>VZRX01018090.1:129545-225401 GCA_013398075.1 Notiomystis cincta | reverse complement strand
TTTATATATATAAAAAAATTAATTCTCTACAGTAGCCATACATTTTGATAACACTATTTATGCACAAGAGGCTTAAGGTGGGTTTCCTGAATACTAACAATTTTAGACTGTCTAAACTCAGCTCTTTAAGGATTTTATTCTGCTAGACACAAAATACTCCAGTTGGAGTTGCACTCCAGTTGTGATACTCCTTTTCCCAAGCTGTCACATGCACATCTCACTCCAAGCCACATTATTGTTAAAGAAGTTTCCCTCTGCTACATAAAAGCATATTGCACTTGTAGATATAAAGTAGAGCACCCTTACTTAGATTATCACTTGTAACTCTTCCTATACCTTTTAACTCTGATCTCATCACTTCAAAAACTCAAGGGGAGCAGATAAAACCACAGCATCAGACTAAACTACACCATAAGTGCTAATTCAAATAAAGGCATTCTCTTCAGATATGCCCAATGTTTAGAAATAATTTTAGCTGTTCTTTATCAAAAACTACTGAGAAGCTGATTTACTGCTTTTAGGATTGTGTACGAAACTGTTTAATATTTTCAAGCTAATAAGACTATGCTAAATATTGTATTTAAAAAAATATTCTAAGAGAGAAGTCTTGTTAGAAGAGTAAAGGGTAAGTGCACAAGTGCATTTACAGACCTGCCTACACTCTCCAAAACAGATTTAAAATAATTAATACTAGAAGTCATAACAGATCAGATTAAGTATCTGTAAACACTAAGAGCAGCAATAAATTCCTACTGAAGAACAGGCAGTGGGACATCTTCAAGTTTCAACAGTAAAATTTCAAATTAATAACCACTAGTGCTAACTCATCATCTTTATTCACGTTAGCTGTGAATAAGGGACTGCTTTTAAGGGTAGGAACTGTGAGGTCAAGCCATCTGCTATGGTTCATCTCTGTAGCAGTACTCTGTGATGCTCAAACAGCAGTTTGCAGTTGTAGCTGTGCTGTTATAAATTGCTTCATTGTGTAGTTGAACTGTTAATTAATATCAAACGCTGTTGTTAAAGTAAACTTTGTTAATGATCAAAGAGTTTGCTGAAGGAACAGTTTAACCACGAAGACTGCACACACAGAGCCTTGCTCAGATATCCTGTGCTTCAGAAGAGCAGTGCAGACTCACAGCAGCCAAGAGGAGGAGGAGGAATGGACAGACTGGAAGAACGGCAAGGAGAGGTAAAACCAGACGCTCGGGGAAACAAAAGCTTCGAGTGGTTCTGCCATGATCAGCCTGGTGGGCAGGGTCAGGGTCTGTGGGGCTGCCCTGCCTCATCCACCATGTTAAGGATGTAAGTGGCAATGTCATCTTCTGTAGGGGCCTCTGACACCACCCAGGAATCTCCTGCCCCGGTCACCTGCCGGCGGCACACAGGACAGTTTCTGTGACGGTCACTCCTGTTAGGAAGGCACAGAAATGAGTAGTTTTCACTGATGGTCTCTTGCTGATGAGAAAAAGCCAAAAGAGCCCCCAAAAAGACAAAACCCAAACAAAAACCAACTCAATGAGAACTTCAAGAATGATCACATTAACTGGATTAGACCACCTAACTACTTTGTTTTAAAACTTCTTTCGTTGTGAGGAAGACTTCTGAATGGAGCTCCATTCTTTGAGTGAAAATTTGAATCATGTTCCTCCTACTCACTTGCTCAGGTCACATAGGATGCATCTGGCTACCTGGGCAAAAAGTTTAAGTGGAAATTGACTGTCTAAATGAATTCTTCCTATCTTCAGGAATTCAGCTGAGGTCCTTAGAAATCAGTTGCCATAGGCTTCCTAGACAAAGAGAAGAAGGAGCCTTTTCTGGGTCATGTAGCCCACAGAAGTTTAGAACTGATCCTTCAGAGTCCCTCCACCATCTTGGGTGTCCCAAATAATTATGTTTGAGCTGAGAGCCTCTGTTATGACCAAATTAAGAGGAGATCAACCTTAAAAATTACAGAGCAAAAAAAAAATAAAAAATGGTGTAACTGGAACTTCGTGAGGAGTTCATCTGATTTATCAGCCAAAGCAGCATATAATCCACTCTCCAGCACAGTCACTAAACTAAGCCCTGTCTTGCTGATAGATGTCAGGGTATTTTCCCAGAAGAGAGAAATTACTTGCTATATTCTGAGATACGGTGTTTTTTTACTACAGTTTTTCAGAGTAGAAGCTTGGTATTAGTTACAAGAGTAACTTCCTTGGTGAGTCTTTCAAAGAGCCACAAAACAAATTCTTATGCACAAATCATGTGTAACTCCATTTGCATTAAACTAGCCAAAAAAAAACTTTTTTAGCAGAGCAGGTCTGTGTCCCCTAATGCCAGACTGCCAGGACACTTTCTTAATCCTTGTAGGCCTGCATGGTCAGACAAGAGCTGTGCTCCTCCACAAAAGAATTTTTCTCTCTCACTTTTCCAAGAACTGGTGTATCAGAGATGCAGAAGCTCAAAAGGTGTTCAGTTTACTGTGAAGCCAAACATTTTAAACTACACATTATATGCATAAATTTGAAGCTGTTGCCATTGAGAAGAAATATCATTCTGGAAGAGTGTGATATATTTAAATCAGTAAATTGTATGTTATTCATTTGAAGTGAAAGTATAACATATGGAAAAAAATCCCTCTGATAGTTATTTCCCAAGTAAGTGACAGACAGTCCAACTTGCCTTCATATTTGCATAGTCTTAACAAGCCTTAAATGAGATTTTATGAAGCATAACATGCAGCATCTGCATATACCATCTTCTCAAGTTTCTGAGCAAGACTAAAACAATTCAATTTTAGAAGAATAAAGATGTAAGAAATTACAGAGCAAATGCTGAACAGCACTTTCTCATCTCTTTTTTACAAAATCTCCTGCTTTCCTTCTGCTGCAGTCTGATTTTACTCAAGCTTATTATGTATCATATGTACATTAGCTTGGAAGTATCTTCAGACATTAAATTGTATGGCAACCATGGAATTTGTCAAACCAAACTGAAATGTCAGATAACCAGTGCATACTATTAAATAATTAATATCCTTTAGTCTCTATTACCATTTATCAATGCATTTCTGGCAGAAACTGTGAGCACATGGCAGGATTAAATCAGCACGCCCATCCATGCAAATGCAACATTCCTCTTCATCTGTCAGCTGTTTAACCCTGCAGAAAAGAAGACACTGGTTTTTTCCAGATGTTTGATATTTATGCCCCAGTAACTACACCAGTTACTACATTTTTCATAATAATTAGTGATGGCCAGAAAGAAACACCTGTGCTTTTAATCTGTGAATGGACTACTTATGTCATCCCAGCCTATGTCAGCAGTACATGAACTAAACTAAGCCAGAATGTGCATTTATTTTTTGTGTCAGGTGCTCTTGGTGTTGCAAAGGATTCTGTAAATCCCTTTTCATATTAACAAGGAAGTGTGAGGAGCTGTAACTGCTTCATATCACATGACTGGGCAAAAGAACAGAAACACTGTTTACATTAAGGGCAGGAGAAGAACCTGCCTTCCCGTCACTGCACGTCAGGCTGAGCTAGTTCATAATCAACTTTGCCAAATTTCTGTGTGCTGGTTTATATCCTAGACAAAAACATGCATGTCAAGAGGATCACTACCAGAATGCACGTTCACTCATTTCACATGGCATCAAAATGCCAGGAGCTGAACTGCTCATTAGATTGAAAAGGCAGATTTTAGCTTGCAATATGCTCCACATGATTTCTCCTCAAATTAGGACTCTCAAAAATGAGTGTTACCACAGCTTTTCCAGTTAAACTCCCAGGTGTTCCTGTTGGTGGAGAAGTTTTAAAATTATCTCACTAACCAAGACAGACGTTGACATTTTGTATCTTTTTCCCAAATAACAGGTATCTAAGGTTCTTATCAGCAGTACCTCAAATACTCGCACCATTGAGACCTTTCAAGTGCAAAAACCTGCAGAGAATACTCAGCTTTCACTCACCTAACCAAGTATGTAGAGTTCTCAATTTTATAGCCACAGCTCACTTCCAAAACAATCAAGGAAATGTCCTACAATGCTTGGGTTTTCCAAAAACCCTCATTTGAGAATCCCTGTTCTGACTTGAGGGACAGAGATAGCATTCTAGTAAAAATGGCATTTCAGGAGAGTCAGTCCACCTTAATGACTACTGACCAGACCACTTTTGCTTGGGCATCTAAGGGAGCTTGTCAAATACAGATTTATTTCTCAACTGTACAGAATAGCCAGCTACTGGACAGCAATCAACATGCCTTTGTTTTATCTTTCAGTGGGTCCCTGGGGTTTCCTTTTCAATTTGCTTTTGGAGAAATTACTTTAAAATTACAGATTTTCCTTTACAGATGGTAATTTGCATACAATGAGGACAACAGTTTCCAAGAAGCCTGCTCACTGTGCTCTTTAGAACTGTTCCCTTTCATTTTCCTCCCCCATGTAATTCTGAGTACTAACCTTTAACAGCACTTGAATTTTTGAGATTTGCTGGTGTCTATACAAGCAATTATACAAGGCCTATTTATAAAGTTTCTGCAAAGCCAGGTTTAGTCACAGAAAAAAGTTCCTGAAGAAACAGTAAAATAAAGGAGTGACAGACTAAGGAAATGCTTATCTCTTCAGTATCAGAAAATATAAACCACTTAGGCATATTTTGAATGCTCTGAATAGGAAGTGGATGTTGTAGAGAAATGGGGTATTATTCTAGTGGAAAAAGTTAAGAAGAATGAAACAGATAACACTTGCTATTTTTAGATAGTGAGGGCTAGCTTTGCAGAGCAGAAAAATGTTTAAAGCTGAGAAGAATTGAGGCAAATGGCTGGTTATCACAGAAAAATAAACAGAGTATTTCACTGGTGTAGAATACTTGAAGGTACTTCAGTCTGTATTTTCTTTAGTAACTTGAAAAACTTGGCTAAGACACAAGCTCATCAAACGGCACCATATTAGCAAAGTTTTTGTTTGTGACTAATACTGGCTCGAGTAATGAAGTTTACAAACATGAAGGATTCTCATCTCCCCTGTCTCCAAGTCTGAAAAAGAAACTCACACTGGAAACCTTTTATGTTCCTCATTAGCAATATAAAAAGTTGTTTTGCATAAGTATCTGGGGTCTGTGTTGTTTGGAGCAGAAGAGCATTTCCAGAAAAATGTGTGTTCTGGTATAACCTTGAGAAAGGAATTTTCCTGTTCTTTCTCAAACATGTTCACAATATATAGGAAATTAAACTAAATGAAAATAATACCTTCTGCAATCCACTGACTTAGAAAAACCAGTGGGCACTGTGAAGTGACAATACAGCTGACCCCCTTTTCATTCCAACAGCTGAAGTGTGACACTCAAGCTGTTTCATTAAAATACCTGGCTGCCAGCTCTTCCCAGGTGAACATAGAGAACTCCACGATTTACAACCTTTGCTTGTGAAACAGAGATGTAACTCACTTAAAACTGAGTTAGAACCCTGAACTTATTCAGGAAGTAAAAAGTAAGGAATTACTGGTAGCAGCAACACTTCTACACAGGGAAAGGGTGACAGGCTTCTTGCTGTTATATTCAGTCTGAACTGAAGTTATTGCAGGTGTTGACCTCAGTCTTTTGTTTTTCCTCTGGTTAACAAAGCAGAAGGTCAACATGAGCGAGACAGTTCACATTTTTCCAGTCTTACAAGTTAAATTATTACCACAATTGATGAGTTTCTAGTGGCAACAGATGGGAGCTTTCACATGCCAAAATATAAGAGGAAGAGAAAGTTTAAGTGGAACAATAACAAAATCCGTTTAAACAAACACTGTCATACCCCCTGGATTTGTAGCTGCAGCTGATTCCGTTTCCTCTCGTTTCCTTATTCAGGAGATTCAACATATACCATCATGTTTATACTAGAACTGATCTCTACAAGGGTTATTCTGAAGCTAAGGTATGGCAGCATCACATTTCAGGATTTCATCCAAGTGCACTGCAGCTCCCCTGGTGCAAGAGAAGGTCTGTTCATGTCTGCGATGGTACAAAGCCTGCAGCTGCCAATAGCGAGCAGTTCTGATCAGTAGGTATTTGTAGTTCAAGTTTTAAGCACAACTCCCAAAATACTTATGCTGTAATTGGGGTCAGAAGCTAAAGTATATCAAAATACCTTCCCATCCACAAGCTGGCCTGACACGATGACAGAGACATCAAACTCTCAGCAGCTTCTTCAGAAGTATCACTCTGTGCAAGAACTCCTGCTGCTTGACTGGTGATGTCTTTATAAAGTTGAGTGAACTGATACAAGTTCAAGATTCTGGAAGCTTCCACGATGCCACTTGTTTTATTTATCTTAAGATACAAGAATTGTTTACAATTACTTATCAGATTTTAACCTGGCATTGCTCAAAACATTTGTAAAGCCCTGCAGTTCTCCCGTAGGGCAGCAGTCCCCTTCCTAAGTGTCCTTCCCCCCTCTAGCAAGCTGCAGTCTGCCTCAGCAAGAGTCAGGACCTGCACACAGCTGCTGCAGCATGAGGAACACTACAGGCAGCACCACAATTCTAGGGCAAGGCAATTGCCATCACTACTCAAATGGATTCAGGTGTGAGCAGGGACTTAATGCCCAAAAAACTGGGCTAAACTTAGAACCAAGCACAGGATAATGGGTCATTTGATATTTGAACTTAAAATTGCCTACTGTGACGGCTGCCTTAATGAAAACCTGGAGTAAACAGAAAACTGCAAACTGCTGGTTTCAAACAGAGTTTGAGGGTTGGCTTGTTTAGCCACATGTTCAGACCGCTGAGTGGATTCAAGATCATTAAAGGACATTACTTGAAAGGATACAGAGGGGAAAATCTCCTCATTAGATGGAGCAAATTTCGTACGTTTTTGTCATGGTCTTCCAAATAAGTTAAAACATTTAACCTTTAGATTGGTTTCTAAGGGATCAGACTACATACAGACACACTAGCTCAACTAATAATGCCTGGAAGAACTGATTAATTTCTACTACTATCAAAACCTACAGTTCCCAGTTTGTTGTACCATTGGATTACCTGACCTCACAAATCACCTGCATTTGTAACTAAAGGGCTGTAAGTCCTCCACTGGAAGGCATCACTCCTTTAAACTTAGTTATGTTTTTGTTACTGTGCTTTTTGCAGAAACTTAGAATTTAGACTTAATTTATCTCCAACAGCAGCTTTGAATACATGACCTGTATCAAAACACACGTAGCAGGTGTTGGATTTTATAAGTAAAACTGACAGTCCTCAAATTTTTGTATACAAACTGCCCATCAAGTTAAAATGTTCGCACTTACTTTGGTACATATTATCCTAACGATCACCTTCCAGAAAGCAGAAGAATCAGACCCAGGCTGCACTTCAAACAACAGATGTTTGTCTTGTCCAGAAGCCAATTTTGCAGTGCTGAAATAAAGCAACATCAGTTTAACGCCATGTGTTGGACCTGCAAAGATCAGCAGCCTCAGCCAAGTGGGATTATTTATGGTTCACCTGTCTGCTCTCTATCCTTAAAAGAGATTTTAGCAATACTGCCCAGAGGCGTCAAAGCAAAGAGTAATGACCTTCTTAGCATGTCATTGAATACAAAATACACAATCCACTTCACTCTGAAATGCACAGAAAACTTCAGAAAATGTTGTGCAAGTCTTTTGATCCAGCATCAGTAAGCATGTGTACTTTACAGACATTTCAATTCATTTATACTCTGTTTATTACACTGTCACACAATCTTGTGTCCAACCTCCAAAGGTTATTTCCTCAACAGGGATGTAAAAAAGAAAGCCTGTGAGTACCAACGTATGCAGATGAGCTGTATTTTTGTTAGTATATATTAATAATGAGGTAGTCAGGTGAATGTGTCAGGTGACCTGGATTTGTTTTTTTTAAACAGAACACAGACACAAAGGTCTATTCCATAAGAATCAGAATACATTCAGGTTTAAGAAAACACTGGAAAGAAAGAAACCACTTGAGTAACATGTTGTATTTTGAAGTGAATTATACTGATACATGCCTGGAGTCTCAAGCAAAACATCAGGTTATGTTCTTTAAAATCTATTTATGTGTCTATCCAGAAGACAGCTATGTGTTCTTGAAGGAGGTCATTCACAAAAGTATATGACCCTCTCCAAGATAATTTCTAAACTGAATACAAATTCACATTTCAGTTAAACAGCAAACATTACAAAGCCCTTATTCAGTGTGTGCGTGTTTCCACTTCATTTTATCACTCTCATTTTATACCATAAATACAAACTAAAAATGACAACACTGCTTTTTTGCTCATTTCCTTTTACTGTCATTGTACTGGTCAAACAAAAGGCAGGCTATGAAAAATCTGACAAAAAAGCAGCCTTTTGTTTGGGATTATCTAGGTCACTGGTTTGGGACAGTAAGATAGATCTCATCCTTAACGAGGAGCAGCCTTGCATGTCTGCAGGGGTGGCAGGGATTGTCACAAACAGTTCTGTCTCAGGTGCCACCCTCCTCATGTAGCTCTGCTGTTCCTATCAGGCTCCTATTACTCCTTCCTACCCAAAGTGACAGGCAGAGAGGAAGCAGCATTGCATCTTCAGGTGGAAGGGAGAAGAATAAGGGACACAGGTGACACTTAACAAAAAGATAATGCTAAATCACCTCTTTAAAACTTTTAAGAGAGAGCAACGCTTGCTGGAAGAAGAGCAGTAGAGAAAAGTGAATTTAAGGACAAGAAAAGACTTTTGGTTTTTACAATCATTATAGAAACATCAAGAAATGAAGGAAACATTTCAAAACCATCAGGCCAGTTCTGGTTTAGCCAGAAAAATATATTGTATACACTGTCTCTGTAAATAATGAAGAAAAAACAAAAAAAGAAAGAAGCAAAGTAAGGCTTACATATCATTGAGTTCAGCTACTCTTCCCAGAAACTCTTCATAGGTTAGGAAACCACTTTCTTGAACCAAAGAGGCATGCTTTGCTACTTTTTCTGGCAACTTGTTAATTACAGTTTGTGTGTGGTTTGAAATCTGTTGACCCATGGTGAAGTTCTTCACCTCAGCTCTGCAGAGAGATGTTCTCATTCACTTGTAGAGTCTCTGCTAAAAATATTGGAGAGTTACATTTGTGTGTTTGTGAGTGGCTACTCCCTCATTTTATTTTAGCCTATGGTAATTATTCCACAAGTAACACAACCTGAACAGTCAGATCACAAACAACGCAGAACACTTTGAAGAGTCTGGAATGTGACATTATAATCTTACTAAAAAGGTACTATTTTGCTTACAGCAATAATTATATTAAATAGAGGTAATTTTCCACACAGATTTAGCTCCAGCACACACATATATAAATACATCCAATGGAATGGAGAAAAAAACCCTTAAGATGACAATGGTAATTCATTACAATCTTTGTTTATCCTAAATATTTGTGCACGTGAATATCAGAATATCTGCAAATAAGCACATCAATGTCTGTTTATACATAGATATTACATTAGGAATCAGCTTTCTTACATCAAACTTACATTGGCAGATCAAAAGAACTCCCACAGCATTCTCAAACTGGTAAGCCAAGGAATCCATGTCAGTATAAACCAATTTAGAGGTCTCCCTATCTGCACAAAACACTCAACTTCAGGGTGTATTACAGAACTCACTTGCTCAAATGTCTTCCAACTTATTTCGTCTTTCCTTCACACCCAAATTTTTTTCCCCAAAGGTCTGCCTAAGGATTTATGCCATGCTCTCTGAGTCTTTATCCACTTACGCCCTTTAATCCCTCTGCATTTGACTTCCCCCAAAATGCCTCTTTGCAGAGTTCATTGTTTGTAAAGTAAACCAATTGTGTCACACCATTTTAAGACTTCTACAGAAAAAGGTGTGCAAGGGCAAGCAAACTGCAGAACATCCAGCTAAACTCAAACATGGAGCAATCTGGTAGTAGCTGTGTTACAAACTCCTGATGAGAGACATCACAGAGCAGGAAGCACTTTGCCCTGCAGGTACCTGCAGCTTAAACCCACCCAGAATGAAATTTACAGCTGTTGAGATCTCACCACGGTGTGAGAAAAACACAGCACACCAAGAGAGAACGTATCAGAGCACACTGAAGTACCGTGCAATTTCACCACAGTAAGCTTCCAATTAATGGTTGGAATTGTGACCAATTCCTATTCCCACACAGATGTGCTCCCCCTCCAGCCACTTTTCTCCTTCCCGATAAGGCTCCAGTCGCCTCCTGTCCCTCTCTCCGGGGCGCGTCAGGCGAGCACAAGCCCAGGCCACACACATCAGGCACCGCCTGTCAACAGCACAACGCGTCGCCTTCCAGACACCTGCTCCCGGATCCCCCAGGCTTGTGCTCCCCCGAGCTTCTGAGGGAGTACCATTGCCTCCTGCGGGCCTGTCGAGCTCAGCACCTAAATCCCAGCACTTAAAAGGTCGGGGGAAAACACCTGCGACGGTGTCTCCAGAACTGGATATCAGGAGAAGGTTCTTCACCCAGGGAGTGGTCGGGCACTGGAACAGGCTGCCCAGGGAAGTGTTCACAGGACCAAGCCCGACAGAGTTTAAGAAGCGTTTGGACAACACTCTCAGGCACAAGGGGGTGACTCTCGGGGCGTCTTGTGCAGAGCCAGGAGTTGAACTTTGAGCCCTCTGAGTCCCTTCCAACAAGGTATATCCTAGCACTCTATGAAATGCTGTTCACCCTTCAANGGGAGCGGGGCCGGGAGCGGGGCCCGAGGCGGCCCTGTCGGGTCGCTCACAGCCCTCCTCGTCCTTCCCTCCGCCCCGATCCCGGCTGTAAGGCCACTGCACCCAGGGCAGCCGGCGGTGGTGCTGTCGCTGAGCGGAGCGGAGCCCGCCAGAACATCCCCAGAATCACAGAGTCAGTTAGGTTGGGAAAAACCTCTGAGATGGTCGAGTCCAACCTAGGGGCGAAAACCACNCCTATGGGCGAAAACCACCGCGTCAACTAGACCGTGGCTCTGAGTGCCGCGTCCAGTCGTTCCTTGAACAACTCCGGGGACGGTGACTCCACCATCTCCTTGGGCAGCCCATTCTGATGTCTGATCAACCTTTCGGTGAAGAAATTCTTGCTAATGTCCGACCCGAACCTCCCCTGGCACGGCCTATGTCCTCTCATCCTGTCGCTACTTTCCTGGGAGAAGAGACCGACCCCCGCTCCTGGCTACAGCCTCCGTTCAGGCAGCGGTAGAGTGTGATAAGGTCATCCCTGAGCCTCCTTTTCCCCAGGCTAAACACCCCCAGCTCCCTCATCATCCTTGTGCTCCCGACCCTCCCCCGGTTCCATTGCCTTTCTCTGGACTCGCTCCAGCACCTCAGTGTCCTTCCTAAGGGGCCCAGAGCTGGACACAGCAGCAGGGCAGCCTCCCCAGTGCCCAGTACAGGGGGACAGTCACTTCCCTGGTCCTGCTGGCCACACTATTATCCATTCTGACACACAACAGAAGTGCTGTAAAGAGTTGGTTTATTTAAGCAACACTGTAATAGCTGGACTGACAAAAACGCTTTTCACCCTGCTGCACCCCGAGCAGATGCACTGCCCAGGGTTCACAGTGCCTTCACTCTTTCCTATGAGCTCTATTAAATAGTGATTTAAATAATGCTTAATGGAGTCTGATTGCCTGGCTCAGTGGGATCATCCCAGGCCATGGCTGCTGGTGCAAATCCCAGTCTGCAGGGAGGATGTGGGCGGTGGATGTGAGTGGCAAAGGTCAATGCTCGTTGACCTTTTTGCAAAAAAACCCCAACACCCATAAAGGACAACAAGCCATTGAGAAACAGACATCCTAGAACATCCTCTGGGTCACCCACATCCTGATGCTGCAATATTTAATTCTNTTCTCCTTTTTTCCGTTTTTTTTTTTTTTTTTTTTTTTTTAAAGAGGAGAAAAGGAGTAGTACTTCCCCTTCCTGCCCGCTTCTGTTCACACTTAGACACGCGTATTTCCCAGGACAAAGGCATCCCTGTATTCCAGCTGCGGATTGGGCTGGACTGGAAACCTTGTTGTATTTCCTGCAGGCCAAGCACCCCTTTTGCCTAAGGTCAGCAAACATCTGTAGCCTCAGTGTGGGAATCTGAGTGGTGTTACCATCAAGTGACGAGTACAGACTGTGCTCTCCTGCTTGGTGGGATGAGTTATTTGTCCAAGGTACTTGAGCAGCTCTGGCACATCAAGGAGCTTCAGAACTGTTGAGGAGGTCTTGTTAAAAAAAAAGAAGCACAACACTTGAGAAAAAGTCAGAAACATAATGAAGAATTTTTCTTAAGTTTCTGCTACCTCTAAGGGCTTAGTGTTTGACATTCTTGGTCTAGATACTTAAATGAATGTTTCCTGTTTGCGTTGCAGTAGTGCATCCCTTGCAATTCCATTAAACAATGACCAGGGATGTTTTGTACTTTTCAATTCCAATGTGACTGAGTAGTGCTCACTACATAGAGAAAATCTCAAATACAGACAATATCAAATACAGTACTGGTTGATTAGTACTTAGAGGTGCCTTTATTCCATACAGAGCAGTGTAACATCTCCTTTAGCCCTTGTGGTGTTGGCATAAATTGTGTAGAGGAATGAAGGGACAGATCAAACCATGTGCATTGGTCAGGTATCAGTGGGAAGGTCAGGATGAAAGCTGAGTTTTTAAGTACGTGATAAAATAAGACACTTAGAGGTTAAGCCAATATCTTATTAAAACAGATAGGATAGATTTTTTTTAGCAAGCAAATACTTCAGGGGAAATATGCCCTTATTTAGCTCTAAAACAGAAGCAACATTATTTCTTGGCTGTAGGCAAAAGAATAGAGAAACAGGTAATTTTGAATCTCTAAAACATGGAAAAGAGAGGCAGAAGGGGGAATTAAAACATTTCCCAAACTAGCTGGAATCCACTACCTTTGCCTGTGTCCTTAGGCCCATTTGCTATTCTGGCACCTTCATGACTGGTGGCTGTGGCTCTTCCTGATGGACTTTCATGTGCAGTTTACTCCTCACAGAGCACTTCCATTCAGGATACAAGGTGTTACTGCAGAGTTTTGCAAGGAGAGGAGTTACTTAACTGGCTGGGAAAGCTGTGTCTAGTGCTGTCCTCTATTGCTCATTTTTCTGCTAAAATTGTGCCGATGGACATCTGAAATGTGTGGTTTCTAGAGCTGCACTGAATCACATGGAGCCATAAAATATTTCTGAACTATTAAAATAAAAAAAGAAGAAAAGACAAAAAACCAACCTAGGGAATCTCTAAGTATGCTGTTAGCAATACACTGTAACTCACTATCTAGTGGGATATATAACCATTGGGCACTTTAAAATTTATGTGAACAAAAAATATCAAAGTTCATAACTCTGCATCCTACACTGTTGAAAACACAATATAGACGAGCATATTTATTGCTGTTTTAAAAATTATTATTATTATTATTCAAGACTATGTTTTTCAAGCTGCTTGATGAAGGAAAAAAACTTCCTTTGGCATAGCAACCTCCTTCACACATAAAGATAAGTTATCTAAAGTCTTTATTCAGGAAAACATTTGATAAACTGCTAGTGTTGTTATTTTATAACAACTAATTACTTCTGTAACATTAAAGTAATCTGAGTTCTTTTTACCATGAGACAGTTTTCATAAGAATAAATTGTCCAGACAAACATATCCACCATAGTGTATTTTTTAGGGAGTACTGTAGACAACCCATACCACCTGAGACCTTTATCATGAAAGCCACACTTAAATACACACAAAAGATCTCCAAGATAAGCAGTGAGATACAGTTCAAGGCGGGAGGTTGTCCCCCTCTGTCAAATATCTGATGTGGAAGAATGATAATGGTTTCAATAAATAAAACAGTAAATTATGATGCAATGAAGGTATCTAAGAAAGTAATTAATTGCTGTAGATATATACATATAAAAACATCAGCATCTTTGTATCCTTCCTTGGGCATTTGAATGACAGTGGGTTAATCCTTGGAGTTTTTACTCCCTTGTAAACAGAACTGTTTCTTCTGTTTGTAAACAGACATTTTTAAAAATAGCATGCAACTGAATGGAAATAAGCTAATATACATGAGGAAGAACTACTGTGTCAGCATTTTATTTTAGGCATTAGGCTAGCAGACATCCTCCAGCTTCATATAAAAACCTTTTCGTTATATATTGATCTGAATTCCATGCAAATAGCTAATGTAGTGCATGTTGTTAATAGCATATTCCTAATTGCTTCTTTATTAAAGATGAAAAATGAGCTGCAATATGGATTTGTAAAATTTATTTCAAGTAAATAAGATACACCACCATCTTCTGCAAGAATATTTGTTGCCAAAGATGTAATTATTAAAAAATAAGGTTTCACATGTTAAAGATAGAGAAAATATGAGTATTTACAATCACTTAGGTTAAAAGCATTGCTAAGTTTGTGCTTCATTTTGTACTTCCATCAAGAACTGTACATTCTTTCCTTCAAACTTCTGCTTCTAGACATTTTACTGTGGCCTCAGGCTTAGTTTTACACTCTTCTACCTTATTTCCATTATTCTGTGGTTCCTTCTCAGGTGTTTGCTCATTTGATTTTGTCTCTTTGAGAGCAGTAGTTACAACTGTTTCTTTTTGCTGATTCTTGTTAAAAAAAGGTAAGGTTTTCTTGTACCTTTAAAAAGAAAAAAGGATAGTAAAGCAGAAATATTGACATAGTTTGATAGTATCACTCAAACAGCTAGAATGAACTGTACTCAAGCAGAAGTCTCACAGAGAACAGTGGCACGCTAGATCATTGTGCTTTCTAAAGAAATTTTTTTTAGGTATTTTTTTAAAAAACCGACAATGTATATTCAGGATTTGAGGTACACAGTGATAAAGCTGTCTGGGCTAGGGTGTGAGAACTGCACTTTTTAGTATCATTCAATTATGCACTGTATGGAAGGTCTTTAAGTTTGACAAACGAGTTCAACAATTATTTTTTTCTGAGCAAAATCATAGTCCAGTAATAAAAACTTTCACCTTGAGTGTGACATAGAAAAAAAAAGACGGATAAAACTGCATAAATAGGTTTATGTATGAACAAATGCACATTTCAGTGTTGCTATTTTGACACACTTGGAAATGTTTCACACTAGGCAAGGATGACCAATTAAAAACAGACTTTTTTTGTTCCTTTTCTAAAGCAGAAAGTGGCAACAGTAACAACAAACTTATCAGCATAAAAACAGGGTTTAGGATTTTTTAAATTTGTGCAACACTATTATATTATCAGCATTACTCCTCTGCTCTTTAGTATATATTTTAAATATTCAGTAATTGTACTCTAGGAGTTAACTCAGTCCAAGAGAGACAAAAAAATATAGCAACTTACTTTTTGATATAACAGACTGCTAGAACAACTGAAATAATGAAGAAGATGATTGCCAGTACAAGAAGTGCAGTGGGGATACCTGGAGATAAAAGTGATATAAGAACAGCGTTTTTATAGATGTACTTAATGCTCTCTAAAGGCTCAAGAGCATAAATCTGGATTCTTCTAAAACCAGTCTAATGTAAGAATACATCCATATCAACTGAGAATAGAAATATTAGGAAGATCAAAAGGTGAGTTACTTCTGCTCATTTCTTTCAGGGTAGACTAAAACTGTTATTTAGGCCATCCTTGACAGATATTTGGCTAATCTGCTCATTGGAGGGTTTTTACAATCTGCTTAGAAAACACATTTTTGTGATTAACTATCCTTACAGTTAGAATGCTTTCCCTCATATTTAGTCTGTTTCTCCACTGCTGTGTATTAGGATTACTTGATCACACCTCATATCTCAAGAACAATTCTCCTCAAAATTTTCTTGGCTTCTTTTGGTTTTAAGAACCTGGCGAGTTTTTCCCGTTACTCTGAGAACAGAGTATTTGCCAAGACTTTTTCAGAAATGCATTCTATGTGATACCCCAAATCACACTGACCAGAATCAACTTCCACCATTTCACTTTAAAATATTATCAAAAAGTATTAAATCAGATCTTAGTTCTACTCCAAAACTATTTAAAAATCCTTTGCCTTATAAGCTTTGTTCTGCAAAACCATAACTCTCCTATTTTGCCTCCAGGTTCAGCTATATCAAAAGGATGGTGGAGCAGCAAACAAAAATAGCAGTGAACAGTTTGACTAATGACTTCTACATAATTAGCTCTTTTCATTAAATAACTACCACATGAGGCCCTTACCTCCAAAAACAACAGCATCATTCTTAAAGGCCAGATGGGGAGTGTGCTTGGGAGAGTCGGTGGGTGAGTGCTCCTCTGGCACTGGTGTGGTAGGCCCCTCTGTTGGTAAGATTGTTTCAGTTACGCATACCACACGAAATCTGTTTTTCAGGAATTGTCCTGACCCTGTCACAGTCACAGTGGGCACTGCTGGAATGCTCTCAGTCGAATCAGAGGTTGAATATACAGTTAAGTCCTTTGCTGCACTTGATGAAGGAAATGTGGTTGTAGTTGGGTCTGGTTGACATGAATTAATCTGGACATCTGCAGCAGGGAAAAGAAATACAAAAAAGTTGTGTCGGATGCCAGTTTTGTACTTACTACACACACATTTATTGAAATTGTTCCTCAGTCTTTCCTTTCTGGAAATTATTATTTTTTTGTTCACAAAAGCTTTACCCAAACTAGGCATCCCTATTTCAAATATGTGGTTATAACCTAGATTATACTGCTTTTATCATTACTCACATAGTTATACACTCTTTTAAGCAAGTATGGTACTCATTTTATAATTCCATACCAATGACTGTATTCCTCATGAAAACTCCTTAGAGTAATACTGCATATGAAACCCAACAGTATAACCTCCCACAGAGCAGGAAGCTTAACTACAGATTCAATATTCAAAAATATTTCAATTATATTATATATATGTTCAAAATATATGCATGTACTGCTGATACTAGGAAAATAAATTTGATTTCCTGTAAAAAAAATGTAGCCCATAGAAGTTTCAAATAAATCAGGCACCAGTATGAGATAATAAAGACATTTGATTCTAATGGGGAGAAGAGGATAGAAACTAACAAACTTCAGGTTTGAAGAAAATTAAGTAATTTCCAGAAATTAAGTCATTTAATAGAAGTGAATGTTGTCTGTATAAAAATGTGCAAGTGAACTTTTACTGAATTGGAAAAGCTGAGTTTTGAATCAGGCTCCTGTGAAAATGTGAAAATTTGCTAGTGACATTCTATATTCTGTAAAGCTATAAAAATTTCACTGAAGTAACAACCAGGTTACAACATAAATAACAGGGAAATGATGTATGTACTGTTTTCCAAGTGAATCCCCATGGGAAGTCTGATGACGCAGTCACCTTTACAGAATAAAATGCCAAAGGGCATGGACTTGACACTTTTTCCACTATGGTTTTTCAAGAGCTTTTGGCAATTTTTTGGCACAAGAAAGTTGACAAAATGAGCTTCTGACAAATATTTTGGGTAAGAAATGCCTAGAACAGGAAACTAAGATAAAGGATTGCTGAATCCCAATATGAAATATACATTAAGTGGTTTTCTAACCAGTAAGCAAGCATAACTTTCTGCACATACTTTAACAGTATATATGTAGTTATTTTCTTTTAATTAAAACAAAACAAAGCAAGTAATTTGGAATTACTTGCTGCCTCTTTAGCAATACCCAATCTATCCAACACTTCTGATGCAGAATAACACACATTTCATGCAGTTGCACCATGTTGCATAGGCCTTCCCCCTACAGCTTTATCCTCAGTCTCTTGGGAACCTCCATTGTTCACAGCCACCAGGCAGGTCTTTACACCTTTGCATGGGCATATCTTGCATTTCCATCTTTCTCCTGCCTTTCCCAACGCTTGTTTATACAACTTTCCTGAAAACCTTCATGGCTTTGTACATGTTCTCTTGCTCTTTTTGTCTGAAACATTGGTAAAGCCTAGGAACTGATTATAAATGATGTATTGATCTTTTATTTGGTCTATTTATTGGGATATTTGTTATGTAATAACCATAGAAATGGGACACAAGCACGAACACAACATCTCTAGTTAGTTATTCTTCGTTAATACCACAGAAGCCATTAAGGAACAATATTGATGTATTGTGGTGGGATCTAACTTAGACCAAGGCCTAAGTTCCACTGCTGGATCGTCAATCTGTAAATAGTCAGTGAGGGGAGGGACAGGTCTTTTCACACCTAGGATGATGCACATTAAAGAAAACTGTTGGATTTTACTGATTATAGATTGGGAATCTCTTGGCAGTTCTGGCTTATAATTTAATTTAGCTTAATGCATACATTTCCCTTTATCAAAAAAATTCCAGTTTTCCTGAAGTACCTGTCTTGGGGTGACACTTGGCCTTTTTGCAAGAACAGACACACCACATACAAACACCCTGGTTAAAGATTCAATTCACTCTCTTTTAAATTATCATGCCCAAATAATCAAAATATATTAAGAGCATTGTGTCAACATTATGGAATGGTAAAAGCAACTCTTCCTTAAGAGCTTTCATGGCAGCACTAAATTATTAATTGGGATTAACTGAATTCACCTTTTGTATTTCTTGTAAGCTTCCAAGCTAAGAACACCTTGACAGTGTTTAAGACTGGGGGGAAAGGGTCAACAAATTATAGGAACTCACTCACTTGTTATGTTTTTTTCACGAAGATTTAAGAAAACCTATATAAACCAAAACACACAAAAAAAGTAGTTGTCATGCTTACGTACCTGAGGAATTGAAGCAGTAGAGATTAAATGTTTTATCCTTGCCAGCATTCCATTGCACTATTCCAGTTTTTCCCTGACCACATCTCTGGTTGGACGTTATCCGAGGAATAACAGCAAATCCGTCTTTCACCCATCCATAGCTACAATAAAAAGCATCAGCGCTTTTAGTCTGAGATTGATCGCCAGCCTCAGCTGTGTGTGAAGCTGCTCACTAAAGGTGCTGGGCCACTGACTGATGGCACATACCTGCATGTTTCAAAGCCATGTTTCAGGGCCTCTTCAACTTGTTTTTTACTTGCCAGCTGTAGATTGAGTTGATTACATCCATTACTTGCTTCTGAGAAATTTGCTTTCTGATCAAGATAAATTCCTATACCCTTGATCCTGCAAGATGAATTAATGGAACCTGTAATTAAGTCATAAAATAGTCAAAGTTAGTATATGAATATTAACATTTATTCCTCATGAAGAATTTAAGATCAACTGAATTGAACATTTTTTAAAGTCTCTAGCTCGAGGATAGAAGGAAACTGATTTCTAGTGTAAAAGACATTTTAAAAATAGAATGTATTTTTTTAACACAATAGTCTGGAATTTCAAGAGGTTTGATTATCATTAGACTAAATGCATATACAGCCTTCTTTCTTTTCTTTTTTTTAATAAATTAAAGCTGACAGTTGCACCAAGGCATTGATTCTGTCATTACCTTCTTCTTACCAGAATGGTAAGGTATATAACAGCAAAAGTGTTACACATAATTTTTCATGGAATTAATATACCAATAAGGGAATAAAAAGATTTTATAATTTCTGATGTTCCTTATTCCTCCTAAACTCTTTTTTCTTTTTTTTCCTAGCTTGGCATGATGCTTCCATCCCTCAGCCACTGTCAAGCGTTCAGTTTACTGCATTTGGCAGGGAGCAGGAAAAGAGGAGCTAGGCCAGGTGGATTTATAACACTTTTCTAAGCAGTTGACCCAGCTTTTTAGATAGCCACAGCTGGCATACTCTTTGTGACACCTGCACCAGCAAGTGCATACATCTGCTCAGGCTACATCTGCTCTTTTTTCTCAGCTGTGTTAAGGGCACAGGACAAAATTCAGGATTAGGCACAAATAAGGAAAAAGGGTATTATGATTTTGCCTCCATATTTTACTGAGATCATTTATTGGAAAAAAATATTCTTTTTGAGTTACATACAGTAATTGCCCTGTCAAATGAAACATTTCAGCATTTCACTGCAGACATGTCAGACCAGCCACAGGTGTTCCTTCCTTGCTCAGTATGTTTGTCAGACTGGATTTACTAGGTGTGTACACTAATGAATACTTCATAAAATCTGTGCTTCAGAATACAGACAATCCACAAACTCTCAAGGCATAATGAAGTGATGCCTCCAAATCCATCCCATGACTTCTTAGCAACACAAGTTAAAAGGAATTTTATGAATGAAAAGATAGAACTGGCAGCCAAGTCACTCTTGGGATGAAAAGGGGATAAAAGGTAACTAAGCTTGTGTGGAGTGCTAAAAAAAGACAGGCTTTTAGTTCCTGCTCCCACTGGATGTGGTGAGGCTGGAAATGGCTTTTGGAAAATGATGCATCTCTGCTGACCTTACATTTAGTTTAATTGGACTTAAATATTTGATAGAGCAATCATTCAATTGGGGGCTTTATCTCAGCAGAAAGGGAAAGCCACTGAACACTTGAGCAGTCCCCATAGACAAACTGTGGCTGCATCCAGAAGTCAGGCCCACCCAGAAACACTGCAGGGAGATGCAGAGAAGTCTTGTTGCTCAACAAAGGTGTGTGTGCTCTCATCAAGGACTTCAAGTTTACCTTATTTAGTCTTTCATTTCCCTATCTTCAGATTTGAGCCAATACAACTTTTAAAAAATGTCATGTAGAGAAAGAAAGCTTCTCAATGACCAAGTTTACAAATTTCACATAAAGCTGAGCAGCTGACTGAATGGAATTTAATGAAATCTTAGAAAATTACCTAGGTGCTTGTAAACTGCTGCGCTCTTCAGTCATTCAGTTAAAGGACAAATATTTTCACATGTGTATTGCATGGTAGATACACAGCATAATACAGAAATTCAGTACCAGAAAATTAAGTTGCAAATCATAAGAAAAGTGGCTCTAGGATATGGACCAAAGTTGTATCTTAAAATTTGCTAGGCCTTTTAAAACAAAACAGTGATGTAAAAGATACATTTTGTAAAAGTTACGAATTTTCCAATGTGAGGAAGGAATCCAGAAAGAGAACAGTAGCCTCTTCAAGTCTTTTCATCACTTCTTAAATCACCTCTGAACTCTGTTCTAAAGATGACTGAGTTTGTACAGGGGACAGACTAATGCTTTAGAAGTACATTTTCCTTTTTTGGTCCATAAGCTTTACATAGTGGTACTTTAAGCTATGCTCTACTTAGGTAACCTAGCATTCTGCTCAGTATTTTGGTCTTGGGTTAAAAATTTGATTTACTGAAATAAGTGGGAAGACCTGGAGAGAAGAATCTCACAGCAAGACAAAGGTGCCATAGAACAGAAAGAAAATTGTGCAGTTTTTGTAAAGCTGTGGATATTGGCCTTCTTGTGTATTAGCTCCCTTTTTGCTTTGTTTTTGGGAGTTGTTGTTTTTCTCTTTGTCTCGTGTCTAACCTCCACTGATTTATTAGACAGAGTTCCCTTTGGCTGCTGGTGTCAGGGAGCAGCAAGCATGAGGCTGTTCCCCAAGGAAAGCGGCCGAGCACAGGCTGCCGGGCAGGGCAGGGCAGTGCCCTCACCAGCCAGGGCACAGTCCCGCAGCAACTGAACAGCACCACGTGGGGACAGTGGCAGGTTTCACTGGCAGCCCCAGAGAGAGCAAGACAACAAGTCAGACATCCAGAAAGTCCTTTTGGGAACAGCAGGAGATGGTTCTACACATGCCTGAAGTCTATCCTGGAGACAAAGCTACCTACAGTCCCTGTGTGAAGCCCAGTCAGCAAATCACTACAGGAGGGGACAGGACATGCCACAAACAGCTCCAAGACACCAGCAGGAGTTCAGCCCTGAGCTTAACTGGAGCTCTTGAAGCCATGAGGGTGCATGAGAAGGTGTACCAAAGGAGGGTACTCCCTTGGAGGGAAGCTAAGGGGTGTCCAAACATCTGTGAGGAACGAGACTCTAGTTCTCCTTCTCCCCAGTGGAAATTGTAGTGTTGGTTTTGCTGGAAGACACTACTGTT
This sequence comes from Notiomystis cincta, assembly GCA_013398075.1. NCBI lineage: Eukaryota > Metazoa > Chordata > Aves > Passeriformes > Notiomystidae > Notiomystis > Notiomystis cincta. The sequence continues at coordinate 203,462 of VZRX01018090.1, read as the reverse complement.
GTTAGGTACTCCAATCCTGGGGAATATCAACAGGAGCATCTAATTCACTCAGTCTTTCAGTAGTGAGAAAATCAATTGTCTGCACTAACTGTATATGTTCTTTAACATAAAGAGAACAAGCATTAACTCCTTGAAAATTACAGTGAAGCATCTGGAGGCTTCTAGTGTACATTGAGCATCTGCAGATATCTCAGCAGCTATTGCAGCTAGGATGGATTGTGTCAAGTTGATAATGGAATTTGAAAGAGAACTGGTCTCATGTTTTGCCCTCAGAGGATTGTGCAAAACTGTTTGCTCTGCTATTTAAAATAATACAAAATAAAGTTACATTTCAATAGATCTGAGCTTAACCCTAAATATGATACCAGATCTTTAAAATAAGCAGTTCTGTGGCATTTAGACAATAAGACTTCAGCATTTTCAGCAATTGGATTAGACCAATAATGAAAGTTTCCCTTCATGTCAGTTTTTGTCGCGCCATGTTCTCAAAGCCCTGTGGTTTCCTCTGCCAGAAACACATTTACACACTCTCCTTCCCCACATTTTTGTTTGTAAATCCAGCTACTTTTTTCAAGACTTTAAAAGGTGGAACTTTACATACCTGTTACAAAGTAATTTTGAGCCAGGAATGTCATAACCCAGACGAAAAACACTGCTGAGGTAACTCCAAAATAAGTTGCCATTGCCACCAGCTTGCAAAACTCAGAAAATTAGGAAATTCAAGGTGGTTTGTCTCCTGTGCTAAGGAAAGTTAAGGTATTGGATGCTGTCAGATGATGAGATGACTTCTGGAAAGCAACTTCAGCTGTCACTGCACTGCTTCATAGAAAGAATGTCAGAGCCAATGCGTCGACTGTCCCAGTCCAGGGCGAGGTCATGGACCGGAAATCCCTAATCACCCTTTCCACTTGCTTTCATGTGGAGATTGCTGGAAAATTTCACTGCTGCTGATTCAGAAAGCACGGCTGAGGAAGGGAGATAAGGCTGTTAGATTGCTAAGTCAGTAAACACTTTGAAAGAAGTTTTTCTTTTCCTATTTTTTTCTGTTTTACTGGTAAACAGATCATTATTCATGTTGTCTATTCATCTGGTAAATAAAAAAAAAATCTTTTATTGTATCACAACATGCCACATAAAATTTTTGGGTTTTTATTGGAATTGGAAGGACATCCATCCCCCACTATTCGATTTGTCTTGATGGAGTAGTTTTACTTTTTTTTTCCTTAAAAAGTTCCAGTGCAAAAGTAGTTCCCATAACACAGAGGTAATATGAAGCCTAATTCTGAGGAGATTTGGAGATACACTACTGTAAATGGGATTCCTTGCGAGACTGTAGGTACAGAGGTGGCAGCCAGTGCCATGACTGCTGCCTTTTGTGACATTCCAGCAAACAGTGATTCCCATAGATTGGTTCAAAAACACAGATGATCCTCATAGCTATGACTTAGAAAACCTTCAGGAAGTCTTAGCAAAGAAATTTTTTTCTTCAGAAGTTCCAATAAAAACAGAGCAGGAATGGAGTTCAAGGGATGGGCTAATTCCCTTGGTGTCAGTCATGCCTGCTTTATCTACATTATTCCTGACAGATGTTTGCTTAACCTGTTCTCAAAGATCTCTAGTGACAGATTCCTAACATTTCTTCTAATGTTCTAGTTCAGTGCCTCACTGTTCTTTACAGTTCAAAGGTTTTCCCTACTCTAATGTGACTTGCCATACCCTGGTATAAACCTATCACTTTTCCTGCCAGCAATGGACTTGGAAGATCATTTACTCCCTTATGTTTTACAATTATTTTATGTTTTTAAAGAGTTATGCCTCTGCTCCCAGTTTTCTTTCAGCTAAGAAACCCCTGCTGCCTCACTCTCGGGCTCTGCATGATGCTTTGACAATGCCAAGACTAATGAATAAATTGCTTTACCTGCTTATACAGTTCAGAATGGTGTCAGTCTTTATTTTTGCAACAGGATGATTTTCTTACATCATGTTCAGTTAGTGATTCAGCAAAGTTTCAGATGTCCTGTGTCTCCAGGCTGTTTTCAGAGTCCTGTAAACACAAGTGTAACAGTGTAAAGCTACCTCTTTAAATTGTGGTTTGCATTTAGAAAGTCCCCAGTTAATACATGAGATGGCATTAAATTTTAATGGGGCACAGGCACATCTCCTGCAGCAGCATGTAACAGGGTTATTAGACGGTGTTCTGTAGCACAGACAGGCACCTATAGGGCCCGAGGAGAAGGCTGGGGGTCAGTGAAATCATGTCTCCATTAGCAATAATGAAATGAAAATTGGGTTGTGTTTGGGCTGGGGGCTGGAATTGAATTTGGTAAAACTTGTTGAGATCTTTAGACAAATTTCTAGCTCCAATTTCTGATCCCTCCCTTACTGTGCTCTACTTACCTGCCTCTACAAAGCCATGGCAATGTCAGATACTGTAATCATACGTAGCTCTCACTTGAAGGATGCTGTAAGAGCTTTCACTTGCATTTACAAGGTAGAAGCAGAAACTATTTATTAGTTATTCTGTAGCTCTCATGGACTATAGACTGTGGCTGTAAAATACTGAGAACATGAAACAAATTCCTACCATTGAAAATGCTTACCTCGAACTGCTACGTATTTCCTGCCATGAAAACTAATAAATAGCTGGGTTTCTGGTATTTTAAAATTGCATGATAATTCTCCTGCTAGGTCTTAACATTTTGTCCCTACTATCCTACTGTGGCAAAGTTCCTTTAGCCAAACTCGAAGTATAGTAGAATTTTTAGCTGTAGAAATGAGATCAACACCTTTGCGACACCAAACAAAAATACAAGCTCCTTCACAATCTTACAGATTAGGAGAGGGAGAAAAGAATTTTAGAATGACGAAGCAAGACTGAAATAACTTTTGTTTTTGTCTGTTCCTTCCTTTTTGTATTTCAGCTGTTCCAAAACTGCGTGGAAGATCACTTATCTGGACTGTAATAGTACAAAAGGTCTTTAACCTTTTGGTGTGTCTTCTTCATAATTAGTGTGGTTAAAAAAAAGCAGACCTAAACTGAATGATTGACCTAAATACTTATTGTAACCTATATGAAAAACTCACAGCCTTTTATGTCAGCATGTTTTAAAATGCTGATGAGGGTTGCTAAACAGAAAACTTTTGATAAGGCAGAACACTGTTCTCTACAATCATTACAAAAGGAACCTTGAAACTTGAAAACAGTAGAGGAAACAACAACAACAACAAAATATTCACACAGAAAATACAAATATCAGGGTCTTTCCATGGAAACAGTAATTCCTTTCCAGGTTGTTGATGTCCAGAGTTTGTCCCCTGACAGAGACCATTTAGAACTTGAGCACTGACTCCTACCCGCTGCTCTGGGAAGTCCACTCCCCACAAGATCCAGGCTTCCTAGACCTCCCAAGTCTACGAGGACACAAAGCAAATAAAGACTCCTAACCTTTTGCCCAGAATCCTTTGGTTACACATTTCCCTTGTGGCTTCCCATGCTCGGCCTCCTCCATGACACTCAGCGTCCCTCTGAAGCAGGAGTTAAATTCTTTCCAGGATAGTTCAGCTTCCTCTCTCAGCTGGTTTCTAGGGCATGGCAGGGATGACCCTGCTCACAATTGACACAAGAGTTTACTCTCCTCTTCTGTACCGTTTTCATGAAGAACTGGAAGACTAAGAGCAAGATCCTTGGAACGTGTAACAGTATAGACACGGCAGGACTTATTTCATGAGGACACAGCCATCAATATGCAGACAGAGCACCCCAAATCTTTAACGTAAAAACACTGAGGACTTTGAAACCATAATTTTATTTCAAAACTCAAGTATGTGATACTATACAGTACAATACCAGCACACTTGTGCAAAATCTTACAGTATTACAAATTTAAATATGATACACAAAAATAGTGCCCTTTTGAAATTCCTTTTGCTGGAAACATTTGTGCTGTGCAGGAGAAACCATAAATGTGTCTTGTTAAAGCAGAAAAATAAATATTGCACCTCAAGAAAACTATTTCAGTGTTACTAGCATAAATAATAGGTCTCTTTCTTGTTATCTGATGTGATCTTTCAACACAGAAGAGTTGTTTGGATTTTTTTTTCCAGATAAAGCAAACTAATATCCAACAGGTAAAATTATATTTAGAATAGTTTTTGAACTTAATCTAGTTTCCTATTAAACAAAAGGTGTTTTAATTAAATAACTGAAAAATATAAGCATAACTGTTTAGTGTGCTGTTAGTCATTGTGGTTTGTTATTTTTAGTGGACAGTTTGCTCAAAGTAGTTATAAAAAGAACAATTTTGTTTTTAATAAACTTTATCTTCATTTTTGCACCCCCATTAAAATCTCTTGCGTCTTTCAGCTCATTTGGGGCTAAATTATACTTTCCTCAGACATGCAAGTAGTTCAGTTTAAATCAGTAGAACTACTTATGGGAATTGTTCCTAGTGCACTAATTCCACAAAAGGCCAGTGTGCCAAATTTCAAGAGAGGATGGAGACCTCATTCATCCACTGACCAAAATAACCTCTTCACATGCTTAACAGTAAGCAATTAGAGAGTCCTGTTGATATCAATAACTTTCTATGTGGACTTAAAATAAGTCGTTGGACTCACAACAGTGCAGATGTAAATAAAAACAAATTAATTCAATTACAGGCACTGTTAAATTATTTTTCTTCACATTTATTTCCAATTTCTTTCACAATTATTTCCACAATCACATCAATATGTGCCATAATTTTTGGCATAGAGAAATCTGAATATTTAGGAGTATTTACCTACAATTTTATTGCCCTAATAAAGTTATCAATGTTATTTGTAAAGAATATTAAGTTAAAGAAGCTGATTTTAGTAAAGAAGTATTCAAGAAACAACTGACAAGTTTCTTCAATACTGAAAGTACATGAAAGGTCACAGTAGTTCTTCACAGTCAGAAATTCTAACTGAACCAAACAGATTCCAAGTAATTTGCAAGAAACCTTCTCCTGTCTTATTCTTTACCAATTGCAAGTTTAGACCAAATCACACTTCCCCGTTATCCTTTTTGAACTTCCTTAAGCACACTATTCCTCAATAATATATACTTCAGAATTAAAAAAACCCTCCTAATTGCTTATAGACTCCCTTCCACACATCCTCCCTCAAAATAAAAAAGGTGGTAGTGGTCTACTATTTTTTTTTTTTAAATTTCTTTTCTTTCTCCATATAAATGTCTCCTAAGAAACACATGACCAACAAAAATTCACCAGCAGGATACTTGTAACTAGTGCCAGATATGTGAATTAAATTTTTGACTGAGTTAGAAACCTGTTTTCCTTGATAGTTAGCTTGAGGTTCAGTATTTCCACCAAAAGAAGACAGGACAACATTGACTGCATTGGAACTGAAATTACAGTACTTCATAATACATCCTTCAGCTGGAAAACAGACTCATTTCTCAATCAGAAAACGCCGGGAGAATGCAGGACAGGAGTGCAATCAAGTGTCACACTGGGTTTGCTATTGCGGCCGTAGCTATGGAAAGACAAACACGGTTCACCTTCACTCAGAAGTGACACTCAGCAGGTACAAATGGCACACCTCCAGTGACACATGTTTTGGTCTCAGCCCTAGGTGCTGGGTTTTGTACAGGCAACAGCTTCACCGTTTTCAAATTGCTTGTCCAAAAATTTCAGGCTTTCACATTCTTGTGTAACAACTCACTCCTAAATAGGCAGAACTGGCAAAAAAATCTGGGCAAAAGATTATTCTGTCTTGATGTGCTAGTTCAGCTTTGGAAGTATATCAGATCAGTTTTGGTCTTGGCATCAGATTCTGAAAATGAACTACTGAAAACACACAGTGAACTCTCCTAAGCCCTCACTGCTCCCATGGCCTGATTCATGTAGGCACTGGTTGGGTTCTGGCTGCTCTCAGAACTCTGTTCTGCTGCAGATCTCAAAGAACGCCTGTTTCCAGTGGTAGCAGTAGGAGAGACTCCTCTTGGTGTGGTCACCTCTATACAGGTATTTCAAGAGCTTTTTTGTTTTCTTTTTTCAATAAAGAATTGAAGATTGCTTCCCATGTCCAAGACCACTGTGTTTTGGGCTTGAGCAGCACATGGACCCTTCCAGGCAGCTACCACTTTTGTCTGTAACCAGTGCTCACTCCAAGTGGCATACATAAAGTTTTGGAAATTTTTATATATCAGAAGTTCCCAGATTTATTGGATAATATCAACTGTGCCACCTAGACCCCATTTTGGGTTCTGCTGAGTATCCCATTCTAAAAAAAGTGGTGGTCCCATTCTTAAAGTATATCAGAAAACTCATTTATGCATGTACTTAGCATTCCATTTAAATAATCATATAGATAATTCCTCTTATAAAATTACTTTAGCAGCAAGGCATTTGGTCTAATAATATAATTATATTCTTCCATGGAAGAGCTTCTATTTCTACCCAATGATCATGAATAAGGAAATCGATTAGCCTCTTAAAACCCAAAGGACTTAAATGCAATTAGGACTTCAACAATCAACAATAAATTCAGGAAATGCAAAGTAAAGCACTAACTGCAAACGCAGGTTTTATGATGGTTTTCAAAATGTCAATGCCCTGTGCAAATCATTCTTTTAAAGGTCTTGCAGGTTGCTGATTGCTGCTACAACCTTACCATGATTCAATACTACTTTATTTGTACGAGTCCTTTACAATAAAAGGATTGGCATCTTGGCAAGGTATGCTCACCATGTATCCCAAACCTGGTGGTGTGGAGTAACTCACTTGCCTAAGGGATCATGTGGAACAGCCATAGGGATGACTAAGCACTACCTTTAACAACGGTGCTCTAATACACAAACTTGCTCAGGGACCCTAAGGGCGTGTTGTTCCTCTGTCATTCTGAGTTCCACCAGGAATACTGATGGGCCGCGGAACAGCTGGCCTTCCCTTCAGGTGCCTCTGACTTTTCATCACAGGAGTTGTAGGAATGGTAGATTCCCAACACCACAGCAAAAATGACTACTGCAGCCACTACAAGCCACACCACATTCCAGTGTTTGCACAGTTTGGGGTACAGGATATATAAATAATTAACGACGACTTCAAGTCTGCTGTAAAATAAAAAGAAATCTGTTAGATATTAATCAGAGGCAAAATTATTATCTTAAGCTTTTCAATTTAAAAGATGTCTTAGGCAGTGCACCATCTTTTTTCCCAATTCAAGCACCTTGTCAAAGAAGAATCAAACTGTCAAGGTCTTTTATGAAGAGCTGTTCCACTCAGATATTCCAACTCCAAATATTCTATATGAGTAATATTTGTGAGACAGCTGGAGACTGTAAACTTGATTTCTATTTCTCCCACCTGTCAGCTGGCAAATCTCAGAGCTTGATGTGCAAAATTCTGCACTGTTCATACCTTGATCAACTAAATTAAACATTGGAATATGTGGTAAACATTTCTTTCCAAGAGTGTCATGACTAATGAGACAGCTACTCTCTGAAGGTGTCTGAAATCTCAAATTAACAGATGTTTATAGCTTTAATGGTTATGGAATGGAAATTAATTCTTCTGGAACAAGGAAGGATCCCTGCCTTAACCTGGGACTGGACATATTACTTGCTTTGGCCAGCATTTGATTCCTCTGTAATGTATAGACAGAGACCACTAGGTACAGATGGATGCAGTGTCACTCTAGTGACAGGAATGACACATGGCACAAATTCAGATTCCTGAATTACAACCTTCATGAAACAGGGCATATCCACAGAGTGATACATTTTTGCATCTAAGGAACTCTTATGGAGCATTCTTTTATCTCAAATCAGAACCAAACCCCATCAAGATGAAGCATCTTGATGTCAATATACAGCTTTAACCGAAATATCAAAATCAAAAGTTTTGTGGTTTGCAACTACATTGTCTTGGACTATTACTTCCTGTGAAAATACAGTTATTTCCATAGGACTCCCCAGGAGGAAAACATGCCAAAATGATAGTACAAAACACTTGCTTGGGTACTACAAGTAGAAAAAAGCAGCCCCTCTTGTATGGACATATTACATCATTGTCTCACCTGCTTTTCAGATTTTTTATCTCATCTTCATTTTCGCTTTCTTCATGTTCATCATGACTTTCTTTGGGTGTCTCTTCATCTTCTTCCTTCAGCTCCTGAAGTTCTTTGGTTTTCTTCAAGGCTTCCTGATATCTTTATCAGACAAGACATTTATTTCTTAGTCTAGGATGTTGTGTAAACATGGTCTTATTTAACAAAAAAAATAGCTTTATGTTTTGTTACATGTAATAAAACACAAATAGCAGCACTGCAGCACTTGAACAAGAGTAAAAATTAGCTGAAGACCTTGAGTAAGGCACACAGACACCCTTCCTGAACAGAGGATTATATTAGAGCTAATGCTAAATCTATCATTTTGAACAAGAAAAAGACCTTGTAGTCCTCAGCAGAGAACAATTTCTGTCTATTGTAAAGGAGTCAGTAAATATTTCTCTATAATTTTTCATCATTTTGAATATCCCCTAGATATTTCTTTTTTCCTGGAGCATAAATGCAAATCAATCCCTAAGACAGATGGCATGCTGGATTCTGCAGGAGAGGATCAAAATTTCTGTCTCACTCTTCACATAATACAAAATTCTTTGCTTGACATTCAAAAACACATCCCAAAGTTGTTAATTGCTCCAAAACATGCTGTGTAAAGCACTTTGTGGCATCAGCAACATGATCACCGTTTTTAAAATTAAATTTTAAAAACATATGTCTTCATCTGGTAGCACATATTTACAGATTTAGTTCACAAAAAGTATTCCCACCCCTTGTTATATGCTTCCTCTTCTATCTTGGCTTTCGTTTCAGGACTGATTTCTTCCAGACCACTCTGTGTCAACACAGAAGTTGAGGTTTCACAGTCAGGCTCTCCATTTGACTTTCCACTGCCAAGACAAAAGAAGCAGACAGATAGAAAATAACATCACAGAAATGTGTTGTATTTGAAGTATACTGCAATTTTGTCAGTCGTGATTTGTCTTTTTCAATGTACATCAGAGAAATTAAATGTCTTTCAAAAGAAAAAAATTAAACACCAAGAAAAAGATTAGTTTCAGGATGTTGTCATTTCAGAATGGTAATTATTATGTTTCTAAGGTAAGAAAACTTGCATTTTTATTCTTCTTTAAAAAAGAAAAAAAGGAGTCTTTGCTTCCTGGCTCATCCATGACATTTATTTGCTATTCATGAAAACATTTCCCTCAACTTTCTAAAAATCATCTTAGAAATTGTAACCTGCTACATAAGAGGAACATAATAGAAATAATATCAAATACTAATTCAGCAAAATATTGGTTTTATTTGCCTTTTATACATTCTCCTCTGCTGACTTTATATTGCTAAACTGATGCACAGGTTAAAAAAATACACATACCTCGCTTTTCTCACTAGAATTTTTTTGAGCATTTAGCCTCAAGGTAAGCTGTTTTATATTGCTCTCTTCCTGCAGTGCTCTCCTGTCATTTATTTGATCTGGGACAGAGAGTTTAAGTGATTGAAATATAATTATCAAAGTCAAGTTTTAATGAGCTCAACAGTGTATCCCATTTCAACTTCTGGAATCTCACTCTTTTTGCAGGCTTTTTTTCCTGGCACTAAAATCAATGGCTAAATAGTTCAACCTGACACCATCTGTGGGCAATGGATTTTCTCTCAAGAAGTCATATTAGCATTGACATTATTTTCACTTGGACTTTAAACAAACCATGAGTGTAAGCTCGAAGTGCTTAAACATACAAAACTGTGCTGGCCCAGGTAATTCTACACTACTAGACCAGCTGGCCCATGCACACACACTAATGCTCAAACTTGAAATTCAAATTCTGCCTCTGTTACTTGGTAACATGATGTGTTTTCTTAGGTGCAAAATATTGATAAGGTTATTTTGGTTGTTGTGTTTTCTCACAGAATTTCTGTCCAGTTTCAAAAGATGGTCTAAATCTTGCAGAGTTCTTTTGAATAGTAACAACCAGTGCTGAAGCTCACTGTTTTGTTTTCCCAGTTGTTGCATATTTACATTCTTAGTAAATTTACAGAGGCAAAACAAAGACATAAGATAAATTTTGTCCTGCCTCAGCACTAAACTAAAATACATGAAATTCAATATTCTGTAGTGATGTACACAATCTAAAGCTTTTAATTTGCATGTTTAAAGCATTATAACAAAGAGCAGTAATATCACAGTATTTAAAAATATGATTCTTTAAATTATCATTTAGTATTAGCATTTAATAGGTAATGAGATGACCTAGAGAAACTCACTTTTCTAGGAGTGCTGGCAGAGCAGGAGTAGATGTTAGATTGCTCCTTCCATTACTGGGTGATTCAGACTGTAAGTAAAACACAGCAATAAATGTTACATTCATTAATTAGTTAACATTCATAACTAAATAATTAAATATCAATTAAAATCCATTAATTAATTTCAAATGAGTGTTCAATAAAATGATGAAGGCAGTGTGCTGCTTAGGTTTCCTTCCCACATTCATGAGCAAAGTCTCTTTAATATTGGTGCTTCCACATTGCTCCCATTAACCACAATAAACAACAGACTTGCACACTAAGAATCTTCTCTGACATTCCCTTCTACCCTGTTTATTTTTCCCCCAGAAATTCTTTCTCCCTCATATATTGATCAATGAACAGTAAAATTATTTGATTGTTTCTCTCCTCTTATCCTAAGAACATTAATTTATTAGCTGAATTTTCAACAGGAAATTCTAAACAAAACTAATTCATAATAAACCATGGCAAACAGACCCGGTTCCTGAAACAATTAACTCTGAGTACATAATAAATGAACTGCACAAACAGCTTTTCTTACAAGTAAAATAGATAAATAGATTTAGCTTCTCAGCAAACCCCTCATTTAAATAACTTTCATTTAAATATATATAAATATATATATATAAATAACCCTCATATTTTTAACAGAAAACTACATAACTTTAAAGCTATGTCCCATCTTGGCTTATCTCTGAACAGTATGTCTTGCAGTTTTTCTTCAAAGCATTTGTATGGATTTATTATGTTCAGATTAGAGTCTCATTTAATTTATTAAAGTTTTACAAACAAAAATTCAACACAGAGGCTGATGGCTCCACAGATCCCAGATTATCACAGAACCTCTAAATTGGTACCACATACATTTCTGTATATTAATTATATTCATGTCTGTCCAGTGGACTTTTGGCAATGAAGAGCAGGAGTCCAGCCATGTTCTGTGGTTTCTGGTTAAAGTTTCTCTCCTACGTGGACAATTATTTTCACTACTTCTTTGCTGTATGTTACTTGAGATTAAAAGGCAAATTGCCTCACTAATGTCCAATGCCTGTGAATCAGCAGCCTGCCTTATTCAGCTGTTTCCAAAGGGATCATTTATGGAGGTAGATTCTGAAAGCAAAATGTCCCTTACACAATAGGAATTACCTTTGTCCATCCCCTTCACTAGGATGGAGTCAAAACAAGTTAAACCAATGAAAAGGCTTCCATTTTACAGTAACTATGGCTTACCACTATGCAAAAGTGGTTTAAACAAAATCTGGTAACTTTAAAATGTGGGGTTTACTTACCAGGGATGGCATTGAAGGTATAGGTGAAGCTGTTGGTGACTGACCGGGAATGTTCAAGGAGTTAAATTTAGGAACAACTGCAACACTGACTCTCCTCCGAGGCATATTCTGGGAGAAACAACAATTGTTTTTTCTACTATACAACAAGACAGACTGAAGAACAATTCTGTGGGTTAATTTGTATGGCAAATATGTAGAGGTTAGTGTCCCCTTAGGGAAAAGGAGAGTTGGGAGCAAAAGTAAAATTAAAGGTCCTGGTTTTCCCCAGAAATCCATCTTGGACTGTCTGGTATGGCAAGTGCTTAATGAGAAATGAGGTGTGGCACAGGGATGCTGCTTTTCTCCCTCCATGCTGAAAGCCCAGCAATGTAAATCACACAACAGAAATGTTCTGAGTTTATATTGTCAGCTCTTGTCATAGGCCTCTATCTTTGATCAAAGCAGATGCATAAGGATACTGGAGAAAGGGCCAGTGTCACAATGACTGGAAAATAATGAAGTCACACATGAAACTCTTATCTTGCTACATACCCATTATGATATACTGCACCCACTATATTAATTACATGTAAGCCTACTAATTATAATTTACTGAAACAAAAACACCCATTCCTTCCATAAAAAAGCAGCTCCTTCTCCCCCATCTCGAGTTGTTAGATAGCATCATGCAACACTGCTTGTATTTCCCAAAGACCATAAAAATTCTTTCTATGACAGACACATGCTAACTGTAACAATATATTCTAGACCAAGTACAGATTATGCAAATTTTTGCTGTCATTTGGTAAGTAGCCAAATGTTTCATCCTACGAAATCTACGTAAGATCTATGCTTCCAACTGAATAAAAATATCAAAACACCTATAGCATCTAACAGCTTTGTTTTAGTGCATATCCAAACACTTCTAAGATTTTGCTCTAGACAATTTTACAGGAAAGGAGTTAAACAGTGGTTTAGTGAATACTTAGGAGTCACTCCATGATCCTGGTTCTAGACAAAACCAACTATTACCTATGCACTAATGACAGTTTTATTTAATGTGTTCCTGAAAAACTACATAGGGAAGCCATGGTAGGCAGTCCATTCTAGTGCTTGGGTTCTTTTTCTCCTCCTCTTCATTATTTGGACTTGTCCCTGTTAAATTTAGTCTTTTTTTGAGACCTGTGCTTCAAATTATGGGGTTTTACGGGGTTCTCCTTCTGAAATCCCATCTTGCCCTCAGCATGTTCTGTGCTATAATTCTTCGTATTCAATACTCAGAGGTGGCAGGAACAAACGAAACCTAAAGCACTACGACCCAAACAAATAAAAATATGAAAATAAACAGTAGAGTGAGTATCATGCTCTTGATCACCAAATTTCCTAATAGTCATACTGGGACCCATGCCTCTCACATCACTGGTTAGTAAGTTTCATGATAGACTTCATCTCCAACACTTGGAAATTTTGCAGAAATAGAACATTGGAGTTTCACATCAGGCACTACCATTATTGCACAAAGTCATACTAAATCATGTGTCCAAAATTGCAAAGCATATGCACTAAATTGCATGAACATTTTCGAGAATTTACTAGCACTGTTCTGAGCACAGCCTTAAGAACTGAGTGTATGTAGACAAAGAAATTTCATTACATAAAGTGTTAATTTTCTTTTTATTGTAGAAATACCTTTCCAACAGTGAGAGACATGGATCTAGATGAACGAGGAACTCCATCTTCTGCACAGAAGCAAAAATAAAGAACAGTCTTAGACTATATGAATATCTCTAAATAATATTAATACACCTCTGCTTGTATTTCAAACTCAGACACATTATATTTACCAAATACATGGTCTGTAGTCACCATGTATTTATTTGTCTTATCGTTCTCTTCTCAATTACACCTGCATAAGAAATTTGAAATTATTGCAAAAAATAAAATCATTACTATTTTCACCAAGATCCAGCAAAAGCCATGTGAAAATGTCGTTGGGTCTCATCAGATTTTGGTGATAGTGATTTCAAATTACTGTACTATAGCATTAAGTATGGCTCATATGAAACATTTTTAACTTATTTCTGTAACTTTTTAAAATCTACTCCTGTAGATCAGAACTTCATGAACAAGTTTCATGATACTTTAAATTGTTAATAGCATCAACATCTCTCTGAATTAGAGGCAAGTGAAAGCCTTAGATTTTTATTTTTCTTTACCAGATGCACCATAGCTTCTGCTAGAATTCTGATTGGCAAGTTTCTTGAATTCCATTAGTTCAGCATGATCCTTTTCATATGTCCTTTTCAGATTTTCCACATACTGCATCATTACTTCTGTTGCCTTTGACATACGTTTCTCCTAAGGAAGAAAAGAAGGAAATATACAGGTAACCTCTACACATCTCCAATAAATCATTTGCCTCTATGTGTATGCTCCTTGTCAGGGCTAAATCTGGAGTAGTTGTTCTTAAAGAAGTACTGATGCCTCCATGACTGAAAATTCCAAAGATAGTTAGAAGAAAATGCACATTCATATACATGTGTATCACAGAATATCGTAAGTTACTTTGTCACATATTCATACACTCTGCCTGTGTGCCTATCTGATTAGTTATGTGGTATACCACATTTGTTTTCAAACCCTCAAAGGTCTTAGTCACTGGCATCAGTCTGGTTGCTTTAGAGAGCAGAGGGAACATTCTTGAATCTGGGAGGGTATCGCTGTGTTCTTATTTATACTCACTCTGTTCTCATAGTCTGTAATTGACTGAGCTATTGCCAAAGGCAGGTGACTGAATTAGATGAGCTTTTTGACCCAGTAACGTTTTCTTATTTGTGCTGCACTGATTTGAAATTACTTTCTTGTGATGCAGCTGTAGTTCTGAATAAAATATATGCTCCTGTTGTACAGATGTTAGATAGCTTAACGGGCAATCTTCTTCTGTTGGAATTCTATTTCCAGGCTGCAGTGGTGTGTTCCTTGACACCACAACGGACATCTTCAATCTGTCAAAATGGCAAACAGAACTCAGAGGGTGACTGTAGCCTCTAGCCCTGGCTGGAATAGAGTGGACACGTGGATCCAGGACCGTTAAACACCAGGATGCCCTCACCTGGCGAACGGCTCCGACCATCTCGGCACGGCTGGAGAGCCTGGCAGCCAAACGCCGCAGCACTGCAATGTCCTCCAGGAGCTTCTGGTAGGCTTCCCTGTGCTCATAATGGTGCCACAGGTGAGCTGAAGACTGAGGCAAAAATACAGCAGCTTTATCAACATGTCTTTAGTTCAAATGGAGTGGCCAGAGCCCCAACATGGGGTAGAAATGTCCAGGTAGAACTCCCCAGGGAGAGACCAGCCCTGGAGGGTGCCAGCACTGCCAGCAGACAGCCCAGAGCACTGCTGCCCTGTCTGAGCACAGTGCTTCACTGCAAGCTGCAGGAGCACAGTTTGAGGAGTTAGAGAAGGTTTAGCACATCTGCAATGCTTTCCCTGCTGAAATTTACGGTGCAATATGCCTCGCTACCTGTGAGCTCTACAAATGCTAAGTTCTTTCCAACTAGCACTTAAAAATGATTGCTGAGGGACAAAGGGTATTTTAATTCTCTGGGCACAATGTATCAAGAAGGCCACATGTGTTTTCAGTTCCATGATACTTGGCTTATTTGGAAAATAAGACATTATAATCTCAAGAATTGCAAAGCTTGTTTGATAATAAATTGCAACTAAAATATGCCTGCAAGAAGTAAAAAGATATAACAGAATATGTTTAAGAAAAATCATGCACAGAATTTCAGATTTTCCTTTTTTTCTTGACATCTGTAACCTTCTTATTTTCTAAAAAAAATATCAAACATTCAAGTAGGTCAGGTTTCTCTTGAAATTAGGTTTCTAAATAACACATCAATTATCACAAGACTGATTAAAAAACTCAGAAAGACTGGTAAAACTGTTGCTGAGCCATAAAAATGTGCCTGTTCTGGAAGATAACTTCTCAATAAGATTGGAATAAGTCTAGGTCTAGTATGATAGGGATTTTACAAAAGCCATCATTGCTTTTAATTACTTGTTAGTTTATTTCATTGTCCAGAACAAAAGTTTTCATAGGGAAGGCCATTTCCACTTTATTATAAATTATATAAAAAAGCTTGTAAAAGCCTGACTGTAGCATGTGAACTGCTTAAAGGAAGAAAATCCTAATCACATCTGTCCCATGATGGCAACGTCATCCTTGGTGCCTAATTAGGGATTCTTAACAGAAATACATGGCAAGTCTAACAGACTTATTTCAGTCTGAAAACCCTGAGACTTAGTAGGCTGCTTCTGCTTGCTCTTTACACAGGGAACAAAGCGAAGAGCAGCAAAATATTCTCAACAATTTTGTTTTCCAGAAACAATTAATTTGAAAATGGAGATTTGGAATTCCAGATGAAAAGGTGAAGATCACAATCTTTCTTTAATTGTATATTTTCTTACCTGATGATGTTCTTGATAAAGTAAATAGGAGAATCGTATGTTCTCCTCACTATTTTCATAAGAATGGCAGCACCTCCTTGCAATAATGAATACTGGATCTAAGGCTATTTCACTTATCTAATCATCCCCCTCTTTATCCACAAAAATGCGCATAGCACGTAAGTTGATGCATCTTAGCAATCTTTTGTCATTCCAGTTAGAAAACCCAGCAAAAGCTGGCCAGAAAGACTCAAAACTACTGCTGTAAAGCAACACCAGGGACAGCTGGAATGAAAGTGCGCTCAGGCCCAAAACCTGATCCTCAGATTGTATCTATTCCTAAAGTATTCCTTGCTGTTTTTCCCTTCACATATCGTGCCTTCTAGTATCTGCAATTAAGAATCCTTTCGAGTTACAGATCTTTGGTATCTCTCGTATCTGGACACCTCAGAGTTACTGCTAATGAAGGTCTTGCCCAGGAGAGTATGGATCAATGCTCAAACTGGAGTTCTGAATGCTCTTAGCTATGTCACAGGCTTATTTCAAGAACTGAACAGCACATTTTTAGTATTTATTCCTGAAATCTGCTAGACCCAGGGAAGCATCCCCTAGGCGTTTCCAGCAATGCTGACCCACTCCGGCAGAATATACCCTCTCTCTTTCAGAGTAGTAAGCAGCTCATGGCAAGGAGTTTGAGCAGCAGAAAATGAAGTTTTGGAGCTGAATTTACAACAGTCAAACAGATTTGCAATGTGTGTGCACCTTCATGTACACTATAGTTCAGGAAAAGAATTCCCATTGTTTTCTTACCGTAATGGCTGCTTTAAAGTTTTCCAGTTCCTTCTCAGCATTCTCTTCAGTAAGATTTCTCTCTCTCTCTGCCTGCTGAATTCTGGATTCTAATGTATAACTATCATTTCTAAAGGCCAAGGAGAGTTGTACAAATACATTCTGTTGGGATTAAAAAAAAGCATTTTCCAGTAAGTCTCACAGTACATAATATAATTTTCAATAACTACTTATGAATAAGGTATGTGTTTAACAAACTTTGCTGCTTCAATAAGTATTGAAACAGAAAATTGAAAGTATTTTAAAATTAGTTTTCCTTGAAAAATCACTTCTATTTACTTCCACTGAAATAGGAACAAAAAATGCATTGCTGCCTCTTTTCCTGGATGTTTTTCTGGGAGCTCTGTACGGCAGAGACATAATGAAGGAAGCAGCTACCACAAGCACCAGAATCACAATGGATCTGTTTTCTAGCTGGACTTCCTCCAAGGGTCCCCAAGGTTTTTGAACAGATAGTTTGTGCAGAGGAAGTCCAGGGATGAGCTCACCACGAACAATGTTTCACCTAAGGGATAAACACCTACCTCTGAAGCCAGCAAAAGATTAAGTGCTAACATTTTTATTCTCTTGCACCCTGTTTTTAAAGATTGTGTCTTTCTTTACCAGACTCATTATTTTTTAGGATTTAGCCTTTGCAAAGCACAAGGCACCAACAGTTCCAGTAGATTGCAGCATTGTAAATAAAGATCTTTTTCTTGACTGGTATGTGATTAAAAAAATACAAGAAACAAAGCCTGCAAGCTAAAGAACAACCTGCAAACAAAATTATTGGCTTGAACTGAGAAAGTAAAAATCATTAAACTAACAGCAGGATATTATTAAAAACTGTCCCAAAACTCCTATTGGCCAATAAAAATGCAATTTAAATTGCTTAGTTTCTGGTCTTATTTAATCTCAATTTTTTTACTACTTTAGAATATTGAAATTATATCCAAAGTGAATGCATATTTTATTATGAAAAACACAAACAAATGTTTTGCTCATTCCTACTCTGTCATTTTACAATTTCTATTGCTCATATTTAACAAAATTGTTATTTTGATGGAGTTCAGTACAGTTTTTTTTAATGAGAAATATATTTTGGGGAAAAAAATCACTCCATTACCTCATTCTAATAACCACCCTTAGACTTAAAGTAACTACTTAATATTGGAACATATGTCTAAAATAATTACATGCTTACCTCAACTTCTTTTTCAGTGAGTGGTGGGGAGCTAGAAATAAAAGTAAGAAATTCACATTTTGATGTGTTTCATCTCTAAAAACAAAGCTATTCTAATACTTAATTGAAAAGAACAACAGAATGTGTGTTTGCATTTCATGAATTTTCCACTACTTTTCAGTACTGATTACAATCCAGCACTGATCTCTCAGAAGATCTTCACCTTGTGCATTCATTTATATAAAACAATGAGTGTAACAATTCTGTCACAATAAACATTAAATATTTATTTCATTTGCACAGAGAAGTCTTACTGCCAGCTTCAGATGACTGAAGGCTCTGGTGGTTTTGATACAAAATCATGTGGGTGAACGGAGCAATTACTTTTGGCTGAGTAAGTCTGGAATTGTTTTAATGTCTTGGAAAGTCCAAATCAATGAATTCAGCTACATCTGCAAAATAAAGTCCACTTCCCCGAAAAATTGCCAACTGCAGAAAAATTGCAGATTTCTAACACATCCAAATTCTACCACTGGAAAGCATCATCTGGCCTGATTATTTTCATGGGGGTGAGACATAGTATTTTCAATATGAGTTCATATCTTCAGCAGCAATCCAGGACACCAGGAGTGGCAAAAACTGTATAAAAATCTACTTGTAGCATGCAATTAAGGTTTAAGACTTTATGTAGATCTCACAAACTAAAAGTCAGCCAGTTCCTGGAAGCTGGTGCATTCCCCAGATTTTCTCAGAAAATCTGTGTTGCACATTCTATGATGCAACAATTTATCTCCCTATGAATGGAACTCCATAAGGGAAGTTGACTGGAAACAATTAGTGTGCCTTCTCCTGATGTGTTTCTACTTTTAGTGAGCTTTTACCTTCCTGAAAGCGATTTGTGCACTCGCAGCTTTCGCAGCAGCACATCAGGAATGCTGGGCATGACATCAGAGCTGTTCTTTGTCTCTTCCTCTTCAGTGGGTGAAGGGAGAGGTGAAGGGCCTAAAGACATGTTCAGATTTTAAAAAATTATGTTACTTGAAAAGTCATGCATTCCTTTCTGGAATATTTTAGCTGAGATTTTGTAATAGAATACTGTCATTTTCTAAGGCTTCAAAAGCCACCTGCCAAGATGAAGTCTAAAGTAACATACTATGCTACAGATTTTGTGGAATCATTTATGGTTGTAAATTACAACATGCACCTGTTTGCACTGTATGTTTATTGAAACAGGATATAAAGGTTACACTTACAGTCTCTGATTCTATCACTTTCATAAGGACCAAGACACGGCTAACATTTTTTTTTAATTCATATTACTTAGCTTCTGTATTTTCATTTTACTTAATTTCTTATATATTAATTCCCTTATGTCCTATCTTGCCAGAATTGAATGAAGGACTCTCCTGTATGAAAGGCAGGTTCCCCAGTCTGAGTCTCAGACTTGGGAAGGAATCTTTGTACAGTTCTCCTGTTCATAAGTTTAACAGAAGGATTCTTAGACTTGCCATGTAATTAGTAAATATGGAGAGCATTAACATGAAAGAGAACAGAATGGGAGATTCTTTCCAGCTATATTTTAATTCTGTGCATTTACTTTATATTAAAAAAATTCCAGTATTTACTTAAGAACAGTCATGTGTATCCCCATAAAATCCAGGCTGACACAGTGTCTCCAGATTTAATGCATTCCACTTATCTAAACTTGTGTAGACACAGAGTTGTGTTTATTCAGAGGGTGACAGTAACTTGTCATTGATAAAAACCACGATGGAGACAGTACATTGAACTCATAACAGTAATAATGAAGGATCTGGCTATTTCCTATTGTTTCAGCAAAATTACTACTCCAGTTTCAAAGGTGGCTTTTATGACAATGTAAGGAAGTAAGTCTCCCTAACAAATTAACTAAGAATTTGACCCCTTGCTTGTTTTCCCCACTGAGGACAAAGAGTTGACCCTTAATGTTCTGGCTACCATTTAGATAACTGACTGGACTATAAAAAGCTCATGATACTCATGAGATCCATGCTGAGAAGCTGGATAAAATAATGCTTAGCTTTTCATGTTTTCCTTAAGACTTCCAAACCGGCCAAAATTACGTAACAGGCTGGTAAAATGGCAACTATTTTATACTTTCAAACAGAGCCCACTAAATAATTCCTGAGAAATTATATATTAGCAGAGTGACAGTAATAATAATACTATCATATCTAAGAATCCAAAGATATAATCACTAAATATAGAGGACAAGAAGGCTCTTTTAATCTTGATTCATTCAGACTGAAGATGAGTCCATTTCCAGATGTAACATGAAATGTAATATCTCAACCATCTCTCAGTGTAACAGGAACTTTAAGGCCTAATGAGCTAATCCCAGTGCAAAGTTATGAATTAGCAAAATGAACAGTATTAAGAAAAATTGAAACTGTCTTTGGATTAAATATTGGACAATTAGTTTCAGCTCCTTTCATAGTAACTCTCTCTATTTCAGTTAATGTCACACTGAACAAGTTCTGACTTAAAAACTTCCAAACAAATATATAGTTTTGGCTTAAATATTTTAAATTAATATATGTGGTTTAAAGATTTTAACTAAGCACTACTGCTATTTAACTCTTAACATGTTGAATTGTCCTCAGGTTTATATCTTTGCTCTTTATTTTTATTCTGATTTTTTAGATGCAGCTACAGGCATCAAATTTTTCTGCTCATGTTAGATTGGAGAAAACATTTGGTGATTTCTTTTTTTTTCCATATATGTAGAATTTAAAGCCTTTTCCTTAAAAAAAGCTTTTTCCTTAAAAATCACAGAAACTGAAGTTAAAAAAAATCCCACTTATTGTGAGGCATATTTTTCCAATCCTAAATACACATTTATGACTCCTCCTTGGCCTTGCTTTTTTTCATTCACATTGACATGGAATTGTGGACTGGAAGTGAAAATGCCATTTCAATACTTGCCACACACACACTAAAAAAAAAAAGCAGGAATAAAGCTTCTCATCTCATAATGATACTCCCAGGGATCAAATTCACCCTTCTGACCATAACATCTTGCAGAAGTTACATCCATTCAATCCATCACTGCTGAAAAGGTTTTACAGAAAGTTATTGAAATTTCAGTCCTACAGCTATTAAGTACAAGCCAGACTGTTCCACATGTGCATCTTTTCCCTTGGATATAATAATATCTACAGTATCTTCTTGGTTCAAATCACCAAGAAATTGAGGTAATTTCCATTATTGGTCTCATCCATCATTTATTACTGTTCTCCATGACTGCTCCAGCTATTATTGCAATTGAAGAAAAAGAGCATTTCTCCTCGCCCCCACATAGTAGCAAGTTCTAAAAATCAGTATATAACAAACACTTCTTCCAGATTTTATGATACCGCACCTTTTTCCTGTTCCACTGCTTCACTAAGTTCAGGAAGTTTAAGTCCAACTAAATTTTGATTTCTCATCAAAATATGCTCCTACGAAGAAAAACAATAATATTTCTAAGTAACTGAACTACAAATCTCAATTTAAATATCCCTGCCACATGAATACAAAATATAACATTTACCTTAGTTAAGAAACATGAGAGATATTTACATTACATTACAGTCAGATGCTACATTACATGGATACTCATAAATTCACACACACTCTGGAACATTGCACATTTCAAATTTTATACAGACATTACTTAGAAAAATTCCTGGTCATGCAAAGATTTTCAAAATGTGCCCCTTATTCAAGTAGATATATAGAGTTTTGGTGAGAGCTTTTGTAACTGACAATGAAAAAAGCAATTTTGGATACAGCCACAGTAATAACTAAGCATCCCAGATAATAGAAAAATTCAGAAAATCCTATATATGAGACTTTGCCACTTTGACTTCATTAAGACCAGAGTTTGGGGTGCTTCACTGTGTTCTACCTCTAGTCCTTACGGGTAGGGAAAAATGCACACTCAAGGATTAAACCTTGTTGTCTTATTTCTCCTTTTATCATCTCCTCATTTTCTTTCTTATTCTCACATATGTTTAAATTCACCAACACCTGCTTTTGTTTATAAGTAGACAATTCCTGCTGGAGATAGCGCTCGAATATTACCTAACTGGAATTATAGATCATGTTGCAGTAATTGTTTGATTCTCTTATTTGTTCTTAAGAAATTCTAGGTAATTCAAAAGTATAGAATTAAAGAGCTAAAGAATGGCTTGGGTTAAAAGGGACCTTAAAGAACATCTGGTTACAAACCCCCTGCCATGGGCAGAGACATCATTCACTAGACCAGAGTGTTCAGAGCCCCATCCAACCTGGCCTTGAGCACTTCCAGGGGTGGGGCATCCACAGCTTCTCTGGGCAGCCTGTGCCAGGGCCTCAATGCCTTCGCAGTAAAGAATTTCTCCTGTCATTATATGGCTCAAGTATCTCTATCATCAGAAGTTCCAGTACATACACACTAAGAATATATGTGTGTTATATAAACAGCAAAAGATGAATAACTAAGCTGCCATTCCCAAACAATACAATGGGAATGAATTAACCAAAGTGCAAAATTTGAGGTCCTCACCTGTCAGCCTTGTATTCATCTTAAAATATTAACTACTGGGGGTCAAGGAAAATATCCTTATTAGGCTGTTCAAGCAATCACCTGCTACTTCTTTTTTTTTTTCTTTCTTTAAAAAGTCATTATTAGTAATAGAGACATGTTCATTGCTTTCTTTTGGTGGTTTATAATTTCATTAAATTTCTGCTTTTTTTCTTAGGGTTTAATTCTTAACTTTTACTAATCATTTAGAAAATTATTTAACAACAGATTAGTTAATAGACATTGCAGTCCAAGTCGATTCTTTAGAAGCTGAAACATTTGCATCATGTGACAATTAGGAACTGTAAGTCTGGGCATGCTCCACCTGCCCTTGCTGTCAGAGATGCCCAGTTTTACAGCTCTGAACACTTTGAGACATTTTCTGAGAATGTTCAGTAATCAGCTAATCATTACAAACCCATTTCCTGTCCTCTGCGCTCTTGCAAATGTAAACATGCAAAAGCACATGCACACATTGAAGATACCATAGTACACTTGATGCATTTTTGAAGAGAAAGAAAAATGAAATAATTCCATGGAATTTACTTACAGGCTACAATTTAGTGAAGTTGCAAAGGAAAAGTATGATAAAATTTTGAACTTATTATGCTGAAACTGTTTCCCATTTTACCACTGTATGTTTCTTGCAGTGATAAAAATAATGCTAAACATGCTGTAAGTTTAGTAGGGTATGAAAATGACTTTTTAAAACAGGATACAGCTGATGACAGGACTTACCTCTCTGAGCTTTGTCAGCTTCTGCATTCGAACTGGCTGAACTTGGATTTGAAGGTCTTTGAATGCTTTTAACTGATTGCTGGATTTATTACCAACAAAGCTTTTATCTTCCTCAGATGGTAATTTTAAAGGGGTTTTCTCTTTCTGTCCAGGCTCCAAGCTATCCCAGGACACAGCCCGTAATAGAGGAGGACGCAGTCCATACAGCTTAAATTCTGGTTTACATGGAACTTTATGGTCCCTCATTTCTGGAACAGGAATTTTTAGCTTTGAGTCCATATTTCCTATTCCTGGTCCTGGTAGATGGGTTCTTAAAGGAACATCATTTTCTTTTGCTTTCTTGAGGAATGATTTTCCAAGTTCATTTTCACAAACATTCATGCAAGTATTAAGAGACATTCTGCCACCATCACCAGCTGAAGGGGAGCATTTAGGTAAAGTATCCATATGTTTACGTGGATCAAAGTTTTCCTTTTGGTCTGAGAGCTTCTCTTTGGAGTTTTCAAAGCCAGCAGAACGAGGAACCAATCTTCCCTGAGAAATCTTTCTTTGATCATTCTGCCTTCGATCAATTAATCCTCTTGCAGCATTCTGAAAGTACAGGGACACACATGAAACAGAGAAACAAGTCCAGATTCCTCTTTTCCCCTGCCCAAGGACAGATTTTCATTGTAAAAAGCCATTTCCTTTTCAGTGACATTTGCTTTTGAATATGTGCTGCTGACAAATTTTTAAAAGGCACTTCAAGAATACTGAATTGGGAATCTCCTCCATGAACTTTTGAGTTAACCTCTCCCATTCCAGAGTCCATTATAGCAATCCTCCTAAAGCCAAGTTCCTCAGCATCTTAATATAATGGAAGGTCTAAAACACTGACATATACCAAAATGTCTATAGTAGATATTTTTACTTATAAAGTTATTTAGTATATTGATTTTAATTGAGCTAGAGCAGGGTGCATGATAGGATGGAAAAACAACTGCAAACCCACTGTTCTCCACTACTTTTGCAGGTGCTTCATAATTTCTTAGGGCAGTGTAATTTTCTTTTCACTCGGTGAACAATCTTTCAGCATTTTTACTCCCATCAGTAAATCATATGTGTGCTAAGACAAACCAGGAGACTTTATTCAGCTCTAAATGTGAAACACTTACCTCTGCAGTTTGCCTGTCATCCTCTTTCACAATTCTGTTATTCTAGCAAAAAAAGGAAGAAATAATTGCCTTACAAGGTTATCTTTCACATCTATGCTACAAATGTTAGATACAGATATTAATGGCTGAACTTTGAATCTCTTCATTTTTATACTGCTCGTTGTATTTATTTATGAAATAACTTTAGGGATTAGTTTTTAATAGATTAGAGTTATATTGGATCTTTTTCTATTTTCTATACTTAACAGGTCTTTATGATCTTTCAGTTCTTGTTACCTCATGGATTTTTGTCTTCAGAGTAAACATTTATTAGTCCCTCGCTGTACAGAGAAAATACTAGTAATCCAATTTTGGTACATAAAATCGTATTCCAAAGATCCCATTTTTATCAGGGACTAAAAGGGCAGCATATTATAATATAGCACTTTAACATCTGGGTTATTGCACAGACTATTCAGCTCTTACCTGCCCTGGAGATACTGACTCAATAGTAGTGGTTGTGCATGCATCAGACCCTGAAAGATACATACATAATTAGGGCACATCCTGATATTTTGCTCAAAATTTTTACTCCCACAGCATTAACAAACACATATGTTCACAGTTTCCCATAATACATGAAGGACAAAAATTCATATGTCAAAAATACTATTGAAAAGGGAAAAAAAAAAATCAAACACAGAGTAAGTGAAATATCATTAAAACCTCTCAAAACTCCATTATTGGTAAAATTTTAAATATAGAACACGTGACCTTGCAACACCACAGGAATAAAAATGTAATAAAAAATATATATATGCAAAAATATATTTTGTATGCATTCAGGAGCTTTATCATATTCAGGACTAGATGCTTAAATCTACACTTCTCAAGAAATACGAAACAAATACATTTTTGGTGAGCTTTTATAAGTTAATGTTTGAGTCTGCAAATTGTTGGAATTGATGATCCTAGAGGTCTTTTCCTCCCTTAATGATTCTATGATCATTTTACCTGATGGAAGTGGAAGAGTGAGAGAGTTGATCCAAGATGCTATGGGTGAAACTTTAGGACTAAGAATAGGGGAAACTGCTTCATTAGAACAAAGACAGAAACAAAACAAAAAGGTAATTTTACTTTCTAGGCTTGTACCTTCTGTATTTTTAGAATTCAGATGAGATTAAAACATCAATATCATAGTCATCAGTCATGTGTTTGTCCAGAACCTGACAAGTCATTTTAATTGCCAGGTTGTACTTGGCAGTTAGGAGTTTAGAGTATGTTTCACGTCTTATACTTGTCAAAAATGAATAAATTTCTATTGATACAGGGAATCCTTGTTCTCCTCAGTTTTCTGATATTCTAAGCACTGAGAAGATGGCACAAGAGAAGATTCAGGAGGAATTTATGAAAAAAAAGAGGTGATATATATCTGGGGAAGTGTGTGTGGAGTGTGTGTGGAGTGTGTGTGGAGTGTGTGTGGAGTGTGTGTGGAGTGTGTGTGGAGTGTGTGTGGAGTGTGTGTGGAGTGTGTGTGGAGTGTTTGTTTCTCTCCAGAAAGTATCAGGCCAGTTGTAAGACAGAACTTTGTTTGAACTGGCATTTCAAAGCAAAATGGAAGTCCTATTTCATGGTAAAATGACATTTTGTTCCAGTGTTCAAACACTTCATATAAAGGAAAAAATAATTTCAGTTGACATTCTAGAACAAAACACTTTATTCTGCTGTTTTTAAAGGAGGATCTGTTCCATTAAGCTTAGTTTATGGCTATGTTCAGAATAAGAGGCCGCGTAATTTTGTCTGGAGGGAATGTTTTTTCAGCAGTATGAATCTTGCCACTAAAATTTCATTAAACAATAATTTGTGGCCATTTTTCAGTTTTCAACAGAAATACTTCATGCTTTCTTGTTACACCTTTTACAGTGCAACATTCAGGCACTTGAAACCATTACATCATTTTACCCTTACACATCTGAGCACATGGATGGTCATTTCTGTTTTATGTGGAACAGTGAGGAAGACAAGAGGGATTCTGACCTTCAAGTTAACAAAGTGTATGTAAACAGCAGCAATGTATAGATTAGACTAGATGTTTGCCTTTATAAATGTTTGAAAGAGAATGTAAAATCTGGTTTTCAGGATTTGCCCTTACCTGTGGGTGACTCCGGGAGGCTGCTTCTTGACTTTCTGCCTCTGCGTGTTAGAAACCTCTCACTCACTTTCTTTGCTTCTTCTAGCAATTCAAGGTTCTTCTTTTTATCTTCTTCTGATATTTTGACATCTGGTAGTGGATCATTTACCAGATCAATTACATGACCACTGTTGTCTGTGTAGAAAATGTCAGAATTAGAGCTGGACCTCCTGTTTCCAGGTATATGGTGACATGTCAGAGTAACAAGTACAAAACAAACATATAAATTTTGCTTTGAGCTTGCATGTAACAAAAATTAACGTCTGTTCATTTCTAATGTTGTTACAATCTCAAGCTTAGAGCAAGTCATCAAACCCACAGGCAACCCACTAGGATTAAGTCACTGTGATCAAAAGTGCTGTGAATATGTGAAACTGGCTTTTCCAGCTGTGTGTCCAATAGTTTTTCTCATTTCTAAACAAAAGTGCCATTAGATCCATCTCAACTAACAGTCACTGCATTTCTGTTGTAGACTGAGTTTTTTCATGGAGTTTTCATGTTCAGTTTTTCAAGGCTAAGAACCTACAAACTCACTCAACAAAGATTTATGCAGAATAGTTTTAACAATTAATTTAACACTTCATTAATCTGTGGCTTTCAAATTGATTGAAAACACTAAACTTTGTGCACCATTTTTTACAATTCTCCAGCCTATGATGAAGCAAAGAAGGCAGTCAGTTGTCAGAAAGGCCTTTTTTGTATGAGTCAGTATAAATGGCTTTTATAAGCATCCAAAGAACAGCTTGGATGAGGGGGAGGAAAGTCATCTGGTAATTGGAGAAAAATATCTTAAAATTTGACAAGAGCCATTACAGAGCCATCGGTTTTCAGAACAGCTAAGGACATAAGCAAGCAGGAAAAACTCAAGGGTTTTTTGTTTGTGGGTGTGGGGGTGTTTCACTATTGCGTTTTGATTGATTTTTTGGGGGAGAGAACAGTGTTTTGGCTTTAGTTTCCTTAAATTTAATTGAATTTCAAGGATGTCAAAAACCATACTTACAGATTGAATATTCTAAAGCAATCTGTTTTCAGTGAAATATCTGTTTTGGTTTAAAGTCAGATTTATGTGTTGGAAGTTTGAGAGACAGACCTTCCATGACACTTTTTCTGTTCCATCAAAAGAGAAGATTTGTAAGGCACAGCAAGTTCTACTTTCCTTGAGCAGCTAAGCTCAAGTGTAGCAAAACCAGTATTACTGAACAGTATTTCATGTTCTACAAGAAATTAAAGCATGTATATGTTGAGCCTTCTGAAAATGTTAAGCTAATGCATCAATTAACAATTTTCTGAAAGTAACAATGTGTGTATTTCCCTGAAATGGTCTGCATGCAATCCACTTACAAACTCATGATCTCAATTCAACATCCCAGCAATATTCCCTGTGCATGCATTACACAGTATGCACAGAGAATAAAACTGTGGCCAACAGAGTCAGACTCTCTGTACAGGTTTCTATTGCATGTCACAGTTTCTGAGAATACATCCTAGCTGAAATGAATAATCACTTCTTACCAACAGAAGTCAGTGAACTTGTTGAATTCCTGGTGGCACGGTTCGAATGTCTCCTATGAGGACTCCGAGGCCTAGACAGAAAAGCGAACGAACAAAAATTATGGACTATGGCACCAAAAAAAGGCCCTAATGGTCTATAAAAATTTTAAATAAAAAGAAAGCACTCTGATTAAGAATGCATTTATTGCAGTTCCTCTCATCTCCAGACAACTAGAAAAAGGAGGAGATTGCAAAAAGAGGGAAAATTGCAGAAATTGATCTGACAAAAGAGTTCTAAAATTTGCTATTAATCTCAACCACTGTGAACCTGATTTCTCAGAAAAAACCTACATTTCTTTAGATTATTACCATGACTTAAAAATCATGTAAGAACGTTACATAGCAACCAAAAAAAATTAGTATTTGTAAATCTTTACTGCTTCTTAAACTAAATTTTATGACTGAAATAATTTCTTAGGCTCCCACATTGACACTCCCATGGAATCTTTCTAAATTGCAAACCAGGTAAAAGACTCAAACAAGTGCAGAAATGTAAATGCTGATCCTGCAAATAATTCTGTTTTTAAAGTGCTGCATTGAAATTCTGATTCTAAACCAATCTTGAAGTTTAAAGAAGTACACTTCTAAAAATACAAACAAATTATAGATTTATGATATATGTTTTCTTATATGTTTTTTCCCCATAATTTTAGTGGCAGCTCAATAAAATTAAAAAGCCTAGGTCAGAGAGTATGCTTTATCAGAATAAATATAATAACCCTAATTCAACTAAAAACTGAACTGAAGTTTTCAACTTCAAACAGGATTACTATTTCTATTCAATGACTTACTTTCACATATGCTTAACCTCAAGGTGGTATTCTTGTCCTATCTATGTGAATGGGCCCAAAACTGCTTCAAAACTCATTGCAGTACAGTATTCAAACTAGATATTTAAGTTGACCAGCTCAATGAGTTGGGATGTCAGGCTCAGTATTCTGTGTAACTCTGCTCTTTTAGGCTCAGTTATATTCCCCCACTCCGCATCCCAAACACCACCCTCAAAATGCAAAGGCAATACAACCAAATCAGAGATACAATAATAATATTTACATACAACATACATTTCAGAGCAATGTTTTAGAAACACAGCCCCTGGAATTTATGGATGAATTGGTAATGTATTATATAATACCTGTTAACCAGATTTTTATCAATTTCTACATCTGGCGTAACAGCGTTCTCTGGAAGAACAATAGAAGGTGTGCTGCACGTTGTCCCTTCAACAGTCGTGTCCTGAATGGTTGATGACAAATATAAAAATGTAGTTAAACAGAAATTCAAACCATTGACACTCTGTGTGGAAAACAATGTGTATTTCTCAATCTACCTGAAAGGAACAGTGACTGAAATAAGACAGAATTAGCTGTAATTTGACAAAACAAATGTGAATTAGAGGCTTATACTTAAATTACTCAGAAGAGATGATGGAGATCTGTAATATCTGTTCTCTTTTAAAAGTTTTAATGCATGCAAGCTAAATTCAATAAGCATGGAGCTAATGGGAAAGCTTTTAAAAGGCAGACATTCTGGTTTTTCACACAGCAAACCATTCCTCTAGTGAAGTACACGTACAGGAGTTCAGTGAATTCATGAGCTGAAAGCAAGTGTGAAAAGCAGTTCTGTATAACCAGCGCTAAATTAAGCACACAAACCCTCCAAATGATAGTAATTTATAATGAAAGCTTGAATAAGCACAGTATTAAGAGTACACGATACCCAAAACCCCAGAAAATAATTTAATATCTTGTCAAGAGTTCCACATGGTTTTCCTTTCAATTACTTGGAAATACATTTTTTTAAATATGATTTCAATATTTAATAGAATAAAATACAATTTTAAAGTGATAAAAGAACTAGCAAGCTGGCACTGAATATTAATGTGTGCTTGCCTGCTTCAAAAATAGGAGACCTTGCCTCAGGAACTTAATCCCACACTTTCTGCATAATGATGCCATTTATCTGAAGAAAAGGAATCAGTTTCCTGTGAGGTATCACAAATGGAGATGCATCAAGCTGGCATAAAATACTGTGCACGTCTCATATGTGGTAGGAAAATGATTGCTTCTACCCCAAATACTGTATTCAGATTAAAACCACAATGCTTATACTAATCTCATGACTGCCAAAAAGCAAAAACTTTTGAATGATGTAACATCAGCCTTGAAGTCACTCAAGCCCATTTTAGGACTCTAAAAACAGTTCATTAAAAAGGAAAAAAAAAAATAAAAGAAAGAGGCTGCAGCCAAGGCTAGTTCAGATCAGGTAGAAAACATTACTCCTGGTCAGCAGCTATAGGAGTTCAGCATCTACACAAGTGAAATCTCATGGCCCCTGGTGTCCAAACCTATATTGTACAAGAGAGGGGCAGGAGGAGCCAAAGCAGGAAGCTCTTTGCAGGGCCAGCTGGCTCCAATCAAAAAGAATTGTTATAGACTGAGGAGTGCTCAGGCTGCTCTACACAGGTCTTGGAAGAGAAGCTTCAACAGGAAGCTTAAGCTGCCTCACAGTTGTACAACTGCATAGAGATGACACAGAAGATTTCCATCACCCTCCCATTTGTGTGCTTTTAACTGTGCTCCTTTAGTAGCTTCCAGACCCGTCTGCTCCTCAGCTATTCCCAACAGCTGCCTCATCTCCTGCTACCAGTGGTTCCCTGCTACCTAAACCTCTGCTTCCTTTTTGTCCCAAGCCCTCTCCCCCTCAAAAATTGACTCCATGGCTCAGGTGGGAACTGCTCCACAAGAGTGATCAGGAGCCATCTAGACTTGCAGGGAGCATGTGCAGGGCTGAGAGGGTGGCACAGGCGCAGCTTGGTCCATAATGGAATAGCCAGGAGAATCAAGGATTCGCAGGGTGGAGGTAGAACCTCCAGACATTCTGGCTGTTAAGTTCTACCAGGCTCTCGCTAAGCATACAGAGAATGTGCTTTTGAAAGTTTTATAATCCAGCCAAATTTGGATGGATTTTTACATTAATGGGATGAGGGAGTGCGGGGTGGAGGGGGGAAGGAATACAAAGATACTCTGCTGAAAGACCTACCAGGCCAGACAGATGACAGAGCTTTACTGTATAATACCTGAAATCTTTAAAGCATGGGGAAAAAATAAAAACGGAAAAAGAAAGCCCTCTTCCACCCTGGCCATATTCTTAGATATTAATTAAAGTTCTGGACTGAACTTCAGAAAAACACAGGCTGTTGTAAGAAATACTGAAATGGAAACCAATATTTGCTTTCTCAAAATGAATTTGAGACATAGAACCTAGGTCTTCCCATCATGTAAAAGCTTGATCATATTCGAAGCATGAAGAAAGCTACATATGATGTAAGGTTCATTTTCTTTTTGTCAGAACTGTTTTGCAGTCTATGTGCATTTGGGCACACAGGGAAAAGGTGGGAGAGAATCTCCTGAAATAGAACGAGGAAATTGTTAGACACCAGACAGCACTTTAAAATGAGATGAGATTCCAGACTTGGAAAATTTTGTTGAATGACAGACAACAAATCCACCAGTTGGTAGTTACTTCTGATGCCCTCTCCTTTCTTGCAAGTCCTTATCTCACAATAATAAGCTGTTTCACTTAGAGTGACTTACAGTCATGCTGTAGAACTTGGTCTGCAGCAGGAGCCAAGAGTGACAACAGCTCTGAACAAGATCAGATTTTCACAACTGTTTTGTTTTGTTTTGCTGGTGGCAAACCTTAAGTAGGCTTACGAGCAATGTGTTGGTTAAAATCCCTCCAGTGCTACTTTGTGTCTAAAAATAATAATTTATCTAAAATGAAGCATTTTGCACAGTGAACTGATTCACGAACTATCACATTACCATAGTTCATTTAAGACCTACCTCTAAAGGACCTGGAGAATTTATTAAAAATCTAATGGTTTTAGATTAGGTGGTTGGAAATCT
Organism: Notiomystis cincta; assembly: GCA_013398075.1. NCBI lineage: Eukaryota > Metazoa > Chordata > Aves > Passeriformes > Notiomystidae > Notiomystis > Notiomystis cincta. Next base: position 171,290 of record VZRX01018090.1, on the reverse strand, counting down.
TTGTTTCTCCCATTTGACAAGCACATTCAGGACTGGAATCACTGATGTCTGCTAGATTTTCATATTTTACCTCTTTGGGTATGTTTTATACAGCAAGTTTTTTGTACTAAAGTACTTTTCATAGAGGTAAGTTAAAAAACCCAATAAAACCTTCTTGAGCTAATATATGTTATCAGATGGTAGTCTTGATGAACTTGTATCCAACTGTGGTGTTTATCTTAAGGCAGGAAATGAACACTCAGCACCATGTGCAATTTAGATGGAAGGCATGACAAATCAGTGCAGAGCTCACTGCTGACAATATTTTCCAGCAATGTTAAAGTAGCGGATGTTTTCACCTAAAGTGAAGAATGCAGTGTCCTCAAACCCAATGACAACGTCACGTCTTTAACTGAGGATGGGCCAGACTATAAATCCTTTCTTTCTTTACACCAGTTTGCATAAAAATGAATTATTTGGAGAACCTGTGATGTCTTAATCACAGTAAGGTTCTTTACTTCATCCTAAGCTAACAATTAAAAGAAAAACCAACCCAATTTATTAAAGCATAAAGTTACTTTTTATCTCTAGTATAGATTATTGAAAGGGGGAAGACCATCTCTTACTGATTTTTTAGATTTATCTGGAAAGAAAACATGTAAAAACATGTAGATGCCACACAAATTTGGAGCAAACTGATGAATATGCCTGGGGAGCACCCACCTGCCCTCTGTATAGTTCCAGTGTATGTTCAGCTACTGCTATGGCAAATAAACCACTGAGAAAGACTACAAACCAAAAAAGCCCATTTCCATTTTTCACACACATATGAATTGCATAACATCCTCTATATCTGTAAAAACAACACTAGTTGTTGAAGTACAAGCCTAAGTTCTGTTCTTAAAGTTTAAAGTTTTCTTTAATAACATGAGAAAGGATGTTTTGAGGAGAGCTTTGGTGTATGTCTGTCTGTTCTGAACCATTTCTAAATCTCCAGATCAAAACAACAAACAACTGTTTGAGCAATTAAAGTTCTCATCCCTTAGGCTATAAAATATTCGAGGAACTCTAAGGATTTCAACTGAAGGATCATTCATATCTTCATCAATTAAGCAAAACACCCTAATACAAAGCAATGAATAGATTTTATTTTATAAACCCCTAAATATACACAAAGAGGTTTCAGCCTCAGGTTTCCAGCAAGTGTCAGAAAACACCTCTGTAAGTAAGAGAGCTTACTTTGGCTGGAGGAGAACTGTTGTGCTGGGCCTCTTTTGCTTGTCCCTTGTCTTCAGGTAAGGTTGGCATGGTGGGCAGCGTGAAGCACGTGGAGCTGCAATGCGGACTAAGAGGACCATGCACTGCTGGGAGTATCTGTTTCAAGTTAGCCTGAAGGCATAAGCGCTGGAAGGCCTCGTGATCTGCAGGCTGGGTTAGATGCCAAAAATACAAATCAAATCTATTTAAAACTCTATGCTCAAAAACTGAGATCACTTTACAATAACAAACAGTATTAAGGTTTAAAATTAAAAACGCTATCTTGTGTTTTATTAACTAAAGCTTTCAAGGTCAAGTATAACTTAGCAAGTGCATTCAAAACAGACAACTTTCCATTCTTGTTGCTATCTCCATCCCTTTGTTCCATTTTAGAGATTTTCATTTTGTCACTATGATGTGACCAAACTACCTTCTCTCAATATCCTCTAAGAAATAATGAGCATCCTAGATATCAGAGAACAACAGAATAAGTCAGGTTTGAAGGGATCACAGGGGGTCATCTGGTCCAACCTCCCTGCTCAAGCCAGGTCATATCCCAGAGTACATGGAACAAAATTGCATCCAGAAAGTTCTTGAATATCGCCAGTGAGGGAAACTCCACACACTCTCTGGACAATCTGTTCCAGTCCACGATCACCTACTTGCACAGTGAAGTTGTTCCTCACATTCACATGGAACTTCCTGTTCATCAGTTTCTGTCCTTGCCTCTTGTCCTATTGCTCAGCACCATGAAGCAGAGCCTGGATCCATCCTCTGACACTTCCCTGCAGACCCTGACAGACATTGCTAGGGTCCCTTCTCAGTCATCTCTTCCATAATATGCCTTTTAGTAACTAATAGCCTTAATGCTACAGAGCATGATCTCAGAGGACCAAAACTGGGATCCCAGAGGGTGGCACTCTTCCTTTGAGCAAGGTGAACTGTGCAAAGACTTGGTGTACCTCTGCACAAAGACAACAGGGCGCAAGACGCTTCCGAAGCAAAATAGCAGAAGTGCCCAAAGAGGGAAAAAATCACTACCTATTAGCTGAGAAAATTCTCATTATTAGTATCAAGGGGAGGCACTGCATTCACAAGGATAATATCAGAAGGAAAGCCTGTCCCAAAATCTGAGGATCAGCAGTGCAAAGCAGAAATCAGTCCTTAGAGTGGCAGTAGGTGGGTAGCAATACTTACTGTGACACCTGCCCAGGAATCAGGGAACTGTCCTCATCAATACATCAGTGTGCTCATCAGTACATCAGAGTCCTCATCGATACAAGAGTGCCCTCCCTGGCGGTGCCTGCAGGTCACACACACACAGCTGAGACCACCTGGTGCACAGACTGGTGTCTGCACTAGGGACTGCTGACTACTGCAGTGCAAATTAACCTGCTACAGTTCTCCCTTCCATTTCAGGGATGGGCAAAGAAATGTATTCAGGAACATGTGGGTTTACTGAGGTTGCAAATTACATTTGTCAAAATACACCTGTTGCTTTAAAATAAAAGCAAAAAGAGGCAAAACCATTCACAAGAAATACTGAAGTAGTCTCAGTAGTGACAAGTGCCTCACCTCAGTTCTCACAGAAAAAAAAAAATCCATGTTGTAAAACCTACAGTGTGTGTGAAAACTTTGGACTGCAGAAGCAGCTATGACCCATGCTTTTATTAGGTTTATTTCAAATTATGTTGGAAACTTAATTTTCTCTTTCGCTAGAATAGAAGGCCATCTCACATGAACTTTAATGCAGAACGAATAGATTGTAAAAATGATCCTACACAAGTATTGGTGTGTTCAGGAAAAAGTATTGCAGTTCCTTGGTAACAACTCTGAAAAAGATGCAGCACATATGACATTGTTATGAAGACCAAGATACAGACTCTTTTGGAACAGTGGGCATAAAGATTTTTCAGAGCAGTATATGCTGTAAGGACAGCATGTTTCAAGCTTTTCTAGACATGTTGAACCTGTTACAGGTGATTTTCTAACTCTACCAAAGGAATTGGAAGTTCATGTTTGTATCATGATTTTACCCACCTCTGACTTCAAAAAAGAGTAGAGGAAACTTTCTATGAATAAAATTTTTTAAAATGGTTATTAAGGCAAAACAGTAGAAGTCTCTAATAGGATGGAAAAAACATGTTTATGATTATGTTTATTTTAATAAATCCACAGGTTAGACAAATAGCAGTAGCACTGAATATCTGTGTGTTTCAACAATTAAGGTTTTTTTGTATCAAACTCAGTCATCAACTATTAGCAAGACATGAAGATGAGATAGAAGCAAGGTAAGTAAAAAGAGTGGCATGGACTTGATTTTCATCTCTGTAACAAAATCCTGCCATCCTATGCAATTTTTGAGTTTGCAAGAACTCAAATTCAAACAAACAAGCAAACAAACAAAAAAAAACAAAAAAGAGAGAGAAAATATATTAATATTTGGCTGTTTGGCTGTTTATCTAATCCCTCTTAGTGTTTTCCTTATGAATTTATTATGGTTCTGATACATTCAACCCAACAGAATGCTGGGCCTGAAAAATCAGGAATGTTTTGAGTCATGGCCAAAGCATGTTTGCAGTTCTACATGGAATTGTAGAAGCTATTGCACCAATGTGGTTTATTCCCAGTCTTAGCTGAGTTCTTAGTACATACTAAACTTTAAAAAGTAATGCAAGCTATCTTGAAACAAGAAAGAGCTATTAAGCACATCAAGTTTCAGTTCATTTTTCAGATTTAGAAAGCAAAAAAACTTTAAAAGAAAAAGAAATAAATCAGCAGGCTTGTCTAAGAATAGAAAGGGACAAATCCCAAGCTGTGTTGTCGTAGAGATGCAGCACAGAAAGTACAGCCAAGGGAAAATGGAGGGTAGAAAGATGAATTTATGTCACCTTAACAACCCCCAGATTTGGAGTGGACTGAGTTCAGGCTGTCTCTGACAATTAGAACCCTACTCTGATTTCCTTACAGAGCTATCTTGCAAATAGGAATAAGCTTCAAATCTCTGTGCTGATCACTAGGAAAATTTCTTCTTCTGACTTTCCATTTCCCTAGTACCACTCCAGAAAACTCCAGTGCTATACTGGAGTAGTGAAAGCTTGCACATAATTATTCATATTCTTAGGCTTCTTAAAACAAACACCATTTTTGTACACCTGGAATGCAGTGCTGCAGTCCAGTACACTGCCAAAGTGAGGGCTACTGCATATTGGTATTTCAGCATAAGGATGTAGTTCGATTAATAAACTATATGATTTGGAACTCCAAATTATTAATTTTTCAGTCTAAAAGTTTAGTAATGTTCTTAAAGTCAGTAGTCCAGAATTTTAAAAGACTTTATGATGCTTACCCAATCACAAATCATATATTGTAAATGCAAATGGAAATACCATGCTCTGCAAGGAATTCTGCCACTTTCTGATCAATTATTGCTTTCTGATACTGGTAGGAAAGGCAAAGGTTTAGAAATGATGGAAGCTTAAATGTTAGTGAATAAATGTTCTTCCATCACTGCTGAAGTGAGTTTACGCCCCTTTAGCTGGGCAATGAAAACAGCCCCAGTAAATCTCACTGGAGTCAAAATGCATTGAAATAGGGGGCTTTGTGAGAACACACTACAAGAATTAGAGGTGCTTATCTGCATCTCAAAAATGTAGATAGAAAATAAAGAAATGTCCTTGGAAAATTTACGTCACTGGAAGGTACATTTTTTTTCTTTTTCAACAGAGCATTAGGGAAGAGTGCAGCCTCGCAGCTTACAGAAATTCACAGCTCTATTTACAAAAGCAGCTGACAGCCTTTCTGAACCCTGAGCTAGAGTGTGGAGAAAATGACTAGCTGGTTCTAAGCCTGACTCACCTGCCAGCTGAATAGCCTTTGGAATCATGCCACTATTAGCTTTGCCAGTTTTATCTCCTTTCCACAAGCACAAATGTGTTACAGTCAAAGAAGGAAATTTTATGCTAACAATATGTACAATACAGCGAGGTACCAACTGAAACACCTGTAATTATGAAAAGAGAGATGAAAAATACACCTGTACTTGAAAAACAGCCAAGGTGCATAAGCACATATTAGCATCCTGGGCACTGAGATAATTTCAAGATCCTATTATTTCTATTTTTATTTCTTGTTTTTCTTCATTGATCAAGCTCTGTCTGGCCTGCCTCTATCTTATCAAAGGATGTCATGACATTAGTGTTTTATCAAAGTAAATTATCTCCCTCAAAACTCCATTCTTTCAGAAATTGCAAAAGCTTCAAAATTATCTTTTTAAAATTAGATAGTTGTAGAGATTAACTCACATGTCACAGGCAGAATGGATGTGGGTGAAGATCTACAATCTCAGTCTGCATAAGTCTTGTGCACCTAAAAAATGAATTAAAAAAAACAAATCACCTATCCAATTCACCAAATTTGGCTCATTCCCACAATAAGAGGAGACAATCTAAAGAAAAAAAGTAAGATAAAGAAGTAAGAGAAGATGGAGCGCTTTTTAACATTTTGATCTGTTATTATAAACTTACTGCTTAAAATAGTTAGGAAAAAAATTATCCCCTGAGCTCAAATTTGTTTTCAGATATAGATCAGTGAATGCAGAGAACTTTCTTTTACCACTGTGTAGGCTTAGAGTACAATCTCCAGGAAATGGAGATCTGGGAGCTCTATTCCATAAAAGGGAAAAGTATTTAGAGGCCCTTGGCTTTCAGTGTGTTCTCTCTGCAACTCATTTTACCATAGTAGAGAAAGTTAAGTATAATCAGTTCACTTCCCCTGGCTGAGTCACGGCTGAGTCCGTGTCAGTGAAGGCTCAGAGAAAGGTGCTTTACTCCATCTCCACTGATAGCTTGGCACTTGACCCCAAATGCTCTGTCATGTCACAACAGGGGTACACAAAAAAGAGCAGAAAGAAACAGTTAAGAGAACATTTTACTAAGAAAACATTTTATTAATATTTCTTGACCTTGTGCTGCCTGCGGTCAAGTCAAGCAACTCTCATTTGTCAACAAGGAGAGTTGCTTGCTTATGGACGCAGCTGAACTGCACAATTCTGAGTGGCTTTTTGCACCTTTCTTTCTTTGCTGCCCTGCAAAGTGGTTGTAAAACATTACTATATTGGAAAGGTATCTCTTTGTACTCCTTTTTACATAGCTCTAAAAATATAGGGAATTCACATAATATTTTGAATTAGGTTTTGCAGCTTTGAAGTACTTAAAACCCAGTAAACGTCCTACAAAGAAAGCCTGAGCAAAACAGGGTGTTTTTTCTTATGTTGGTACCACAAAAGTGTTTTCAAAGACAAAGCATGATTATAGCTTAAGATACACAGTCTGTTGGCATACATTAGCTATCATCAAAAATTTTAAAAACCCCAAACCACAACACAACAAAACAAACAAGCCCCCTAAAACCAGATCCAGAATACCTCAACAGATACCCTTTGAAATTTTGCATTAGGATTGCAAGATCTTTGTACAATAGGAACATTCACTGGGAAAAGGAAAAAAAAAAAAAACCCACAACTGAAGCTGACTCATGTACATTCTTGCCCTATGTGACAAAAGGTCCTACATGGAAATTGGAAGACATTTTCTTTATTGTCTGCAACATAGGAAAAAATTTGACTAGTAGTTTCCTACTGCATCTCATTTTTATGGCAAAAGAGTGGTTTTTCATGTTAAATACTCAAGTTTGCAAGATACCAAGATCCTGCTTCAGCCAGTTTTCCAAACCACAGATCCATAGCCCCAGGACCAATACAAGGCACCTCTGTGACAACCTTAAAGGTCCGAGTCCTACCCACACTAACATCCATACAACTGCACAAGGTAAAATGTAGAAGGCAAAGTGGTGTTTCTGTTTATAGGATACAGAACAATTCCACTGGGGCATGCAAAGTGTATATGCAACCACTCTGTGAATTCAAAGGATCTGTTCTCATTCTGAGATTAATTCTTGAGAACTGAGATTAATTCCTGAGTGACCTAAATAATACTTCTTGACAATCAGAACACTTCCAGGTTGCAACCTCAGAGAAAAGGGATAAATGTGAATAATTCTTTCACAAAAATATTTTAAAGGAAGAAACTAGCAAAGTTGAAGGAAAATACAACTTCTAAAATCTTCCCTCAAACTCTGCAGTTATAGACTTCCTTGGGACTACAAGCTACACATGTAGGACTTGATTTACAGAGCCGCATGACAGGAAAGAATCTCCTCCTCTGCTTCCTGTTTTCCTCAGCTCAGGAACACATAAAACTGGATGGTTTTCAATAATCTGCTTGAATGAGAGAAAGGAAAAGTCAGGTCAGGCAGAAAGTAAAATGTTTTGATGCATGTCTGGCCTGACACGCATCCTGGGAGAATACCTCCAGTAATGGGTAATTATGACACTGTTGAGACTGAAAACCAAAACGTTTAGGGGTGAAAGGTAATGCTGCTCCATTATCAATAAGACAAATCCCTTCAATGAAGCATTTGGGTTGGTTATGTATCAAAAATTTACATCAGAGTTTTAAGAAATCTGGTAACTAACTCCAACAGGGTTTAGTGGAAAATATATTCTGGGAGTTCTGTATTTAACTCCTAGAGGATCCATTCTTGTCCCAGCTTTAGCTTTTCCTAGATTCATTAAGAGAAAAAGCAATTGGACCTGATTTCACCCAAAGGCAATAATTTTAATATAGCTAAATGGAAATTTAAGACTTACTAAAAGATCACAACTGTGTTTGAAAACAGCACTTTTTTTTTCTGTAAAATGTCAGCTTCATTTGTTTTAGCAAAGTTTTTTTAGTTTCTGTTTTGTAAGCAGTCAGTGTTTAAATTTACTTCTCTTGCAGCAAAGCATCTGAAGGAATGCTTACAACAACATTTTTATGTGCAAGAATTCTGGGCTGAATTTTATGCTGCAGACTATCAGCAAACAGAAGAATATACATATTTTAAAAACACTGAGGAGCAGTATTTCACTAGCTTTTTAGACTACTAGACTCAGATTTTAAAAAAAGGTATTCCTTTTAAGGTACACCTATTTTAGGCAGCCTGAAAATTTCCCAATTCCACATTTTTTAGGGGCAAGGAGGAGTTAATGTTGCATGACTCAAAATTTTACAAATTACTCTGCTTTGGATGCAAATTTTTTATTTTCAGTTTGTTTGGGTTTTTTTATCTAGCACTAAAAAGATAAGGAAATGGTGTTATAAACAGCATTACCTCCCTGTGAAAACAAATGGGTTTAAGAATTGCATACCAATTCAGAAAAAAAAAATTCTGGTTCACTTGTAATTTTTATTCATTCTGGGCCTTTTCTTTGAATAAATATTCTTGAGACAGAACTCCAAAATGGTAATTTTATCTGGTTAAGTCTGTACCTAAGATACTGGACTCAGCTCTCTTATGAGCAGAATGTCTTACTGATCTCATTATTTTTTTTCCATCAGTGGGCTTTCAGCTAGAAAAGCAAGAAAAAGACAAAAAGAAGCACTGCTCAGCCAGGTGGCCTCTAGGAAACCAGCTGGAATGAACTTCGGGGTACTTTGGAAAAAAAAAAGTTTAAAAATATATATAGTGAAAAACATGGTACATGTAATACTAAGGAAAAATGAACCCCTGATTTATTCAGTAGTATGCATAAGTTGAAGAATTCAGTCAACAGTAGCAAATCTGATGATCAGAAGACTGTCAGATCTCAAGGCATAGTTGCTGTATTTCTTAACTTTCAGATTATTTTTGATAGACTTTAAGGAAATGCAGTTTAAAGGAAGAATGTGAATATAGAGTGGGAGGATATTTGGCATGGAGAATAAGGATTTCTAAGCATAAGGAACAGCATATAAGAAAGTGTCAAGATAAGAGTGTGAGAACAGTACACTAAGTGTCATTCAGGAGGGCAGTTCAAAAGAAACCCAGAGTTAGGAAGTACCTGCAAAAAAGTCTGTTACAACATAAAGGCAGTGGCCTTAAATGGGATAAAATAAAAAAAAAATTTGAAAAAAAATTTGAAAATTATACATGAGTGAAAAATTTTGCTCTCTTCCTCCTCCTAGACAATTTACTATTTGGAAGAATATTTGTTTAGGACGCAGTGCCAGCCTTTGTTGTGTGGTCCTGAAAGACCCCTCTGATGCAGGACCTGTGCACTGATAAATCTCCCAACAGAAATTGTACCATTCTGAACACCAGGAGGTAATAACACCACCTAAGCTTTTGCCTAAATGAGCATCAGGTACTCAGTCACACAGAGTCACTTGGGTTTCTTTCTTCTACTCCTTCTCACAGATTTGGAGAAACCTAGATATGTTTCTGCTGTCTGGACTGCATGTATTATACATCACATTCTAGTTACACATTTATTTTTGTCTATGGTGTAGGCAGAGTTGGGAGCTTGCGATGATATTTTCGCAGATTGCCACTTGACTATATTCTTAGTCAATGTAAAAAGAGAACAAATATGTTTGTGCGGAAGGGAGACAGATAAGATTAGAGGGGAAAAATTAGTGTTCCTTGGTGTCAATTCATCCTTTTTAAAGAAAAACCTTAAGGTTTCTACATGAACTAAAATGTTTGAAAGCAACTTCTACATAGAAACATTCTACAAATTATTCTGCTTTGCAGGGCAGCAGGATATCAACTCATTTGCATAATTTGGAAAAACTATTACCAAAGGCCTTACTTAGAAACATAAATAAGTTGAAGTCAATTAAGGCAGAACACTATTACTTAGTGACTCAGGAGTCTTGTTGCTAGTCAAGCAAAAAATTTTCCAAATGAAGAAATTAAACAAAATTCTTTCTTTCCCAATCACAAAGGACAATCCTAGAGGGCATACTTTGTTGAACAAACCAACAATAAATAGCTTTCTTTGGGACCTAGAATGCAATTGTAGGCTTTCAAGCAGGGAGATTATACTTGGCTTTCCATCTCACATAGATAAATGGCAAAGCAGCAAAACAAGCATTTTATTCCCATTTTATGCTTCCTGGACAAAATCAGATTCACATTTGCTTACTTCAGTGATACACAGACACCTATTTTTGCATTGCAAAAATGAACACACACCAAAAGAGCATGAATGTGTCTCACTTCCTTTTTATGAGAAAAGAATTATGGATCCTAGTTCACTGAATGTTTTTTCAAATATTGCTGTACACCAGGACAGGAGTAACTACACTATCAACTTATTCAAATAGACAGCCATTGCGTGGACTTTGAATGCTTACTTTTTTTCCCACTGATCTGGTAATTCACTCATCCAAGTTGTAATGTCCCAGCTTGGATCTGGGGATGCTGTATATTAGGTCACAAGAATTGTTGCTTTTGCTAGAAACAGTCCAATTTTATTCCTAGAGTACACATTAAATCTGCAGGCCGAGCAGTCTGTGAAAAAGCAAAGCTCATCATGTCACCTCTTGCTTCCTGCCAGCATATGATACAGAAGTGTGAAAAAGCAGTAACATTTTGTAAGGTCACCTTTTAAGCTTTTTTCCTGGAAACAGACCCAGCTTTGAAGCCAGCAGCAACACTAATTTGTCTTATCAATATCTAGCTCTAAAAACATAAATAACAGTAACAACAACAATAACAAATAATAATGTAAAGGATGATTGTTCAATTTCAGTATTCTCCAAAGAGGTCAGGTAGAGGAGGAAGTCCTCAGTGTCTCATTCAGGTGTGATGTCAATGCAGAATTGGAGCCAAAAGCCTTCTTTCTCAAAAGATCTATTAATGAATTACAAGATTCTGCAAACACACTTTGTAGAAGGTCTTTTGCCTGTATTGCTGAATCATCTGCAGATTTCTGTGTGCTGTGTTATTCCTGCTACCGACTGTACGCTTCTGGGACCACATTGTAAATACCCTGACAAGAACCCTTCAGATAAAGTCACACAGTGTTACTTTCACACCATGAAGTTCTTACAGTAAGCATTCCCAAACTGATGTAGTTTTTCATTTAAATCTGATTTTTAGGAGGTGTGATAGAAAGAGGCAGCATATTTACAGCACAGTTCATCTTATGTACTATGTAAAGGCAGACTTTCAGTAGCTTGGATGAAGTTTGGGGTTTTATTGGTTGGGGTTTTTTGTTTTGTTTTGGCTTTATTTTTTTTAACTGGTATTTAAAAGCTAAGACCCACAATATCCAGAGATAGAAAGATCACCTTTTTAGTGATGCATTTAGCAAAGATATTCTGGTCAAGTTAGTGATGGATTGGATGACCCTCCAATGAGGTACATGGTTTTTTGTTTTGTTTTGGCTTTAAAGGAATTCCAAAACTCTTCCAAAAGAGTCCCTCTTTTGCTAATTGGGCTGATTGAGGCAGTTGTGAATTTCTAACAAAGCATATTTGATTTAATAATTTGAGTGCTGCAAAGGTATTGCATTAGATAGGATGATGTAGTAATTAAGACAGGAGTAAAATAAATACTCCAAGCTGCACACATCATAGAGAAACAAGCTGTTAGCACAGAGACTGTTTCATCAAGTGTGCTCATGACATGGCTATTCTTGTATTTTAACACAGTAAAATATTAATTTGCATTCTTTAAAAGGTTATTTTATAACAGCCACAGCACTGAATTAAACTTCAGTCATAAATAACATTTAGTGAACTTTGTGAGATGAACTCTTTTGCAAACAGCTCACAGGGTGGCTTTTCATACTTTGCTCACATTTGCAATTCTGAATCAGCACATGTTCCAAACTCCCAGTGCAAACGAAGCCTCCACATCAAAAGACTGAGGACAGCTGAGTTCTGACAAACTTTTAGTAGAGCAGTGCATCATATTACCATTACAACTGACTGACTACACAGATGCTTCATCTGATTACTGAAAAGTAATGCTCTGCCTACTGCCCTAGTTTGAAAATACCAGTGTCCCAAGAGGGAGACTTAATCCCAGGTAGCACTTGCAAACCTCTCTCAGGTAATCTCTGGCTGCATCTCTGACTTGAGAAGTGTTATGGTTTTCTCCTGCTCTTAGATCCCCAAATCAGGTTTGGTCTGAAATATGTGTGGCCAGAAGGAGACTTCCCAGTGGCTGCAGTCAAGAACCACGGCCAAAATTACAGGGTAAATAACTTGCCTTTTATGTCCTTATTTGACATACACATGTGGTAGCTTCAAGAAAATTCAACCTGAGCTCTTTATTGTAATGTGGGGAAAAGGGAGAAAGCATACTGCTTTATCACTTCAGACAGAAGAGATTTGCTGACTTGCAGAAAGGATGGTCTGAAAATGAAAGCAAGCAGTTGTTTGTGAGAAAAGAAAAGCAAGTCCCCATTTCCTGTGTTCTCAAAGTTCTGCACGCCATCAGAATCCAAAATGAGAGACAAGGGATTATTGCTAGGACCAAAAAAAACAAACCAACAAATCAAACCAACTCCAGAGCTGCCTTTCCACTACATCATACCAAGTCTCTACCCACAGAATCTCAGGACTGGGAGTATATGGTAATGCTAAAAAGCAAAAAAGTGACAAATCAACCATTTTTTTTCCAGGTGTCCTTAAAAGTAAAGAAGTAATTGTTCTCCTACACCATCCACTTCAAAAGCACCTCAAGCATTCTATTTGTCTTCCAGGTATTAACACTGAAGACCTGAAGTAGAATTTAACCATCTACTTGTAGTTTCCTCACTTTAAGGAAACACAGATGTATTCTGCATATGGACTAGACTGAAGTCAACAATTCCAAATGTGCAACATCATAGCTAACCTTTGATGATTTAAGTGAACAAAGTACATAATTCCTCTTATTTTTAAACTCTTCTCAGCAGGAAGAAAATGAGGACTATTTTGGTTGCTTGTTAAAATTCTAGATTCAGGATCTTTACCATTTGCACTCTGATTGGGAAACGATCCTTATTGGCTTGCATCTTTTAGAAAGCACAGTAAGAAAAATAACTTCTCATTTTCTTTTAGAAGACTACCAGATACAACACTCAGAGAACACATGGTTTGCTAACCTTATTTCTGCTATTTTCAATGATTGTTCTTCAAAACCCAGGACTAGGAAAGTGAATAAGAAAAATCAGAGCTATCAGAACAAGAAAGGAATTTTTATGCATTGACTGGCACATACTGTACCAAAACCCCACATTTTTCTGGGTAATTAGACAGTTCAGAAAAAAGCTTTGAGGAAAACAACAGCTCTCCTCTTCTGGAATAGCACAAGCCAAATGTAGCAAAATGTTCCTCGTGTCCTTTGTCAAAATCTTTCCCTGATAAAATTATTTAGCCAACACCATTCCATTCCTGATTATATCCAGGAGCTGATCCAAAAAATAATGTACCAGCTTTATGCACAATCTCATCTCATCAACATCTAAAAAAACCCACACTCATTTGGTATGGTTTTATCAGTATTGTGCACAGGGAGGCCCTAGGAAAGAGATGAGCTTAAACCAGAGAACTACTTCTGCAAGGAAAGAGAATACTATGCTTTGGGGGTTACATTTTATACGCTAGTTTAGACATTTTTACCTCAAGACCTAAAATGAAAATAGGAGAGATGTGAGAAGGGCACAAAAGGAGCAGAGTTAATCACATTCTATGAGACTTAAAAAAAACTCCAGGACATGCCACGGGTCAAGATTTGCCACAGAAATATCAGACCTACTGCAATTGTTGTCTGTTTCTTTCACGGTACTCCGTGTCTGCAGTAAGAGCAGCGAGTAAGGCACGGAATTGCATTTCAGTCCCTCAGTTCACAACCAGCAGCTCAGCTCTGGTGCAAATGGTTGAGTTTATACAACATCTCCTGTTCCATTGCAGCTGCTGACAGTTTGATATCTCCTGGAAGAGGGGGAAGGAGACAAAGTGGGAAAGAAAAAGCAATCATATCTTGATATCGAGCTAAATCGATCCAAATTCATGTTTCTTAGCACTGTTTCTTTGCACGTTATAGGCTATGCTAGAACTTGGTATTGCTATTGTCATCACTCTACTAAGAAATTGTGATGTGGATCTAACTATGCTAATTTTATAACTTTATATATGAAAAGTCAAAATGGCATTCTGTATTTGCCTACTTATAGAAAATTTGTATATAATAAGTATGTAGTCACATACATTAAGATTTATTACCTTAACTTTCTTTTCTTTCTTTATGTTGAATAAACTAAACAAGGTTGCATTAAAGTAATTGAACCAATTATTTTAAGTTAAAACAGTGTAGAGAATTATGGCATGAAAAAGATCCAGTGATCCTAATATATTATGAAATAAAAAATACAAAACCAAGTAAAGTATTTAGAAAATATCTCTTAAAAGAAGATATAAAAGAAAAACATTCATTGTATTTTTAACAGTATCATAAATCTACATAGATAAGACTAATCTTTAATAGAAGAAATGCTGAAATACCAATGCTTCAAAAGTTTTGTTAATCAAAGTTTTGGGGTTTTAGAGTGCCTTTGGACAACATTCTGGTGCATGTCAAGAAAAAAAGCTGTGCATTATCTACCTGGGGTAATGGAAGGCATATAAAAACCCTTAAAAAGACTGAGATAAAAGCACACAGTATAAGCAATGAAGGGTGCTCATTGTTTCCAAACATCATCTTCACTATTTTGATGCTGACCTTAAGCTGCTTTGTTATTCTGCCCAAACAAAACAAACTTCTGATTTGAGGACTGATTGCTTTGTAATTTTATTATTACTTAAGACTTTCATCCTAGTTCCTAACTTTTAGATAACTGTCCTAGATGAGAAATTAATGTAGTATTTCATTACTAAATAGATCCAGATACAAGAATGATAAATTAACACAGGACTGTCCAACAGTCTAAACTTTGCTACTTCACTAAATTCCTTTACAGAAGTCAACAAGCATTTTAATACAAGAAACATGTCTTTTCCAAGGAGAGGTTTTGACAAAATTTTCTATCAAGCATCTTAAGGAGACTGCTCCCGCAAGAGAAAAGAGAAATACCTCCTGTAACTGAAGAAAATGAAGGACAGAAGTTGCTCTGTGTGCTGCAGACATTACACTTCCACAGGTACTGAGGAGTTCAGCACAGTCATGAAGAAACTGGAAAAGTGGGTCTGTACAGATGATTAAAGATGAGATGGTAAAATCAGATCTAAAGACAGCCAAGGAACTTTATGGGATACTGAGCACCTGAATAATAAAATGTCACATGAAAAAGGCAAATCAATGCACATGGGAAAAAAAAATGTAAAATACACTTAATTAACTAAGAGCCCATCATGATGTTTTACAAGTCAGGAAAGAGATCAGAGTAATGTTATCTGAAAATAGCATTCAGCAGCACCCAAAAAGGTAAAAATGTTAAGAATTAACAGGAAAGAGCTGGAAACAGCATAGAATATGAGCCCAAATCTTTAAAACAGTTCTAGTCCCATCTCAAAAAAAGAACAAAATAAAGAAATAAAACAAGCACAGCCTGTCAACAAGAACAACAAACCCCCAACAACATAAAAACAAATGGTTCATAGAAGAAAGACTGGTCAGAAATTGCAAATTGTTTTCATGCAAAATAGACACTTCTGGATAGAAGCATGTTAGAAAATGATGAATAGATTGAAGAGGTTGGCCTATTAATTATTTGCTCACAATTCCTCACAGTACATATGGATAAAAGAAGTTCCTTCACAACAATATACAATTAAACAATTGAATTTGTTACTATGGGAAGTTGTAAAAGAACTGGAAGACATAAGTCAGTTTAAATAGATATCAGATGCATTTAGAGGAGAGGTACAGTAGTAATTCTGTACAGCCCCTGGACCTGGAAAGGCCTCTGCTGCAGAAAACAGGAAGTGTTAAAGAATGTTTCTGCTTTTGGAGTAGCATGAACATGATCCTTATGTGAGATCAGATGAATGGTTTGCAAGATCTGGATGTGCAGCCCTTATGTTCACTGGTGGAAGCAGCTTCAATTTCTGAAAGAAATTGATTGTGAGAAAGTCAACAAAGGAAAAGTGTCTTTTTGTCCATCACGAGTAATTGGCAACACTGAAGAAAAAGATGGATAGAACAACAGGCAGAAGAAAGCAATGGGAGAAAAGGACTTTTTCTTACATTTTTCTAGTTAATACAAACAGTACATGCTAAGACCACAGCCAGGACTGATCCAGGATGATACTGTGCTGGATTCCTAAGCAGCTTCCTTGAAGAAGTAAATATATCTCAATGAAGAATGTCTGGCATCCCCCTGCTTTGTCACGTTTTACATTCTTGCAGATGAGCAATCTTCAGATGTTTTTAAGAGGTTATTTGGGTGGCAGGCCACTGAAAGTGTTTTCAGTTCTCGAAGATGCATCACAGAGAAAGAACTGAATTTCACTGGAGAAATGACAGTAAACCAGCACTTTTCAAACTTTGCAGTCTTACACATATAGGCACATTTGCTTGCACACACACACTAAAGGACATTCCCAAATATTGCTGTATGAAGAAAATCCCATTTGACTTCAATATCTTTTAATAGAAGACACAGGTGCAAACCAATACAGAAACTTTCTCTCCCAGAAAATCAAGAAGCTGAGATCAGCATGAAGGTTTACATACCTCTTGATTACAAAGTATTATTGCTCTTCTTCATCTTTTTCCTACTTATTATCACTGAATCACAGAACAGCCCAGGTTGGAAAGGACCTTGAAAGATCAACCTGCCTAACCCTTTGTGGGAAAGGGAGCCTGGATGAGATTACTGAGCATCCTGTCTAACTGGATCTCGAAAACCTCCAGCAATGGGGACACTACCACATGCCTGGGGAGGTTGTTCAGTGAATGATGCTTCTCACTGCAAAAATGTGTCTTTTTTATTTTGAGATGACACCTCTCCCTGTCATATATTCAGCTGTACAGTGCTGCCTACACTCCTGGTCCAAAAGCTTCACATGTGGCTGAGTCAGAAAAAACATGAGAATAATCTCAGCTCAAATCAATGGTACAACCTGGGGGAATGTCTTAAGATGCTCTTGCACTTACACTGTTTTTTTCGTCACATAATATATAGTAGCAATAAATCTGACTTTCTTGGCTAAATGCTGGAAGTATCTCTTCCCTTTCTCTAATATTTCTTACTAGTTCAGCCAGTATAAACATCAGGTTTTAGTAGGCAAAGAAAAGTAAAAAACCAAAAATACATGATTGATCTAAGATACAATGGATGACCTTACCCCTGAGATATTAAAAATTTGAAAAAGGCCACATAACTTCACAACTCTAAAAGTTATTTCACACTGTAAGTATCATTTCCCTCATGTACCTAGTAAACTCAATCTATAACAGAAATTCCACAATAAGGTTGCTTTAACAACAGAGAAATAATATATATCATTCTAAGTTTTCATTCACTATTGCCAGGTTCTCCATCATAGATGCTCAAGATCAAAACAAACTACACTTAATTCTTGTCTAGCAAATTTTGTAAGAAACCTACTTTCTTCTCCACAAAGCAAAATCAAAGCTTCCACTCACTACAGAAAGAGACAAACATCCAATCAAAGCTTCCACTCTCTAGTTTGAAGAGACAAACTGTTCATTTTGTTTGCCTCTAAACATGCAAGATTTCCCTGTACTGTTTTGCTGCAACACCATTATGCCTTTAACCTTAGCAGGTCCTATCTTGTCCTCCCATTGTATGGCTTGCAGGACAAGACTAGGCAGGGAAAGCTTCCTTCTATCAAATTCTGGGAGTACAGATAGGTAAAGGAACATGACAAACAGTTCTTCCAACACCCAAAAGCCAAATTTTCACCTTAGCATCCCTCTTCCCCTTGAAGCTCTCAAGCTCAGTTTTGCCTTAGGCATTGTGATTTGATAACCATTATGAAACTTTATCTAGTTTTCTTGTGTCTCTTATCAATCCAGTTAAATTGAAAATCAGCTTTGCATTAGTCCTATTATAGTTATTAGAGTTCATATAAAGAAATCAAAACTTGATAAGCTGAGGAAGCAATTGTTACCTCACAGGCCATGCAGACACCTGTTTTTACTTGTCAACTGAAATTGCTGTTTTCATTCGAAGATTCATCAGTTTGGATATGGCTGGATACAGTTGCTAAATGCTGATCTAAGATTTCTTTCAAGTGTTCCTACCAAAACCAGTAATACCAGAGATGATGTTCTCTGTGGGGAAGGATCAAGAGAAGACAAAGAGCCTAGACCCATTTTATTCTGTGCATCATCTTCAATACGTTATTATTAACAATACCACATCCCTTCAACATATTGGCAGGTATGAGAATATGTATAAAGGGAACCTTTCATGAGTACTCACTTTAGCCTATGGCCATTTGTTTCCTGAAGTTTTCTGTTTGCTTGGTTTGGGTTTTTTGTTTGCTTTTGAATCAACTTGAGTTCCTGTCCTAAAATCAGGAATTTAATTTAGGCTCTCTGAATTGCATTCTGCAGGAACCTCTCTCTTCTCAGATGACTACTGAAGCCCAGGGAGACAGACTTTAATTTTAACCAAACAACCTTTTTCCTATAATGGCCTTTCCTGAAGTGACTTCAGATTACCTTCCAAAAAAAATTGCATGGGGCAGTGTAAGGAATAGTGAGCTAAAGAGAGACAGCTTCTATCCTTCTCTTAATTCTTAATTATATTGGCTAAGAAATTAAATTCTTACGAATTAAAATCTTAATTCTCTTTATTAATGTTCTCTTCAGTCCAAATTCCAGGCTGCAGTAATTGGGAAACCATCTTCCCAATATTTTTCCTCACAGATCAAAGGAAGTAAGAGAGAAATAGAAAGCTAGAACTTAGAACTAGAGTTTCTAGGTTTTCTACAAACATTTAACGTATGTATCACTCATCGTTTTTCACATCTTCCATTTATTTCTTCTTCTTTATACCAAATAACTGACTACAAACAAGTAACAATTGCCAAACTAGCTTAACAAGCAAAATATATATAATGTCTATATCTATGCAAAAAATAACTTAAATCTATCTAAAGATAAATTAATACCAATGATACTGTTTGGTCTCTGCAAATAGGATGATATCGAATTGTGTTGAACATGTCTCTAAGGCATGTAAATATTTTTTTCCAACAGAAACTTTTTCGTTGTTGTTAAGTGTTTCTTAGTTAGAACAATGTTTATTTGAATTTCCATGGCACTTAAAGACAACCTACAAATTAATTTTCTAAGTGTTCCCTCCAAGTGCTATGGTTTTAACCTTGTGGAAAACAAAAAAGTATTTTTTTACTGAACAAAGTGGATAAAGTTACTAACTGAACATGCCATGTTCTTGTTAAAGGAAATATTTAAATTTAAAGTCAGAGCCAGCTATGATTTTTTTTTCTAAAATTCTCATTATGCAGTTAAATCAGAAATTATTTTCTGAAGAAATAAGGGAATCTAGAAGATAAACAAAAGGGCAACTGCAGTACTTTCCACAACAATTTATCTGCCAACCTGAGTGAATGGCACCACACTTTTCCATCATACACATGAAAGAAAAAATCCACTTCAATGCTAAATATGTGTTAAGCATGCTTTTGAATTGAGGTGAAGCACAAAGCAAATTTGAATGACACTGTTTGAATTACAATCAGTATCTTAAGTGAACACACTGCAGAGATTCATGAATATTCAACTACAGAGTTACCAATTACACAATATTAGTGCTTTTGGCACTAAAGATTTAATTTTCTTCATTTTTTGAAGCAGGGTGGAGTAATGGAATTTTATTTAATTCACTCATTAGGTTCATATTCTGTCTTCATTTATTTTTCTTCAGCTACACCAACCCAAAAGTCAGGCATTAGTAAGTCACACAGCTTTTGTAGTCAGGTTACTCTGCAAAGACAGGCAGCAGTTACTTGTTCAGTCGACTCTCACAAAGCTAACCAGCTGCAGCCCTTACTTTGATGGGTTAATATTCCCGAGGAAGGTTTGAATACTGAAAACATGCTGAATATGGTGTGCACTGGTACATTATTTAATCTTATTAACTGACTAGAACATTGACATTTCACCCATTTAAATCATTATTTCATAGCACAAATGCAGCAGAAAATAATGGAACCATGTGCTTAAGTGAGGGATTACAACAGTTCAGTTCTGACCTCTTCAAGGGATCTGGTTCTTCACTATATAACAACACATTTTTCACTATATCTTACAAATATTTTGGGAAAGGTGTGGGGGGTTTTTTGTTGTTGGGTTTTGTTTGTTTGTTTGTATTTAGTTTGTTTTTCAAAAGACCTATATAAGAACCTCAGAACATTCAAAATACTGTGAATGTAATTCTTCAGCACTTTCTAATAAACACTTGCAAACAGAGCAAAAATTTACTACTGTGAAGAAGAAATGAATGTGAAACTGGCCACTGGGTCTTGCTTCTTCACCTGAACTGTTTATCAAATGTTGGTATTGTGGAATAAATACTGCTTGAGGCTAGGTCCAAATGATTAAATTCACTATAGTAATACTCATTGTGTTATCTAACAGCAGTTGTCTTGTTTCTTGCACTGCTGAACTATATCTCACTTTTGTCACATACCAGAATCTCACTGCACTGCCAGTCACCAAGAATGCACAGTTAAATCCTGAGTTTTATGAACATCCATCTAGTTGCCAGAATAACAACTACATGTGCAACACTCCTGTGTACAAGGCTCCTTACTCACTGCAATGGTTGAGATCCACAAATGAGAAATTAGCCCAACTGTTTCAAATAACAGAAGTAAAATTTAAAATGCAACCAGAAAGCTTATAACCTATCAGAGGAATTTAAGGTCTCAAATTCTCGTGGTCAGCAGAGTGCCCTGCAGCACAGGTAAAGAAAGGATAATCAATATTCAGCAGGCTAATGGCTGGAATGCTGTAGGCAGGAGTTTCCTATTTTAAACATAAAGAAACAAATTTAGTACTATCTAGATAGAAAAGGGTGGGATTTTTTTGTTTGTTCAAGCAAAATGAACAACTCCTTCCAAACAGATGATCAGGCAAAGAAAGAAAACAGGATGTTACCATTAGTTAATTTCTTTCAAATAATCATCACAGAATAACAAACCAGCAAGTAACAGAAACAAAGTATGCAGTCAGTTTGCTTAAGAGCAAATGAGATCTCATTCTGCCATTTTTTACTGAAGTTTACTTCAACAAAAAGGATCTCTACAAATTTCTGCAATGAGCTGAAAAGAAATGAAAAAGCTGAAGAGAGAAGGGGTGTTCTTTAACAGGATCACTATTTCTCATTTTGTGAGCATCTGTTTAGTATTGCTGGCTTTCCCAGTGTTATTTTAAAAAAAGAGAACAAAAATACTCTTCACCCATAAATCAAATATCTGCAGACCCTGAATAATCTTCAGAGTAAGAGATCAGTATTTTGCTATATATTTAAAAAACCAAACAAACCCCTAAATCTATGACAGGTGATTTAAAGGGCACCTAAAGTAGTGAGTTCAAGTGAGCAGCATTCACGATGTGGAACTCCTGGAGTTTCATCAGCCTTAGAGCTTGCCTAGTGACCTTGAACATGCACAGAAGGACATAACTGGTGGAGAAACCACTTCAGATGCAAGGAAATTTTCAGGGAACAGATTCCTGAGCCTCCTGGGCCTCAGCTGCCTTCTTTAAATGACCAGAAGGCAGAAAAGGGCTGCTGTCTCTGGGTATTACTTTATTCTCCCTGGCTGAGCTTCAAAACATCTGTTGCATAAGGAAAGTCTAATTAGAATGGCTTCCTCTACCCGGCTGGCTGACATTTACTTGCCATGGGAAGAACCTGTCCACTAACAACATTCCCATGAACCTGACTGACATGCCTAAAGAGCAGGCTGAGCAGAGCCTATAGCCTGTTCCCAAAGACTGCAAAAACCTCAGATCTTTTTCTTTCAGGCATTGCGGCTTCAGCGGAAAAATCTGCAAAATAGATGAGGATCTGTGTTACAAACTAACAGTGCTCTGCACCATTTTGGAAAGCAGACAAACACATGGACTGCCACCAACTATTAGAACTTGGTGTGAAATCACAGGAGTTATCCAGCCTGCAGGTCTCACGATCTATTTCACAGACATTTATGAAATTTTTCCAAAATAAAGACAGCAGTGCACAAACAGACCATTTTGTAACCTATGTCTCCCTACATTAAAAAATGGGTTGTTTCTAAGCAGCTCAGCTACCAAAACCTGTTCTCAGGTATTTTATTTTGATGATTTTGTGTCTTATCTCCCTCATAGCAAACTTATAGTCTCCTAGTCTCCTGCCAGTCTGGAGAGCCAAGAGACAGCATTTGCTGTGCCTGGTTTTAAGCTTCTCACATGCCAAGTTGCCAGCTGGCAAATCAAACAGAATCAGTGATAATTTCAGCTCATAGTGGAGCCTTTCCTCTTAGCAGAACTAAGCTGGGTCTCTCCTTTCTGACCATACCACTGATTTTCACTTGTAGGACTGTAATACTTTTGCATTCCTCTCCTGCCAAATTCAACAAGTTGGACAAGTTCAAAGGGTACTGGAAGGGAATGAAGGGAGAGCAGGGAAGAAGGGGAAAAGATAGTTGGCTGACAACCAGAAAAACAGCATAATTTTTATTCCAAGGAAAACAATACCAAAAATAGATTTTGGAAAGAATACATGCATAGCTAACACTTAAAAAAGGCGAGTGGACAACACATAATGAGAAATGTCTCTAAACAATAGCCATATAATACTTTTTCTCTAGAAAAAAGCTTAGGTAGCTACGTTGTGTGTTCAGCTCTCCCTCTTCCCCCTGCACTGCCATAAGCTGGTGATGACTTTCAAGCTAAGCTGATGCAGGAACTGGCAGATATCAGGCAGTTTGTATTTCCATGGCAGATGCAAGTTCAGATGTACAGCATCAGAAACAAAGATTATATAGGATAGCTTAGAAATACAGAATAAACTGATATCATAACTGTGGTGAGGGTGTTATAGACACAGTTCTAAGGGAAATCAGTTTCTTTGCTTCAAGTATTTGACATCATCATGAAAAATAAAAGCTGTAGTTTTTAAGTTGCACTCATCTTCTCTGTTTTCTTCTCCCCTTCCCCAATTAGGTTATTCATGTGACCACACATTCTCCACAGTAAAAGTTACAATGTTGTAAATGAAGCACAGATGTGCTGGTCTTGCAGGCACTTTATGTGCAGCCACAGAAGCCTCTCCCAAGATTGACATAAAAGGATAACCTTTAGAATTTCAATTACACAGGACTTTAATAAACAAGTATCAATAAATATTTATGGATCTAACATTTTGACTCCCCTATTAGGTCTGTTTAAAAAAACCAAAATCAATCAACAACCAACAAATCAAGCCCACAATCAGTGCTGATGACATTTTTGTTTAAGGATAAACCCCAAGTGATGTCCAGTACCCCATGTGGAACAGTTGAGTAGGAAAGTAAACAAAGAATCCCCACAGAGGTTGAGAAAGACACATGCTTCCACACTCAAGGGAGTTTCTGCAGCTGGAAAGCTACAAATTGTCCCATTTTTCAACACTTAAAACAAAAATTAAAACATTACTATGAAATCCCAAAGGTGCTCAAGATTCATTATAGAAAAATACTGTACTGAGATTGCAAATACGCGCTAGTAGGGATGAGAGGTGTAACACTGCAACTCTTATTTTGAGAAAAACACTGATCTATGTATATGGCAGTAGTTTATCCAGTCTTTTTAGAAAAACAGAAAAGCCAAAACGTACTTAGAGGTACTGCAGTATTTAAGTGGGCCTTCAGACTTCAGAGTATCATAGTGGTCTCTAAGAATCACTTCACCTACACGTTTATAACATCCTTGAATAAGAGCGTTAATCACTAACTAACAACTGAAACAAAAATTCAAAACATGTATTTCTACCACTAATACATTCTTGATATCAGACCTCTCAACTGGACTTCTAAGAGTATGCTACAGAAAATACTTGAAACAATTATATGACTGTTTTGGATCACCATATGCAAAATGACCTGCACGCTGCTCTGCAGTTTGAGCCAATCTCATTTGAACCTTGAGGATTCTTCAAGCTAATTGGAATAAAGAGAACCAGTTATTTTGCTTTCAAACAAGGCTCCAATTTCTCCAAGTCTTTCCTCTTTCCTTTCCTCAGGAGACAGGACAACAAGGCATAGAAATGTCTGAGGAAACAATTCGATTCCATAACCAAATTTACAGTTGCCAAAATAACATGCCTTCCTCTGCTTGCTATGTTTTATGAAGGAAGTTGAATTTCCTGCTCTCTTCAAGAAGCAACTGAATGTTCAAGGCTTTGAGTCCCAGAGAGATCCTAAGATTCCATTAGCTACTATTTAATTTCTTTTCTTTTGGATAGCAGGGTTCCCATAACTGCCTCGGGAACAAGGGAATTTCACACTGACCACAGTGATGTTACAAGGAGGAAAATGTGCACGGGCTGGATGCAGTCTGTAAGCCGATTTTCACACTTGCTATCATGGGACTGAAGGAATTGAGATAAAGGTCAACATTTTCAGCAGCTTGTCTTGCAAAGAAATGGGAACTTGGTCCAAATATTCAATATAAAAGTCATGAAGAAGCAACTGAATTAAGTAGGGATCCAATTGTCCCATTGGACCCAGTCACTTTGGGATTCATTCAGTTAGGACACATTTTGCTCTCAGGTGACACCACAGGGCACCTGGAGCTATAGGGCAACTCTGCTCTCCAATACACTGAGCACCTCTGCCACATTCTCAGTCCCACAATCTCCCTGTCCAGGAAAGGGCTGGTAATGCACTGTGGCAATTCATGCATCATTTTTGATATTTTTATTGCTATAGCAACTGAGTGTAGGCATTTAAACATAGCAACAGACTTTTTATAGCACTTTCTTGGATGTCAAAATGGCACGTTGTTTTATTTTCCAAGCAGATGCTCAGAAGATAAGTACCCAGGATGATTGTACAGTACCCACCTTCAAAAGGAAGAAAAAACCTCCCAGCTTCACAATTTCTGAATCGTATAAACTGACAGATGAGTTTAAGGTTTAAGATACATTGTGAGTTGCAAGGTTTTTGTTGTGAGTTTAAGAGACTTTGTTCTGAGAAAACTTACATCACCAGCTACTACCTAAGAATAAAATCAGGTGAAAAATTTGGTGGATCTGTGCCGGTTTGGTAAAAAGCTGTACAAGAAATTTACCAAGTCCTACTCTGAAGGGAAAAATGACCACCAACTCTGATCTTTGCCTGTTAAGCAACAGAAAAAGGAAAATTGTCTTCATATTAAGTGGAGCCAGATTCTCAGGAGTGATCAAAATCCACTGAGACAGAGCCTCAGTTCATGCACGTGGTCAAAGCTCCACACAACAATGTTGCTCCACAGCAACATTGATTTACAAGAAGAGAGTTTGACCTGCTAGATGGTTTAAGGAAATACAACTCATCATTTTCACAATAAGAATCACAGAATCACAGAATAATTAGGGTTGTGAGGGACCTCTGGAGATCATCCAGTCCAACCTCCCTGTCAAAGCAGGATCACCGGGAGCAGATGACACAGGAACACATTCAGGTGGGTTTTGAACGTAACCAAAGAGACTTCACAATCTCCCTGGACAGCCTGTCCCACTGCTCTGCCACTCTCATTGTAAAGAAGTTCTTCCTCATGTTGAGGTAGAACTTCCTGTGTTTCAGTTTGTGGCCATTGCTCCTCATCCTGTCCCTGGGCACCACTGAAGAGTCTGGCACCATCCTCCTAACACCCACCTTAGAGATATTTATAAGCATTAATGAGATCCACTGTGAGTCTTCTCTCAACTAACCAGGCCCAGCTCCCACAGTCTCTCCTCATTAGAGAGATGCTCCAGACCCCTCCTCATCTTTGTGACTTAGACTGGATGCTCTCCAGTCTCTCCTTGTCTCTCTTGTCCTCAGGAGCCCAGAACTGGACACAGCACTCCAGGTGTGGCTAAGTAGAGGGGCAGGATCACCTCTCTCAACCTGCTGGCCACACTCTTCCCAATATAGCCCAGGCTACTATTCTTGTGTGCAGTATTTTTCCTCTGGGTCCTTAATTTTAGCATCATTTCTAAAGTGATTAGTAAAAATCACCATTTTGTATTTAATGTCATTCCTGAAGACATTACTAGACAGGGAAGTAACAAACAGCAACAGGACAGATTTCCTTGGGGATCTTTAGGTATTATTCACCCTTCTGTTACACTTATATGTCAGCTTTGTAGAGAGTGAGATGGTTGATATCTGCCATTTCACTAAGAAAAACATTTAAAATTTGTTAAACAGAAAATGTCAAAGACTTTCAAAAAAATTAATCCAACAGGAAATATCAAGAGCTTCTTATAAGGGTACAAGGCTGTTAATACTCCAGTGACTCTATTCCATTAGGACATAATATATGAGTTTTGGAAGCAACATTTTAATGCTGTGTTTTATGCAGAAGGGAATTCAAACAGATCCCAAAAGCTCCACATGAAGATAAAACCTGAGTTTTACATGTTGAGATTTTAGAATATATCCCACAAATTCTTTCTCCCCATCCCTTACAGACATTTTTACTTAATGCATTGAGTAGTTTTCAAGCCTTCCCAATCTTGCTTCAGGTTCCTAAGGTACTTGGGAATTCTGATAAATCTCCTTGGTTTTCAACAGTCTGCTCCACTGACTATCGCACTTCCTAAACCCAGCTTTTAGAGCAATGCTGATAATTGTATCTATCAAAGAATAGGAATAAGTTTCAGATCTCAGTTAACTATACAATAAGTTTTATTATCTATCTATAGTTTAACTATACACTAAGTTTCATTTTATCTATCAAAGAATAGGAATAAGTTTCAGATCTCAGTTAACTATACAATAAGTTTTATTATCTATCTATAGTTTAACTATACACTAAGTTTCATTTTATCTATCAAAGAATAGGAATAAGTTTCAGATCTCAGTTAACTATACAATAAGTTTTATTATCTATCTATAGTTTAACTATACACTAAGTTTCATTTTATCTATCAAAGAATAGGAATAAGCCCCAGGGAAGTCCAGATGGTGGGCACCACTATACTGGCATAAGGGAACAAGGCACAATATGTAGGTTTCCTTCCAAGGCTTTTCCAATGATGTGCAGAACAGCAGATTGACTTAACACTTTCTCCTGGGGCAAATCCAACCCTCCACTGCAACTAGGCCCCTAATCATATAATTCTATTTTCATGAGCCCAGAGGTCAGCCCCTTTCATTCGCTATTTATAAAGAAAAACATGGGAAATTCAGCAGCTGAAATTGGGAAGCAATTTTCATACATTGTCAAATTATTTCCCTTCCTCTCCACAAGCTCTTCTTCAACTTATGGCTATATGCTTTATTTTTAATTTTTCTGTTCAGCAATTACAGCATAGTTCAGCACAAATTTGGAAGTTTTAACAGGAAACATTAATTGATAAATGAGACCTTATTATATTCTACTACCTGTATATATGTACCTCCTTCTAAGACATTTCAGAGAAATAGGGAGATTTTAAAAATTAGAGGATTTTTCTTTTCCAAAATTACAGAAAAAGCTATCATTTTACAAATCTTGTGAGTTGTTAGTACAAATTAAGTCCAAAATAAGATAGGTAAAAATAGACCAGCTTCTTCTACTCGGATTGTCCTAACTGACAGAGTCTTTACCTTTGTGGTATTCACTTAGTGCCCCAACTGGCAACACTGAAGTCAATGGAAACTTTGCTGATGATTTCAAAAGCAAAGGCTCAGAGCCAAATTCCCCATGTATAACTCCAGCCTTACAAAACATTCTGCAGAATTATATAAACAGCAATAATTTTACTCAGAAGGCAAGTCCCTACCCCAAAGCAATTGTTGTACCTGCCCCAGCAGTCCAGAATTTCTATCAGGCATTCATTTTCAGGATGCAAAGCACTACAGTGGATAAAAAAACAGTGTGCAACTCCTACATAAAAAGCTTTCCCCACCACCACTGTTATATCAACCTTTTAACCCCTTTGCAGAAATCCCAGTAACTAATCCAGTGGACTAAATTTTATAGCCATGAGATAGCAGCTCTCTTTGGACAATCACCAAGCTTATTTACATGTAAATTAGAGGACAGCAGTGATTCTAAAACATGAATGTGTATCATGACAAAACACAACAGAATATGCTTTAGTTGGGAAAAGACTTTCAGTTTTACATATTCACTTGACATACATTAGCTGGCAGGTTTGCATACTTCCCTCCCAGCTCCTCTCATCCTCCTTTCTCCCAGGAATCCGTGTTGGCATAAAGCAAGGTCATATTCTACAGGCCTTACCTGTCCATCCCACAGATCTCTACAGATGTCTACAATACTGCAGGTCCCTGATTACTTCTGATACCTAAAGACTTTGTGTTTTGCATATTTTAAGGACAGGTGAAAGTTCTAGTACATGGTAAGGCATTCTTGATTTCAGCTAGGAAATGGGTGCATGTGTGGTCTTTGTTGGTTTTGTTGTTTGAATCTTTCAGATGTTTAATAAATTTGACAATTTCTAAGTAAAATATAATTCTCATATTATTTTCTGGGATTGTAAAATTAACAATAGACACACTGAAATTAACCTAAAAGTACAGAGGTATAAAGCAAAAAACCTATCACATCTACCTACTTAGATTAGAGGATTAAATCTAGTGATGTTGTTAGAGCCCGAGCTCTCCATCAAAACCTGAGGTTACAAGTCCACTTGGGCTAAGTATCAAATCCCTTTCCCCTTTTTCAGAATCCTTAGGACTTACTTTCCAGGGAGGGAAACAGAGTTATTACTTCAAAGAACTACCATAACAGTCACAGTCTCAGCTCTCCGCAACAGCTCTACACATGTACATAAGCAGTAATTCATGTCTTCAGTCACTGGTTTATAAGCTTACAGAGATCCATCACCCACTCAGATTTCCTTTCTGTCAGAGATACTGAGATCCAAAACATCTCTTTGACCCACTTTTCAAAGGAAGCACAGACAGAGAGCACATCACAAGGAAATTCTTCTGCTTAGTTTACAGGAAGGCTGCAAGTTAGGACAGCAAAAAGATCTCTCTCTGCCCACAAATTCCCCAGATCTTTAAATAGCCCACAAACCTTGAAACAGCAAGGATTTGCTTTGCTCTTCCATCCACAAGCCATGTGATACTTCTTTTCCCAGGACTTACACACTTTTCTAAGAACAGCAAATAGATGAGGCAGGAGAACTCCATGTGAGGAACTTAAACATACGACCCTTGAAAGGAGAAGCTTTCACATCTGTCTCTCCCAGCACCAGCTCCCTACACCTCAACTTGCCATACTCTGTCTTAAGAACTTGTCAAAAAGTTACTTGACAACAAACTATCTTTAAAAGTTGTCAGGAAGCAGACTGATTGAAAAGAGGATGGAAGAGACTGGAGCTCAACACTGGAGTTATGAATCTGGCTGCTAGATAATTGTTAATTTCCAATGTTTTGGTCCCAAATAAATAGGACTATAGTCATTAAAACTCACCCTGACATATAAAAAGATAAGAGGTAAGGAGGTGTACAGGTTTCATGTCCACAGAAAATTTAGAACTTAATTCAGAAGAATGTGAAGCAGATAGATTTCTGAAAGTTAAATAAAATTAAATTCCTAAGTACTTATCAGTGCTGATGTTAACACACAACATTCACTATGCACAAATAAGCAACTTGTACTTTTTGTATTAAATTACACTTCTTCCATCATATCATCTTTACTGAAGATAAATTCACACATAGGTACTATATTATATATTCTAAATTACAAAATAAAAAAGAATTGTACAGAATAAGAGCAATAGTTGTTGAAGTGCTATAAGATATCATGTATTAGAAATATATACTTGGTTCAGACTTGGAGGAGTCAGACACAGATTAGTTGTCCCAACCTTTACATCTTGTTAAAAATAACTTATGGAAACTTAAACACCTTCTAGAATACCATCTAAAGTTATACATCCTTGCACACGCTGAAGGGTTGCATAAAACATCACAAGTAACACAAGACCAACAAATCAGAATGGGGGTCTTTGGAGGCCAGTAAATACAAGAATATTATATGAGTGAGGACCCTCAGTATTCAGCATTTAATATACTGGACTGATTCTTAATTTCCACTGTTCTAATAAACTGATATTTCTATGAGTTGTATCATTAGATTATTAAGCTCCAAGTGTGGTATAATTGTTGATTTAAAACATTAAGGTCAGCTAGAAGTTTAACCTAAAAGTACTGAGCTGTTCACTAATGACAGTCCACAGAAAAATAAAAAGGAAACTGTTCCAAGTTTTGCAACAAGATCTGAAATGCTTTAACAAGCAAGATCCATTTATCACCGTCTCTTGAAGCCGGATGAAGAAAACTTTCACTAAAGTGTACACAACACCTATCATATGAAATACAAATGCAGTAACTGTCAGCACTCACAAGAACACTGTCTAGATTCAGAACTCTAAATTCACCCAATCTCTGTATGGCAGAAACTAAAAAGTATGCTCTAATCACTGCAGAGATAGAAATTCACTACTGATTGCAGAGAATTTTTTACCAGGTGAAGCCCTGCTATGCAGATTTGAAAAATCAGCTCACTAACAAAAGTTGTTACTAATGTGAGTTGGTAACAGAAACCTAAGTCTTTGATTTCAGCTATCACTTCCTTGCACTGACTTCATTCTTTCATGTTATTTACATCTTGCTGTCTGGAGCAAAAGAAGACCCTTACATACACATTAGTAAGGCAAAAATATGTTTTAATTTGTCAAGAAAATTAAATACACTTTAGTGCAGGGTACCTACCAAATAGCACAGATAAAACTGAACCCCAAAATATCAGGAAAAGCAAATAATGAGCATTTTCTATACTAAAGAAAATATGTTTTAACATTTGAAGATGTTTGTTTTTCTCTGTACTGCATTCCAATTAAGCACAACTTTGTGATCTTAATTTACATCCAACAGGATTAAACCCAAACACAGACTGTATAAAGAAATGGCTCTGGAAATGCCTTCTAAACAGGTAAGTTCCAGCAAGCAGGTAATCCACCAACATGAACCACTCCAGCACTGTTAAAAGCATGAGGTAAGGAAAGTCATACAATTAAAAAGAAAAAAAGAAAAAAGAGCAATCTGTGACTTATCTGTTTCTCTCTAACATGTATTGCTCCTAACTCTTGGTCAGCACAATACAGATGACAGTATCTGTGAATCAGGTTGCCTTGAATTACTGATTACGTACCTTTATTAATCAAGTCTCAGTATAATTAACACAGCTTTTTCTTTTTCATTCTTGTATAGTCCCAAACAGTTTGTAAGCAGAATGAGGCTGCACTGACTACACCCAGATTTTAAGCAGCTAAAATCTGACGAAGAGGTAGCATTTGAAGAGGGTGGGGGAGAAGAGGTAAAGAACCAGCTCCTCGGTATCACAAGAACAAGGTACTGTACCTTTAAGGAGGAAATATGGTTCCGTTCTGTTTCACGGCTGAAAAAGAGCTTATTCCTGGTTATAGAGATTACTTACCTAAAACTTCAGTTATTCCTCTTTTCCCCCTCGGGCCAGCCTCTCTTTCACTCTTGGGAGCTTTTACCATTTAAGGTCAATGTTACATCTGGCTCTAGTAACTAAAGCTGAAGCAATTTTTAACTCAGAGATCCAACAGGCTGCCTAACATTAGAATGGGAGTTTAAATTTAAAGTAACTCTCCAGAAAGCTTTTCTTGCCTCAGAGAATTACAGAATTAAAGGCTTTCCTATTCTGGCATAAGTACTCTGGGTACAACATGATGCAGACATCCCATTAGCATTCTTCAAGTTCAGTGCATATAAGCTCTACTTTTCATTTCTGATTAAAATGGGCAAATAGGAAGAACAGATGAAACAGTTTACATCATGTTATGTTAACCCTTAAAATTTTTTACTGACACAGATGCTACTACTTTTCATTCCTCTCCCCCTCCCTTTGTTTGGTCAGAAGGAGTCTAAATTAGAGAGCAAATAGAAGGCATGTGAACTTCTAAAGAATGCTGGCTTCAGTCCAGTCATGGGCTCTGCTCTCCACTTGCAGAGTAGGAATAATTCCCAATGAAGTCCACATATTTCGCTTGTATCCCATGAGAGATTGAAGCTACAAATGAGGCTTGAAGAGGGAAAAGAACCCAAAACATTTACCACAGTACATTCAGGTACCTACAGAGGAATCACATGTATGTGATTCAGAACTCTCAGCTCTAAAACTGACAGAGATTTTACTTCAGCCCTTCAGCTACTTCAGACTATTTATTTAGGAGTATTAAAATTACATGCACAGATCCCAACTAAAGAGTTCTCTAATGCCAGGTGTTGGGAAGTTATTAAACGTAAGAAAGTCAAACCCTGTCCAAAAATCCTTTCACAACTGAAGTAAAGAGAAAAGAAGGTGGGTAATGTAAAAAGAAAAAAAAAGCAGCAGATTGCATGTAAAAATATTGGATAGAAAGTTTTGAGGGGATATATTAGGGATATTTTAAGAGAAAGCAGCAAACAATACTAAATTAACTGACTTTTGACAGTGGCTGATAAGAGCAGTAAGGCAGAAACAGATCTGACAAAAGAAAGTAAGGATTTGATGATTTGACTTGGAATGCACCATAGAGGACTGGTGCATGGCTTGTAGAAGTGGGCAAAGATGAGTTGATGGCAACACAGTACAGAAAAGAAGCTGGCACCTTCTTTGTGCCACATCAGGTTTCAGCTTGCATTAGAAACTATTATTCTGCACTTAAGACATTCTTAGCTGCAAAAATCAACAGAGTAAAAAGAAGGTTCTGAAAAACTTCTCTAACATTGGCGTCTAAGCTTGCTCCCCACATAAAGGGAGTAGTTAGGTTTTTCAAATATCCTTTCAAGTATTGATGTCCTTTGTCCACTTACAGTCCTTAACACCACTACTCACTCTGACAAGGCATTTAACACAGACCTCCTTTCATCTTTCTGAATTACTACTTCATTACCCACAAACTCAAGTTCTGAAATAGCCTCTTGTGACTCAGCATGGTTTCAGTCTTCCATCTAGCTATATGCAGCTACAAAATTTTTACTAGCATTCATCTAGGAATTCATAATTTTTCACTTTTATTATCTCAGAATCTGTAGGCTGCAAGTGTCAAATGCTTCATTTGTCTACAGTAGAAGTTGTGTTTCTGTTAAATCTGCTTTCATCCCTTTCAGAGCAATGACTGTTTTGCACCCAGTTTGGGCAGGAACAAGTTGTTTACTGTCTTTTAGCATTACTGTCCTCTGGGAAATCAAACTTTTTGTTGAAGTTGCTTGTTTATTGGTCTAGCATCCTACAACCACTGTTGGCCAAATTTAGCCAAAATTTGTTAAAGCATTGAGCCCTCAAAATCTTTTCAAGTTCCCGAAGAGTTAGTGAAACCAGTGCTTGTGAAGCAGATTTAAGCAACTGCCCCTACCATGGGGAAAACCTACAGTGGCAGAGTTTCAGTTGTGTTTTGTTTGCCCCTCCACTTGCACCACACAAACATGACCCCTGCTGTCTAGGTAGGATTGAGAGGACACAGAAGGATCCTGAAGGTACTCACAGGAGGAGGAAAGCAAAGCTTCCATCTATCTTCTGCTCCTGAAACTGCTTTTTATATTCTATTCTATAGCTTTGGCAGACCCTTTGCCCAGAGATTTTGTTTAATGTGAATGATTTCAGGTCAAACACAGGTGAAAGCTGCTAGCTAAAACCTAAATTATTCAATGAGGAAATATTAGCAGCTGAAGTTTAATTATTTCAACTAGATTGTTAAAATTCTATATAGAAGGCATAGTAAAAGGTACCATGTAAAAAAAAAATTATTTGTTTGCTTTGTTTTTTTAAGATCTGGTGATGCCTGCTTTTTTAAAAACATATTAATAGAGAGGGCTTGGCCACTCCCCCATAACACAAGGTATTTATGCTGCCAATGTTACAGTATTGCATACCCCAGAAGAGCATTAATTGTACTTTTTTCTAAGTATTCTGAAGCATTTTAGAGTAGCTAGATGCAGTTCTCTGCAGTTACACATGGCTTGGTGGTTATGGGATGTGTGTACCCCTATCCCACCAGTTAACTTCCCGTTTCCCTGATTTTCACAGCTCTGTGACCTATGAAAGCAGCAGTGCAGGAGTAGCAAATTTAAACATAGCAGTGTTAGGTTTCACGGGTTCCTCAAGTTCTATGATTTTACTTGTGCCTTTGAGGAGATGAAAACCTGCACTAAACACAAGCACTAAAATCCTTGTCCTACTGAAGCAATGGAGAGTTCTTCCTCTCAGGCTGAAGTAGAGGTAAGATCCATACAGGGACTTCACTTTTGGAGCACAACCATTTTTAAACAAGCTTTGTCTGAGAAACAGCAGAAAAGCGATCTTTGTTTTTTGTAGTTTTGGCTTTAACTGGGCAGTCTGGGAGATAAGAACTTAAACAGCATATTTGTGTAAAAATAATTGTAGGTATCTTCATTTGAGCTTTTGAGAATTCTCATATTTTTTAAGATTTACTTTTTTATAATTATTACTGTTTTTGAAGATTTTATGCTTCAGGACTTAGATACTTTGCATTAAAATGTTGTTTATTATATGGCATATGTAATAGCCATCCATAATGGCAAGTCACGATTACATGTTCTAATTTTTTAACCAGTGACTAAAGTATAAAGATTATTCATCAGACAGGCTAAAAAACTGCAGCAGAAGTGATAACATTTGCACTTAAAACCAGAGTTCTAGGATATGAGTTTTCATGTTCCGTTTTAAAAGCATCTCAAAAGTATTTTTATCAGTTAAAACTTCAGTTGCATCACACTTAGAATGCATCTCTGTCCATCTCAGATCCACCTCACAAATAACAGTGCACATTGACAATTTTGTTTACTGAGTTATTCTCATCATCTTATTTCTCAACTAAGTATGGAAAACTAGTTAGCTGAGTTAAAGTTCATGCCAAATTTTTGCTCTGACCCTTTGTTTTCTTGCACAGGACATTTTTTCAAATTTAAATATTTAGTCCTGCATCTGATTTGGATTTTCCATGGGGTTTTCTGGCCTGTATGTTGCTACAATAATAGTGCACACCAAAGTGAACTCACCTTCTCTCATCTGGTGGCATTCATTATGTTGGTACCCATCATTTATGTATGCAATTCTTATCTGCCAGTTTCACCCAGACTGGAGGTAAACAAACAAAATAAGGACAATTCTGGTAAGTTAATATATAGAAAAAAAAAAAATCCAAGGCAAAACATGCAATAAAATTTTCCCATCTGGGACTCATTCCGCTGAATATTAAATCCTGAATGGAACACAGAAAAACTGAACTAAAATGTGTGCTGGTTCAAAAGGGTGGCATTACTCAATATTCACTTTGCCAGTCAGCTATGCTAGATCATTTATGCAAAATGTAACAAAACTCGATTAACTTTTAACAATGTTTATGCACCAACTTTTCTAGATGAGCCTTCTGAAAGGCAAGGCATTTGCTTCGTTTTTTCCAGCAAAAGAGAAGCTCTTCACATGAATCAGAAATGCTAAATGGAAAGAATATGCAATTGCAGAGCCTGAAGAAGAAGGTAAGGAGAGGTTTGCTAGAGCCCAGTCATATTAAAGGAAACATCTCTATTGACAACAATGGAAATAAAGTTTGTTTTGATGTCATTTTGAGGTACACAAGATCCTGTAATGGTTTATGTTACATGGAAAGATTTGAGACCCTAGGGAGAAGGACTCAAAGTACCTGCAAAACCCCTCCTCATCAAGCCACAAGTCTTTTTATCTATAAAAAGCTAATGTTTTTCTCAGTCCCAAAATAGACAGCTAATAATCTCTATATGATAAACAGGCAGGGACCAAGAAACAAAGTATCAATCTGTTTTCCAGCTTTCATGGCCAGATGATCAATAAAATGATCCAAACTGACACAGTTTCAATGCCCAAGTCCTTCTGGACAAATGTTACTCAAGCATTTACAGTAATCATTACATTTTCTTTTCCCTTATTCATGGTTTTTTGGTTTTTTTTTTATTTCCTCCTCCATTTCAGAAAGTGGTTTTAAAAATGAAGTTCCAATAAAGCACCAAATTAGGATGTTTATGATAGCTTACAGGAAAGCAAAACCATATCAGAAATTCAAACCTTTGTGGGCAAGAAAGTTCCTCTGTTTCCATGCCCTTAAAATCTAACTTGACGAAAAGCTAAAATATATAATTATTTTTTTTAAATATATCAAATATTTTTTAGCACACGTATAGACTTCCAAGGTCATGGATGCATTTCAGTTAGTCTAATTAACTGTTTTCTGAGGTTGAGCTTTAATTTCTGTTAGTGGCAAGTGAAACCTTAGCATGCCTACAAGCAATACATTAAATACATTGTTATATGATTGTCCTGTGTTCTAGTGGAAAACCTTTTGGGAAGATGATTCAATTTAAAAAAAAAAGGAAAGCACTGATAGTTTTGATATTTTTGGAGGGGAAAAAGGGGAGAGAAAAAAGATTTGACACAGTTACAGCCATTGGGTAAATAATCATAGACAGCTTCTTCCATCAGAGCTCATTTTCTGTTTTGATTTTGGAGGTGGTGGGGGTGAGGGGTTAAAATGGGGTCTGCAACAGCAGGATTCCAGAAAAATAGGAGGGATGAAGTTTTAAAATTACTTTTTTGAGTATCTTTTAGGAAAGCTGAAGAGGTTAACAATTATTATGACTAAGACGCATCTCACCTTGGCTGTGGGAAAATAGACTGAAATGAAGAATTAGAAGAATTCCAAAGGATTATAGGCTTCTTCTTCCATTTTGCTGTACAGACATATAATAGCACACTCTTGGTAATCTGAAGTACAAGTGAAGGAAACTGGTACTGCACACCAATCTAGGCCAAACTAGCAAATGTTCTACTTCTTCCCGAATTCAGAATTCATATTGAACTTGGACTTCCTGCCATATTCCAGTCTAGTGCAAGACATATTAAGATATTGCAAGAAGATACTTAAGATTTCTAGGAAAAGGGTGCAAGACAGACACATTTTAAGGATTTAAGATGACATTCCCTTGCTGAATTAATCATAAAAAATTGTTAATCTCATGTGAAACTTGATACCAGCATATCCCCTACCCATATTGATCCAGAATGTTTGCAGATTCAATTAATAGCTCTAGATTTTAAGAATTATTTGCAGGCTGAAGAGTACATTTACCACGTGATAATAATAAACTTCTGAAGAAGCAGTGTGGGAAGAATCTATTAGGTACACTGTAAGTGACTTCCATTCCTACAGCAAAAAGTAAAGATCAGTCTAAATCCTAGTCAGATACTGATTTTAGTTAATATTTGCTTTCCATGCTGCAATTTTACACTGCCATTTATTCTAACATTTCCCAAAATATGGATAGAAAACTTATTCCCCTTTTACCAGGAGAATTTTAGAGAAAAGCTTTAACATACATTTTTGTTGACTGGATTGCTGCTGCTGCCAGATTGTTGCAGGATTCATTGGTTGGTTTGTGCCTTTGTACTCTTCCTTGGAGAATTTTAACATAGTGGATTTAAGAAAGGAAAAAAAATTTTATCAGTAGGAATGCCTGTAGATGGAGGTGTCTGTCACTTTTCATTGTAACACTGCACCTTTGCAGTTTCAGATATTTGAGATTCAACACAAGTGTGATCATTTGGGTTAAAGTGGCTGGCTTCAAAATGTTGTTTTTCAGCCAGCATGTTTAAACTGTTTCAAAAAAAAAAAAGGGGCGGGGGGCAAAATTTGTTATATATACTCTATATATGTAAGAACATTTAAAGAAAATTTTAAAGCAGCTACCTTGCTGTTCTACAGAAAATGGATTGAATTTGGGACTGCAACCATAATTTTTGCTTGTCTCTTTGGAAGTATCCAATTTTTAATTTTTTTTAAAGTCTCAAATAACACATTTCTACTGAACACATGTTTGCAGTTTCAGAAAACAACCATGAATTGATTATGCATAGTCAGTATCACCATATGCACATAGCTAAATGTCTGTCTGCCTTGAACCTTTGCAAAGCTGGAATTAATAGAATAATTTATTTTACATTTTTGCAGCTTCACATAGAAGTAGCTGTTGGTGCTTCATCCTTTTCCAATGTTTAAAAGGATGCATTGGAGTGGGAATTTTTGCCAGACAGCCCTTAAAGCACAATGCATTTCTGCCATGCCTCCAGAACTGCCTAAAATTCAGTTTTATGATTTGTTGCAAAGATATAGCATTATCAACATGAGACTCTAAAATTATATTTTATCTACCTGCTCCTTCCACACCTCCCTTTTCATCCTCCCCTCTGATCTAGACTGTGTCTTTTCCACCTCAGATCTAAAGCCTAAAACCTCCTCTCTACATTTGTTCCTGTACTTCAGTCTGATCATATTTTCCTGGTGGGTGTTTATTAATGAGAAGCCAGTGACCTATTTTTCTGTATGTTCTCTTCCTAAGATTCTCCTCAAGGTGAATGTCCTAGTTCTAAAAGACATAAGTATTTTGTTCAAAAACGCCAGCAAAATTAGTGATTTTTTTGTTTTAATTATAAGCAATATTTTCTATTTTTCATAGACTTATTCACAGACTTAAAAAAAAATTCTGTTCTTTTAAAAGAATTGTTAAGCTTAACAGCAGTCTTATACAAAGAAATTTACCACTAGAAGATGTCATAAGTAGATACCCTACATATATCTATACATATATATTTACACAAAAATCAATGTCACCTTTATATAGAAATCAGTGTCACTTTGGAATATACTGACCTGTCACAAAATGAGACTGACATGCCATTACTAAGAAACCTATATTCCAAGATAAATATCAAGTCATACTGCAGCAAGACAATGAAACACCCATCAGTTCTGTGTAATAATCACCAGAGCAAGGGATTCTGCTTTTTGAAATAGTGTTTGCTTCATTTAAAACACAGAATCTTCATCCACAACAGCTTCAGACCTTTTGTTCATCTACTACCCTGTCACAGAAAAAAAAAAACCAAAAAACCAAAACCCAGACCATCTGGGACAAAACCAAAACAACTCAAATATTATTTAGACATAAGGAACATGTGAGAATCCAGTAATTCTGATGAGATATGAGGATCCTGGAACTGACAGAGTTTAACTAGAGGTTAAGCATATTAATTGGCCCTGAATCCAGCCACTCCATATTCTGATGCATCACACTGTAGTGAAGTTTAACAAGAGAAGAAATTGACAGTGTGATTTATAACTGCCGCATCTCAGGGTGCCATAGTATCCTGCTCTGCCTGGATGCTATAGAGGAAGATACCAATGTCAGCGGAAGCCACAGAACTCCTGCAGGTCCAAGGATGGCAGGGAGTTCACATTCCCTCTTTGTCCCTCCAGTGGGGTTGGAACAGAGTGGAAACAGCTGTTCTACTTTTCTAAAAGAGATCAGAGATGACAGGTTGAAAGTCCCTCCACTTTTTACCTTCTAGCCCCCTAGATGTTCAGCAGAATGTCTGGGCTTTTATCAGAAGGATGAGAACTGCTGGCGGCAGCTTGGTTTCTGAAGCTGCTTCCTTCCACCCTGAATGGGATTCACACACAAGCATGTGCTCAGAACCCCTGAGCAGTGAACTATAAGGAATTTAAACACAGCATAGACAAAAAACCATGCTCTTTTCCTCCACACAGTGATGGACATGACAGTGAAGTAGATTTTCCCAGATAAATGTTTTCCCCAGAACAAACTGCATAGCTTTTACCAGGGGAAGGAAGAAAACTATTCAGTTTTGCTTCATCATGCTCTCTTGACTGACAGCATTGGTTGCATTTGCAGTGGATTGCTTCAGTTAGGAAAAATGACTGTTAGCATTCCTTTTCCCTGGAAATGCTTCCACTGTTTCTGAGTAAATCACACAACTTCACAGTGGTTTAGGTGCTGTCTCTATTTTCCACAAAAGCCATGTGCTTTTCCTAGCTGCCTGCAACCTGTTCAAAATCAACTTGTCAATCCAATCTTATGACTTCCAGTTTCCCTTCCCTCTGAAGCCTGGCTAGGGTACAAAGCAATTCAATTACCTGTTCTTTGAGGGAATCTGTTGATTTTTTTGTTAAAAATAGCCACCAACAATCCCTTCCTGGGAATTCTTAGTCCTCTTGGAAAACCATGCAGTTGCAACTCTGAATAAAAGCAATTACCATTTTTTGAACTGTGGTCCAGAGAACCCCAAGAAAAAGCTGTCCAGCCAGTACATTGAAATCCTGGGCTTCAAAGTGCTGCTTGTTCACACTGGTATTGAGCCCTCTTGGGGGAAATGCACAGTTGGGTAATACTTTCTGATGAACTTTTTTAAACTTGCTTTCTATCCTACTTTGATGCCTCCTGAGAAAATCCCAAACTACTATGCTCATTCTGTTTTATTCAAAGACATGTTCTTTACATTTCTTACTCTTACTTGTTTCTTTTCTAGTTTTAGTCTTTAAAAACTAGCAGGGCTGGTAGGCCTTGTATCTCTGAATCTGTTCTAGATTGTTGTATTTTCTTATCGACTCCTCAGAGTCTGATCACATCAAAATGCTATCCCTGTTTTACTTTCTTTGCAAAAGAAAAATGGAATGCTGTGTCTGGCAAATACATTTTCCCCAATGGATTCAAATTTATCTCTATTTGGACAACTCTTGTAGCCCAAAATATTTTTAACAAAAAAAAAACAACAACTTAAACTCGGGTTTCTCTTTTCACATGGCTTCTTGCAGTGCCTGAGTTTACATTTAACTAAAACAAAGCTTTGAAAAACTTCAGTAAAAAGCAAATAATTGGGAAAGATCAGCCTGAACTGGGAGTAATCCAGTCAACAGGACAACTAAATACAGAGAAGTTATTTCAGCTGGAGTAGAGAATATGTACAACTATTTGGTATCAGGCAATTAGAAAAAGTTAATATGCAAATCTCTTATTATAAGCTTGTCGTCTTAAAAATTTAGAAAGTTGAATCTTAAATGAGCATGTACAAATACCATCCAATTTTACAAGCTACAGAAATCAGGAAACAGATGTTAAGTCAATGCTCAGAATAACTTCATCCTTTGCCTTTGATAAGGATGCACTAAATAGAGTCAGATAAATCTATATAAATGGGGTTTTAAGCTCTCTATCCAAAGGCTGCTGCTGTTCACAGGGAAGAAATTCACCACCAAATAAAAGAGGTAAGTAGTTTACACAAGTGGTTTTGTGATTAAACTGTTAAATAACCTGACATCAGGACGGGGCAAGAAAAACTGTGCAAAAGTCATCATACTGATTTGAATTTTACATATTAAAT
Organism: Notiomystis cincta; assembly: GCA_013398075.1. Lineage (NCBI taxonomy): Eukaryota > Metazoa > Chordata > Aves > Passeriformes > Notiomystidae > Notiomystis > Notiomystis cincta. The sequence continues at coordinate 129,788 of VZRX01018090.1, read as the reverse complement.
TCTATCAGCATTCCTTTGACTTGTGGCAATAAGTCACTTTACCAACAGGAATCCAATTGGATTGATGTTATATTTTTCACCACAAAACATGTGTACACATGCAACTTAAGTGGAAGTCAATGGAATATATGTAATAATTTTGGGAACTGTTATATGGATATATGCATATTAAGAGTTTGCACAATAGTATCACTATGAAAATTGCTGGATCCATAGAACAAGGCGGGGGGGGGGGGGGTGGCA
>VZRX01018090.1:117259-129453 GCA_013398075.1 Notiomystis cincta | reverse complement strand
GGGGGGTCTGCTAGTAGAGTAGTTATATTCACCAAGCTAGGAACAATGGAAAAAGGCTGAAATTTCTCTATTGCTCTGACTGTAAAAACAGAGTATTAAGAAAATTGGCCAGAGTTAGCAAGAGCTGCTACTATTAGCCTTCTTAGGGATGGTGTTTGGGAGTTATCCTTAAACAAGAGGGAAAAACAAAGGAGATGGAGTCTCTTGGGAAGAAGTCATCAGTCATAACGGAGTCCACAGAAACAAAGACGAGACTGGCATAATCTTCACAAAGCTAGGAAAAGGAAAACAATAAGAAAGAGGTGAGGTGAGGAGCAAAACCTCGTCAGGATAAATTGTACTAAGTTGGATTAACTTCATGGTTTAGAAGACAAAAATAATGACAGATTAATAACCCAGATAGTTTCAGGCAGATGAGAAGATATAGAGAAAGGAAGATGTTGTTGTTGAAATTGAGTATTTTTCATGCCATTAAATAAAACTATTGTTTCATGCAGTCTATCATTTTTGGAAGACTTGAACTGTAGCCTTGAGACAAAGTATCTACAGAGTAATGTGAGGAATCTCTTAGTCAGTTACTTGTTCTCAAAGAAGACAAAACCCCAAACATTTAGGATGTTTCCAAAACAGCTGGAATCTAGATTTCTACTACTGCGAAGCAGCAGCAGATTAAAAATGCCAGAGCCAAAGGAGGAAAGCTTGTCAGTGCATACCAAATCCTTGGAAGCTGACTGCATGCAAGCTCTGTGGGCCCAGGAGCCTAACAAAAGCCTGAGCAAGAAGAGTGTGATCACATTTATGGAACAATTTGAGAGCAGAACATATGTTTAAAGCCTTGTAAGCATTAAGTTGTGAGGCATCTCATCCAAGTATCTATTGTCCGCTAAAGCATACAGGGAATTCCAGTTGATTTCTCAGGCCAAGAAGGAAAAAAGACCAATTTCAGCATGATTAAATCCAAACTATGCTTGCACTATAGAAAAACAAAATTATTCCCTTACCAGACCACTGCCATGTAAACAAGAAAATGCAATAAAACAGAAGCATTGTTTGAAAAGTCCCAGGATTTTCTCAGATATAGCTTAGGATTGTTTTCCTTCTAAGAGTGACTTAATAGTTACCTGACATTTTACTATCCAATTTTTAACACTTCAGTCAGGAATCTAATACTGCCTTTGGACAAAATATTATTCTATAGCAGGTGTGGTTACCCTAAACTACGTTGTGTCCCTTCTCAGTGTGGTAAAATTGCCTTGCTTTTTCTGTACACCTTAATTTGCTTGGACATGTTGGTGACATATGTTATTATGGGTAAATTTAGGGGACTATATATGACTGGGACTATAGCCAGCTGCAGAGAAATAAAAATTGTAAGATTTTACTTACAGTTTTCAAGTTCTGCTCCTCTACTTATCTAGATCAACCTATAATCCACAGTATTCCATATGCTGTATTCTTACGAGGAAGTGTTCTAATACTTTGTCAGAAACTGCTCTTATAAATTAATTAGATGTGATATAAGTCTTTTGTAAAAAAATATTTTTTTCCTGAACAACTTCTTAAAAGTGAGTGGATAAAATCTTCAGTAAAACTTAATGGTAATCAGGCAGGAAACTGGGATCTATCACCCGTGCTGTCACCAAGGCTAATAGATGTTACTTCTCAGCCAAATCACAGGAACTTTAGACCAATTCTTCTGACTGTTAGAAGAATTTAACTCTTGCAAGGCACAGGAACAAGGAGTGGGGAAGAAGGGTTGTTTGCAAATCCATGATAGAATGAAGGCTGCAAAGGAGGAATGTTAAGCAAACATTGTTCCCAGGAGAGGACCTGAAGTTATTAGGAAGCATGATATGTTCATACAAGTTAAAATACTTAACAAACAGATTTTTGGAATGTTTTGCTGATGAAACGTTTAAGGAAAGGAAAAAAAAAAAACAAAACAAAAACAAAACCTCAAAAAGCCTTCAACATAAGAATTAATTATAAGCCAGGAAAAATCTAAAATCACTAAAATCAGACCCAAATGTGTAGCCCCTAAACCAAACTACTAAAAGACAGTTCAACATTTTCTATCCTGAAAATATATTTTATACTCTTTTCAACCTTTCACACACTTGTTCTACATTCAAATAATCTATATATGCAATTTTAAGAAAGGGAAGGAAGAATTAAACTGAAGAATTAAAGGGGTTCTTTTTAAAGCCTATTAGCTTTGGACCCATGTACTGTTTTATCTGGGATAACTGCATGTTTATCCTGCAAGAGCCACTTTATTCTTTTCCCTACAAACTCAAAAGTCATTAATTGACTTTTTAAAAAGTCCTCCTCTGAACCTGTGCAGTCCTAGTACTCAACAACAAGCTAAGCCATGTTTAACAGATATTGAGGACAATCTGGGCATTACAGTAATTTAATTTGCTCTGTGCTACCTTAGTACTGATATGTCTCCACACTCCAGCCTATGGTGAGCAGGGGCCCTGTTTTTATGTACTCTTGCAAGGCAAGGCATCTGAATAAGCAGTCTGAATTATCCTGCTTCAAGTTAGTCTGTTTATAATCCTATGTTAGCCGACAAAAGTGAGATTTGGTGGAGCAGTATGCTCAGTTGATCTGAACACGTTGATTTATACAAGTATAAAACCAGAAATTAAATGAAAATATCTGTCTCAAATTCAATCTCTTACCTTGCTGAGGTCTTTCTTGTTTCTGTCATTTAAGATGGATTCTTCACATCCAGAGTAACTTCTCTGTTTATGTTACGAAGCAGAGATAATGCAACACTTCAAGTACAGCTATGGCTATTAAACAGGATTTTTGAATTGCATGAAAAATGTTCAAATGAGAAAACTTTGCAAAAATGTTTTCATCCTCTGTACAAGCAAGAACATAGCATCTGCATGTCTTCTATATAACTCAGGCAACAATATCCTGGCAACCAATTTCAATGGAACAAATCCAGGTAATTAAAATGACTAGATCTAGCATCCATCTCTTTTTATCATCCCACTTGATAGACCAGACTTACTCATTTGGGAAGTGATGGTCAAAAATCTGCTAGATGTAGTGAAGTGAGATGTTGTCTCTCTCTAAGCTACAGAGACTTTAATTTTGTCATTGTCCACTTAGCTTTCTCTTTCACAGTACTATCTTCCTGAGAAGTTCAAAAATGAACTCTTCTGTTTTGTACGCTATACTTTGCAAACCTCTGCATATTTTGGTAGATTTCGTTAATACTTCACTAATAACCCTGTCAAGCTTTGCAATTTCTGTATAAAGGCTAAAAGGATTAAATTCACTGCACCAATAAAACCACTCAATGCATTACCATCCTCATCATGTCCATTCACTTATTTAAATAGATTCCTAATACCATAAGTCAAAATTTTGGCTGCCACTCTTCTGCAACTGCATAGCCTAATCCCCCTACAGAAGCCAAACTTCTACTAAATCATACTATTTCAGTAATGAAGAGCTTTTGTGTTCCCTTTATTTCAGTGGTCCTGTGAGCAACTGCTCTGTATGTTGGTGTCTGAAGATTTCAGCAGTGACACCATTCCTCTGAAAGGGAAAATGAGGCAGGATGCTACTCTGCCGCAAAGTACAAATGAATGAAAAAAAAAAATCTCGCATTTTGGTTTTTGGATGCATAAATGTAATGTATCTACATTCAAACTCATTATCCATAAGATTCAATTCTCAGCCTTAGATACCACGCAGTGACCTCACTGCCCACAAACACTAGAAGAGATGTTAAGAAACAGGCTTTAAGGTGACAGGCACAACAGAGCTGCTAACCTACATAAATACTTCGTGTTTCCTTGCACTCTATCACCCCACACTTACCCTCAATTCCTACAGCCTAACCTGCTGCAACCACCTCATTCTCTTCTTAAAATGTAGCAACTTGATTAATGGAGAGGAAATTTCAGTTCTCACTGTTTCTATCAAAGACAGCTGGTCCTTCCACAATGATCCATCTAAGCAAAGTCAAATACCCCAGGTAAACTCTTCAGGAAGTAAACTGGAAAGAAAGAAATGAAATCTCTCTTTTAAGAAGGTTGGCTCCTCATTCCCTTTCCCAAGCTTACCTTCACAGCCATTACTATCAAATTAAAATAGGTTTAAATGCACAAGGTGAAGCAGATTATATTCCCATAACTATAGTCTGCCTGGTTAAGAGACTAGCCTAACACTACAGGTCTTGCACAGGATTAAATTTGGCTTTCAAATATGTACAAACCAGAGCCCTGCAAATACACAACAATGCACAGTGCTGATTTTTCTTTTGGAATCACAGACCAAGAATAGCTTTGGAACAGTCTGTTCACATCTGTCCACACAGTTCTCTTTTCCTTTTCAAAAGTCACCTTGCACTTTACCTTGCAAGAAAGCAAAAATATTTTCCTTTGTTTGATTACATGCTCAATCACTACTAGCTCATATTCTACCACCTAGTTAATGTGCTGAAACTTAAGATACAAGACTAGGAAAATCTGATAGCATTTTCCACACTTACAGCAAAAGAGAAAAGCACACACACACACACATCTCCTGATGCCCAAGTGGACAAAACACAACATGTGAACAGAAACAAAATACCTTACTATTAGCTTCTGCACAGAGGATGACCTTTTAGCATTTGGAAAGGGCAAGAATATTTTCATTATGAATCATGAAGTAGAACAGCTTTTGCTACAGATTCAGAATAGCTCACACCATTTCATCTCTGTAAATATAAGGATTACTTGAAATGGCTGGGATGTCTCATCTAAAGAGGCTACAATGGCCTAGCAAAAAGGAATAGATGGAAGCTGAATGATTTCTTTTATAACCTTACAAGGCTACTTTTAGTTCAGCTTTTAAAGTACTTCAAGATTTTTTTGTTTTCAATTAAACTGAATGAGGGTAGCTTCAGATTAGATATTAGGAAGGAATGTTTTACTATAAGGGTGATTAGGCATTGGAGCAGCTTGCCCAGAGATGCTGTTGACTCCCCATCCTTGAATACTCAAGGCCAGCCGGGAGGGAGATCTGAGTTATGTGGTCCAGTGGGAGATGTCCCTGCCCACAGCAGGGAGTTGGGACTAGATGATCTCTAATGCCCCTTCCAATTCAAAGCATTCTGTGATTCTATGGGCTATCTTCATAGAGGCTACTAACATATAGAACCTGCATTGAAATGTTAAAAAAATTAGTTATTAAAGTCATACTAAATATGAGTGTGCTACACAAAGTTGAGTATGCACAAAAGATTTCAATTCTTTAACTACTTTAAATTAATCTACACAGCAGCCCCTGCAGTACAAAAATAATGAGCATTACTTANGAATAGCTCACACCATTTCATCTCTGTAAATATAAGGATTACTTGAAATGGCTGGGATGTCTCATCTAAAGAGGCTACAATGGCCTAGCAAAAAGGAATAGATGGAAGCTGAATGATTTCTTTTATAACCTTACAAGGCTACTTTTAGTTCAGCTTTTAAAGTACTTCAAGATTTTTTTGTTTTCAATTAAACTGAATGAGGGTAGCTTCAGATTAGATATTAGGAAGGAATGTTTTACTATAAGGGTGATTAGGCATTGGAGCAGCTTGCCCAGAGATGCTGTTGACTCCCCATCCTTGAATACTCAAGGCCAGCCGGGAGGGAGATCTGAGTTATGTGGTCCAGTGGGAGATGTCCCTGCCCACAGCAGGGAGTTGGGACTAGATGATCTCTAATGCCCCTTCCAATTCAAAGCATTCTGTGATTCTATGGGCTATCTTCATAGAGGCTACTAACATATAGAACCTGCATTGAAATGTTAAAAAAATTAGTTATTAAAGTCATACTAAATATGAGTGTGCTACACAAAGTTGAGTATGCACAAAAGATTTCAATTCTTTAACTACTTTAAATTAATCTACACAGCAGCCCCTGCAGTACAAAAATAATGAGCATTACTTAATGAACTTTCCAACTGCTCTTGAAATTCCAGCAATAAGGGAGCATAAACTTCCAGTCCAGGAAAGATTACTTTTTTTCAGCATTTCAAAGACCAGGCAAAGGCCAGTGAAAACTATTTCAGCTGTCAGACTCGGTGATAAAAGTGACAATGATCAATGATCACATTAAACTTGCTGAAAATTAACTTTTATCAAGGTTCTCTGAAACAGTTGATGTAATACAGAGGTGGCATTGCTATAAAGAAGAAAGAAATGGATAAAAAAGGCACTACAAGAGTGATGCCCAGAGGTTTTAGGTAGTACCCACACTGCAAAGGTGATTGATTTCTGTTATTAGAGTCAAGTGTATATTCAATAAATTAGACTTGAATAGTAAATTCAAGATGCAAAGGCTATATCCTTTCTACTTCATCAAAAAAGGAGAAAACACAAACACTTATAAACCACAAGCTGCAGTTCCCAGTCTTCTACCACCACATTCCTCTACTAAACCTCACTTAGATGAGAGCTACAACCAGCAGCAATCGGCTCTGGCCTCTGTGTGCGCTTGAAACTGAGGCACATTTGTTGTTTCCACAGGCTGCTCTGCAGTGAGCACTTTCAAAAGCAATCCTGAGAAAAGACTAAACATGCAGCTGAGTCTTTAGGAGAGCAGTTACTGCTTCATCACCTCCCTGCAGTACTTGCATTTCTCACAGCAAGGATAGCATTCTTTGATACTATAAAAGGCAGCAACAGATAAATTAATGGAATTTTTAGAAGAGCAATAAAGTGCTTTGATGTAGCAAGCAACTAAAAAAGGAAATCAAGCAGCCATTACATCAGCTGAGTGACAAAGGCATCTGAGAATCAGCTCAAAATTTAATCTGCTATAATCTTTTATGAGAACATTATTCATATACATGTTTAGTAATGAGTTAAATTGATTTTCAGAACAGTTTAAACTTCTCCTAAAGCCTTGGTTCACAGAAAAAGCTATTATACATGAGTCTTATTACAATTCAATGAATGATGAAATATCAGCTGTACCTCAATGATGTTTAAGCAAAGCATTTTTACCTCACATGGTAGCATCTGTTCAATCAGTTTCAATATCTGTTTAGCTGTGGGTGAGCACATACTTCATTATTTACAGCAGCTGACCTGTGACAACTGCTGAGTGAGCATGGAGAGTTGCTACCACATGCTCTTCAGCCTTCCTACCCAATTTCCAAACATTTCTGACCACAAAAGATGATTTTAGAGACTTTTTGAGTAGTCTGTGTGGATTCAGCACCAAAAATAAGGAGCCTAAGTTCTATGACACTTGGCTTTGTGGCCTATACCATCCATAGCACATCATATGAGCACGTCTTCTGAGAAGTGCATATCTCCAAATGAGCAGTTAAATACATTTTTAAAAAGCAGTTGGACAGATAAACAATCTTTTCAGGGATGGGACAGCTACAATGTCACTGCACTAAGTAACTCAACTCCAGATGTCTTCAAAGTCATGCCTCTCTCCTCAACTCTCACTCATAGATTTAGCTCCAAAAATGATGATTAGCAGTTGTAGCCCTGAATTGTTTCTCTAATATTGCCTGCCATCCCAAACAGCATTCAATTTCCTGATTTACATAATTCTTCATTGTTTCATCAACCTTTATTTCCTTTTCCTCAGCTTTCTGAATATTTTGCTCAGAATGGCTAACGTCCCACTTTCCTAACATCATGATTTTCAGCTTTTAATTAGATAACTATTTTCCTAATTCAAAATCAGTTCTCTGTTTAACTCAAAAATGTGACTTCTATCAGAAAATGTGAGAAATTGGTTTGATGCTTAGCAAATCTATCCCCAGGGGGCTAAAATTTTGCTATACACAAAGAGAGCACTGACTAAAGCATATCTGAAATTTACCTGTTTCTTATACAGTAAGAAATGGTCAAACCATTTTACCTGCTAACATATTCTTTTTTTTCCACAGTTCCAAAGCCATTGAACACATTGGGTATCTTTACTGTGAACATCATACACATGGAAGCTTCATTTTAAGATAAGGGGAAACTGAATACCTGAGCATACAATGAAAAGTTATCTTAGAAATCTAAAGCATTTGCTAAAATGTGCTGTATGACTTTGCTTCACACATTAAAACAGTACTACTCTTATATTGTATATTGTTACAATAACAATATTGTATACTGTTAAATTTTTTGTGCAAGGCAGAGAAATCAGAACACTCATTTATCATTTAAACTTGTTGCAAGTTACTTTTAGCAAGAACATACTCAGAAAAATAATGAGAAAATCGCATTAAATTTACTTTGCACTCCATTTACACCTCCACCAGCAAAATCAGTTAATGTTAGAGCTCTTCTTTCAAAATGGGCTGAGTTTTACAGTAGCAAATGCTTTGAAAATTTTACAATGTGAAAAAATGTAAGAGAAATACACAAGTCCTGATAAACATGTCCATTGTTTACAGCTTGAAAACATGAGCTGGTCCCATTTAACTGCAGACTGCCTTTAATTCGAATGAAACCGAAAGACTCGATGAAGAAAGGGTTCTTAACAACTGCAAGCATAATTTCTGAAAATACATCTTCTGAGAACAGATAGATGAGACCTGTCTATCAGCTGGATTGTGGTATTTGTTTTGGTTTTTGTAAACTCTGTTATTACATGCTTCTGCATTCTATTAATTTTACCTCCCAGGTTTATTCATGTTTCAGAGGACAATGATCCAAAAGTAATACAAGCACTCATTTAAATACTATGGGTTTGTGCCAGAGTCCCAAGTAAAGATTTTCTTTTAAAAGGTGACAAGATCAGCTGCCTAAATCCTATTCAGCTGAAAGCTTAGGGAAGAAAAATGTTGGGCTGAGATGTTTTGGAAGACACCAATGTGATTAACAGAGCTTCTCTTTTGCCATGATGCAGGAAGAATGACAGGAAACCAAAACCATGAAGCCACATGTGATTATTCCATTCATTTCCTACAAAACTTAAAAATTCAATTACTTAAGAAGGTTCCCAAGGACAGGGCTGGGAAAGATCAGGAGAAACATAGGTACAGGCCCAGCAAGTGCCATGAGACATGAACAGAAATTTCTGAAGGCTTATAGAAGTTATTCACTCCTTCCTTTTAAACAGGGATAATACAAATCCAAAAGCACTGGAAACAAATATATCTTTGGCAATGGGTGACAGCATGACATCAGAACAATTAATCTTTTAATTTTAGTTGTTTATAAAATTCAGGGCACCAGTAAAAACTATACAACATATAAAATGTGCCACTGCACCAGTTAACATCTGCTTAAGAGGCTTTAAGCAAAAAAAGCCTTCTAAATATAATTTTCTGAGGACCTAATCTTACAGCCCTTGACTTCTTTAAAAAGCAGTTTTGTTTAAAGTTCGTGGAGATTAAAATTATTACCAGTAGCATGAACTATCTGTGACAACTCTTTTGCATGCTTATGGTTGAAGGAACCATTGCCAAGGTAAAATTACTGCATTTGTCACCTGAAAAAAAGCAGGCTTCATAATGACTCACATGCCATTATATAATTAAGAAGTAGCAATATTTTATTCCTGCTAAGACAAGACAGAAGTATTCCTATTCAAAGAATCTTTTCCCCTACTTGTTGTTCTACATAGGAGTCTTTATACAAGTTTCAAATTATTTAAATCTCACGAGTGCTCTACTTAAAACATTTCAGTATATTAGTAATTTCTAAATGTATTCATGAAGTTGTTTGCTTCCTTAACATATCATGGCTTCACTGAGGTAAATGAAACATCTTTTGTCCATTTCACTGGACACATCATTCTAATTTGGTATACCTAAAGTCCTACATTCTTATATACTTATCTGGTAATGTTTATGTAGAAGACTTATTTCTACCTTGTTTCTACATTCTACCTGCTGCACATCTGCTCTCCATCACTGTTTGGAAAGGATTTCAACTTTGATCAGGCATTGTGGAAACTTCCTTAAGTTTTTCACTATCAGAAAGTTACAACTGGGCTGCTTGAAGCCTTTACAGCCAAGTCTATGGTTTTCCTTCTACTGCTTTAAATACCTCTCCTAAATGTTTTTACCTGGTATGAAAGAGATGATACTCCAATTTGGATTTATTTTGAAAACAAAAGTTCACATAGCCTGGAAAGATGGCAGAAAAGTTATTCTAATTCATCATAGTCTCAGTAATAGTTGGATTTTCTGCTTTTCTTCTACATTGCCCTGACAAATCCTTTGTTAAATTTGATTTGTTTTCAAGAGCACAAGCTGTATTTTGAGATCTTTTTTGCTGCATAAATAGAATAATATTATTAATCAATATTTATTTTCATTAAGTGTTTTATTACAGTATCTTCCTTCTCCCTAAAATATAAAACTGCTTATTTTACATCTAGAATAAGAGCTTAGATACCTTACAGGTTTTTATTCCAGTGACCTATTTGTTACATTGTAGTTGATTAGACTTAATCCAGCACTACGAAAGTCCTTACCCTACGGTATTCATGCACCAAGTCATGCATAAAGGGTTTTCTGGAGACTGAAGCAAATATATGTCCCTTTGACAACACATCTCCATTCTTTTAAATATTTAAAGCAGCTTTACTTGGCAAAGCTATCTGCTTGGTAATACTATTTAGGTCAACTTCTCTCAACTTATTCTTACTGACTAAATATATCAAGAGGGAACATTTTTAGGCTGCCAGCTCTTCAGAACAGGAAAAGTATTAATTCTACAATGTCAGGAACAACAAGGTTATGATTTTTGTGTGCTTGTGTTAATTAAATAGGGAACACTGTCACAGAACACAGATGGGTAAGTACAATCCTAAGTTAGCAGTCTGCCTGTTCCTCCTTCTCCCTCCATTATCTATTGAAGTTGTTTGGATTTGTTTACAAAAAAAAAAGCAGTAACAACAAACTTCTATATTTTTTCCTGAAAATGCCTGAAGAATAAGCTTGCAATGCTTTCCTATAAGTTGAACAGAAGCAAAGCTAAGGAGAACAAAAAGCCATTTCCATTAAAATCCAGTCCATGTAATTTATCATTTATGTATATGTGTCCTAACAATATTTTTCCACCTAAAGCATTATGATTACCTTATGTGTCAAAACAAGAAATAGCAAATACATCTTAATAACTTTTTCCCTTTTGACACTGCCCTTTGAATGTAAATAATCAGTTTTCACTACTAAATACTAACACACAAATTCTGTAAGAAATTAAGGTAAAAGTAATAAATTTATGTGGAGGAAAGTTCGAATTTTATATATATTTGCACATTATGGTGGTAATCCTACATTTAAATTAAATAGTGTAAATTTATGCCAGGAACAGAGAAAGAAACATGGATCCTGACTGGATGTAGGTCTTTTGCAGGTAAAGCAGAAGAGGAATACAGGAAGAAAAAAATAATGGTACTTAGAAATGTCACAAGTGACATTTTTGGATGCAGGTAAGACTGCTCAAACTTCACAGGAAAAAAGAAAGCATTACCCATGTTCACAGGGAAAATGCACATGTCTGAGGCCCCCTCCACTTCAGCGATGTCAGCATGAACTTTGCCACTGAGTTCAGAGAGAGCTGGACAGAGCCTCAAGGGACTGTGACATGAACATTGCTGTCCTGTTCACAGCTTTATGCACAGCTCACAGTGAAAAGGTCTTTCAAGATGCTTTTTTCAAGAAGCAATGCCTGCATTCCCAGTTAAATATTTTGACACTCATTCTGATGAATTTAGCAAGAAATGGTGCTATTAAATGTATTATTCTCAACAGCCAGATCCCCAGATCAGCATTGTACTTTTTGTAATTATTATCAACTATTGTGAGCAGCTTTTATTTGTCTCCTTCTCCCCCTGCCTCAGTTATGACTCATTTTCTCCTCATTAAAATAACGTGTAGTTAGACAGTGGATTAAGTTTCTCCCTTTGCTGCTTGATGGTTACTTATCTATCAAACTGCTTCCTTTAGAAAAATAGAAGCATGTATAGGCCATGTTAATGAGTCTGTGAGGGGATAACTAAAACATATATGTAAAAGTGTGTTTTACCAGCTACAAATAATCTGTCTCAAATACAATTGTCATCACTATGGATTTTTGTTACACTTGCTATAACATGATTGTATTGCCATAAAAAAATTCATCCATGCTAGTTATGACCAGGAGAAATATTAGCCTGTTAAACAGCAAGAAAACACAGTTATAATTGCCTCCCAGGAAAAAAAAAAAAAAAAAAAAA
>VZRX01018090.1:0-31241 GCA_013398075.1 Notiomystis cincta | reverse complement strand
GGGTAAAGACGATTTTATTTTTTTATTCAGTTATGAGTTTTACTTATTGTAGCCACCAGCAGACTTGGTGGTCCCATTTTACGTGGTGTGATTTTAGCCAGGCAAGGCAACCTGAAAAGCAGGTTTCTTTTATTTTGTATTTAAGTTTTATTCTGACCAAGGAAGTGAACAACTGTGGTCTTGCTGTAAGTTGCTACTGTTATTTTCCCTATACTTTCCCAATCTCCGCCTGCAGAACAGGAATGTGAGGCTGGAAGTGACTCATTGGATCACAGAATCCACCTCTCTGCTGCAGCATTCATCACATCTCATAAACTCCCTTTAAAAACATCCAAACTTAGTCTTGAAACTGCTTTGTCACCCACCTCACCTGCTCTGAGATATCCTACATTGTTTAAAAAATGCTGCTAATGAACTTGAAAGGCCTCAGCTCATTGCTGCTAAATAAGCCCTTTTTCCAAGATAGACACATGAAAATATGGTGTCTACATGTTTCTTTCCAGTTGCTCCTGCCAGAATGCTGCTCTGGGACCCCACTAACTGGAAACCCATTTTTTTTGCTCAGCTTTCATGATTAATTGATCCGAGCTTGGAAGTGTCATCCAACTTGCAGATTTGGTTGTGCAGTTTCTTGGGTTGTCAGAACTCTTTTGAGGAGCTTTGTGTCAAATATGTCTAGGATTGTCCACTGAGTTGAGTTATCAGAATGCACAAACTTATGTTGTCAGTTTATATTACATGAAGAACATAGTAATAGGGTGAAAGATCCAGGGTTGCTGGATGATACTGTAGTAGGGGAAGATACTGTAGTAGGGGAAGAAATAGCTGGATCTTCTGAGTATGAACAGACTGAGACTGATTACAAAAGCTTTGTAAATAGAAATATTTCAGGATATCTCAGTTTTGTGTTTAAAGTCAGCATTACAGAATTCTTCTCATCCATAGGGAGGATTTAGTTTAGAATGCATTGAAAAGTAGTGTTACTGTCTCTGTGATAGTTTTTCTAAATCAGTGAAAAAAATACTTTAAGAATGCTTCTATAATCACAGAATGTTCTGAGTTGAAAGGCATCCAGAAGGATCATCCACCCCAACTCTTAAGTGAATGGCCCATACAAGGATCAAACCCATAATCTTGATGTTGTTAGCCCCATGCTCTGACCAACTGTGCTCATCTCAGGGTTTTTATGAAAGGAAATAGCATGACCCAAGCCTATGTCTTCTGGCAGAAACAGGAATGACAAAAATCTCCTTAGAATTCTTTTCCAGATTTTTTTCCTCATTCACAACTTCTGTTGTCTTCAGTGATGACTTTCTAACCATATCCACCCTTAGCCATGACATTAAATTGTTCTTTTTCCTTTCAGTTCTAATTTCCTGGACTGATACCATAATAATCTGAATTGATTCCATAGTTTATGACTGGTATTATAACTAAAGCAGATTATTTTTAAATTTTAAAATGAATGCATAAGTAGATTCCACCTTCATCTGATATTCTAAGAATTTACTGTCAGCCTCTGGCAAGGGAAATAAATGGATTCTTAGATAAATGCAACACAAATTCCAGAAATACCTCTCTAGCACTCTATTTCTTGATTCAAGTGCTAGTAATCATGGAGTTGTTCATGAGAGCTTTTACTGATGAAATAGGATGGGGCTCTTTCATATATTCTTAGAGTTCCTTATTGATGCTTTCAGGTCACAGGTGCACAAATTCCTGGTTTTGGTAGGTCTCTGGCAAAGGCAGTTTGATCCAAGTGCATAGAAGGGGGAAATTTAATACTGTAAATGGGTCTGTGTGCTTCCAAAATTTTTTAATGGCTGCTTAGGGTTTGGTAACTGAAGGAACTTCCTCTGAGTCCAATCATTCATCCCCACCTTTGTAACAAAATTGCAGATCATCTTAATAATCATCTCTTGTATCCTAATATTCAATACTGGACACTGCTTCTCCATCCACTGAGTCTCTTGACAATTTTGAATATTTTTGGCTACAAAGGGCAGCAGCTGTAGAAGGAGGGGGTTTTGTATGGGGAAGTTGCAATGTCTGTTCATATGTTATTCTGCCACATGATGTCCTCCTAAGGCAGGTTAGAATTATGGAATGCAGGCACTCAATCTGCAATTCTTTAGCATTCAGACATGTATTTATAGAAAAGGTACCAATCTTGTAATAAACTATTACTCTAATCAGAAATATCTAATTTGTAATTTGTTTCAGTTGCTTTATGTGAATATTGAACATATCTTCTGAGGTTGAGCATTATTAACATAGCCTCATGATCACCTGCATTAAAATCCAAAGCTTAAGAAACTTCATCATTTTCAATCTATTCTGTTGTAATGACCATAGTCCAGCTTAGTCTTACTGATACTGCTCACTACTTTGTAGAAGCATTTTGTGCTAGTTATCTGTTTTTTGCATCAAGGCACATTTTGAATGTTGCACACATTATGTGAGCGTTGTAATTCATCTTATGAATAAACTACTTTAAACAAAATCTATTTAGGGTATGACAGAAATAAATACTTTTAGGTACAGCATCCTGCTTTTCCTTTAATTTGTGTCATGTTACTTGTTGCTTTAAGTAACTTTACTTTTTCTGTTAAAAATTAGTATGCTTTTAAATGCTGATGTAGTGTCTTTTTGTGTACTTAGAGCTGCACAAGTGTTATATTTCTGCCAGTTCACTAAGTTGGAGGGGATGATTCCCCACCCAGACAAAGGAAGACGTTGAAACTAAAGAAGCAGCTTTGAGGATTCTGGTGAGCACCTGGTTCACTGCAGGTCAGTAGTGCACTGATTTGTCTCAGCTGTCAGTGTACTGCTTCAGAATATTAACCAAAACAAGGCTAGAAAAATAACCCTGCTTTGTTTTCAGCAGAGTCAACAGGTCTGTCTTCTCTCTATACTTCATCTGTGTCTTTGCATATTCATGTATATGTATAAATATGTGCATATATATAAACCAGCAGAGATACAAGTGGAAGGTCACCTCTTTCTCATCTGAGCTTTTACTGCGGTAGGGCGTGAACTGTTTATAACAATACATGGTTACAAGGGGGCTGGATAGTGGCAAAAAGAACGTTTTCCAGTACAGATATCTCAATTGTTGAAAGTTTATTTGCAGATCTGGCTCTTACTATGTTCTCTGAATTAGACACTTGGATTTATGTCACACTGCAGGGCTTTCTTCTGGTATGGAATTCAAGTTTGCCGTAAACGTCAGTTTAGAATTTTAAAATGCACTCATTCTTCAGTTAAAAAAGGAGGAAAAGAGTTACATAGAAAATTATTAGGGAAATGAAAAGAACTGCTTTCCGTTGGTTTCAATAGTTGGTCCATCTCTCTCCCCAAATGCATCCAGTACTATTTGAAGTAATTCTACTAATCATCACAATATTTAGGCATAGATTATATTCATAAAGAAAAATGAAAGTGCTGTTCTAGCCTGCCAGTGAAATCTGCTTTGACAAGTTAATCCAGTATTTATTTAATTAAGCGATGGTAATAAAATATTTAATTGCACTCTAAGGTTTCTGTTTCTGTCATCTAACTAGGCGAAAAATTCTGAACTCAACATATATCAAGCAATGAAAATGCCTCAAGCATATCAAATATCAGGCCATTTTACAGATTAATGAAAGAAACTGAGCTGCAATGTGCTCAGGTATGAATAGTTAAATATTTCATTCCCTTTCTGCTCTTTGAGTCTGAAGCAAAAGGGCAATATTCCTCTCCTCCTCCATCCTAGCCCTGTTTGTTTCTGAGGAATGTTAATCAGCTTCCTCATGCCAGCAGGCTACAATCACCAACTACTAATTAGTTTTAGATAATGATATTGTTAATGAACCTCTAGTTTCTCAGAGGCACCGGACTGAGCTTGACTCAGGTTTATTCAGTTATTTATTAAGAATGTTATTGTGACAGTGTGAACAGTTCGAGCATGTTTAATGCCAAATATTTGTCTTTCATTTAATAGTATCAACACACCATTTAAAACAGATTTTGCTGATAGAGCAGCTGATTTTAACTTTCCATTTAGCAATGACAGTACTTGTCTCCTTGTTACTCCAATTGTTTGATTACTCTCTTGGACATGTTTACTACTCAGGCAGTTATCTAATTACCTGAGGTAAGAACACTTAATTGGGGAAGTTTTTTAATTAGCTTCCTGTCACGTTGCCTCTCTAGGAGGTCCGTTCATGGTCTCATGTCAAATGCTACTATTTTTGCAAGGCATAAAATTCTCTGCTAGGTGTTCCACAAACAAGGTTATAATTTGTTGGAGCTGCCAACTGTGAGGGGTGGAGAAAATAAATCAGTCTCTATTTCATGTAGTGCTGTTGTCAGGTGTGAGATTAATTTGTATGTTCCCAAAAGTTAGTCTTAAAATACTTTCCACCATTAAGGGAGAGAAAGAATACCATTATCCAGAGATGATAACAAGTACTGTGGAATGATTTCATGCCTGGAGCTGTATTAGGGAGAGAGAAATGAGACATTTCAGCATCTACTTGAGGATCTCAGTTTGGTACCACCTTTCTATCTGGTAAGTTTACAGTGGAGGAGGAGTGTGTTTAATGGGCAGAAACATGAAAAAATACCCTGCCTGTTTCCTTGTAACGCTGTGTATGGAAAGTGAGACTACAGGAGGCAGAAATGTAGCATGTTTCCTGGCATCCTGTCTTTGCTTTGGCTAAACTTTGCAGGCCTTATTTGATCTTTAATCTCTTAAAAACAGCAACCCACTGTCAGAAGATTAATGGTGGGAGACTGTAGCATATTGAAACATCTTGGATTTTATGGTCTTTGTCTTTTCACGGCTGTTTTCTGTTTTTATGTTTTCAGTATTTTAGAGCAAAAAAGCCTGAATCTTATTGATATTCTCAAAAGATCAGGCATTTAAAGGCATAATTTTTGTCAAAGTCCCATGTCTAAATTGCAGTTCTGAAAATGCTTGCAAGTGCTTTCTGTTGGCATGTGGAGTCCATTTTTGGTTTGTTTTTGTAGCTGAAACTTTTCCCAGTATGATTAAAACATTCTCAATTTTGACAAATTGAGCACAAGAAACTAATGGATTTGTTATTCTTTTGAGTTAATATGTGGTAAGCAGGCTTCAAGGCATATGTAATTGTATTTATGCCATCAAGAAAATGTGTGCTATTTCTATATTCCACTCAATAGAGGACTTGTCTGAGATGAAGAATACCTCAAGTTTTTGTTTTGGTTTCCAGTAAAATTTCTATCTCCAGTAACAAATGTAAGAATCATTAATGAGATGCTGTGCTGCTCTGTCATATGTGATCCTTGTACTGGGCCCAAAGTCTTGAATTATTTTCCTTGCAATAATGCAGCTTCTGCTGGATGTTGTAGAATAGTTTCCAGCTTGCTTGTTAATGCATTCTTTGGGAAAATGGAAGGCATAGATTTGAGTTCCCTTATTCTGAGCAGAAATCAAGGTTGAGCTGTATATTTTATAGGTGGCTGCTAGGCTCTTCTATGAATAATAGTAATTTCTTTTGCTTAAATTGTGTTTTGCATTTCTATTTCCAAATAAAAAAATACACTCTGAATGTTTCAGCCCTGCTGAAGCCTAAGGATATCAGGAATGTGTATCAGTTATAATGAAAATACAGGTTATATGTAAGTGAGGACCTAGGTTATCAGAGGATTTAGGCTAGCTCTGTCCTCCCCTGCTCACCAGCTGTATTCCATGGGAAGTTTGTTTTAAAATATGCTTTTCTTGTATTACGATTATAGAAAACCATTTTTTTTGTTGTTTAATGTAGTGGGGGGACAAACATAACCAAAAGTTATATTTTATAAACCCAAAATTTCCTACAGAAGGTAAAATTTGAAGTTAATTGTATTAGAGTATGATAATTTCTGAGTGACTGTGCACAGCTGTGAACTTTGGCAATTAGGAAGAAACCTTGAATCAGGAGCAGATTTCTTCCTATCTTTTTATTGACCATGTTCTCAAAACTTGCTTATCAAATATAGGATGCATCCCAACTATGAGATACTGGTATCTGATTAGTAAGATCCCAAGATTGACAGAATAACCTCCCTAATTTTACCAGGTACTGATGTGGGACTGACAAGTCTGTAATTACCAGGATCTTCCTTCTCACCCTTAATGAACTTTTGCCACTTTTCAGTCAGCTGGAACCTCTCTGGACTACCAAGAATTTTCAAAAATAAGGAGAGAGGTGCTGCAATAACATCAGCCAGCTCTTCCAGTATGCTGAGATGAATCCCATTGGAGATGAGGGTGAAATAGCACAGTTTGGTTGTACTCCCAAGGGTCAGCTGACTTTCCCTTTTCTTCTTGGAAGCACATAATGCACATGGACGTTTTCTCTATTTCTGCCACACCAATTTTCTGCTTCCTTTTCTCCTGGAAATACAAAATGATTGCAGCTTACTAAGGTGACAATAACTATGAACTTATTCAGTGCAGAGCTGCTGGTTTACCTTGCTGGCATGCCCTGTTGCTGTATGACACACATTACTCACAAGAGGATTATGGTGTGCTTGAATGACAAATGCATCACTCTGTGCCAAATCCTCAAAACTTGAATTTCTATATACTTCTTTGGGAAAAAACCCCTTAACAATAGTGAGGTATATTTCAAGTCCTCTGCTAGTTTCAATTCTCTTCAGCCTGTCGGATGTCTGAGAAGTGCAGATCATGAACTTGTCAGTCAGGCAAAGGCAATATTGCTTTACAGCCTTCTAAATATTTGAAGAAAAAAAATTCTGTACACACAATTGTCCAGTGAACTTTTGAGGGTAAAGTTATCTTGGACATCTGAAAGTATGACACAGTAATGTAGTAGCACATACTGCTACTTGGTGGAGTTCTGCTGACATTTATTGTAAAGAACCTATTTAAGTTGACCCTTAAAATTGCTTTGCTTTCCTGTTAGCTACCTAAAGGTGTGAGAAATCTCTTTTTTAGCTTTCTTACCCTTGGTGTGGCCATGTTGACTGCCACCAGTCACCTCCCTATTTCCCATGTGCCTCAGAATATTTTCCAGGAGTATCTGGTCCATGACCTTACAATACTGGAGTTCTGCTGTGCCAGTGTACTAACTCATGAAAACTCTATTTTGGTGTCCACAGTTTCCCAGTCTTGAGGGAATGATTTTCTTTTGGTTTTGTGATATGTTTCTGTTGTGGCAAGAGGCTTTTCAATGAAGAAAAGACTAGCACATAAAAGGTATTGAATGATTTATTAGGGAACTTGGCCAATGAGTTTAGCAGAGTGTAAGACACCAGTGAGACATCATGGTAGTAGATCTGACTCGAGATACCTTACTTTTTTTCTCAATATGGTTAAATCTCCCCTCCTTCTACCTCCCCCAAAATTTTTTTGTAAATAATTACAACAGAGAGCATTGAAGAGGTGAGGATATGAAGGACTGTGGCTAAATACCATTTCTGGCTTCTTTGTAGTTAGAAATTAGAAGGAAGGTGATTTCTGCCAGAAAGGCAAAGCTGAATGTTCTTTTAGTTGCAGATACTCTGTGTTTTGCTGGCCCTGGATTCCTGAAGTTGCTATCTTCTTCCTGAAAACCTGTAAGATAACTCACTTCTAAAAAATGTATTTTTAACTCATTGAGTCCATCTTTTAGATAAGAAGTAACTTAGCTTTTTACTAGTTTTCCTTAACATGGCTCATTTTGGCATGTAAGTACCTTTGTTTTATCATGTGAGAAACAAATGTGGAAAAGCCACTTTTTCATGGATATTTTAAGTAAATTTCAGTTCTTTTTGTTTGTATTTGAACGTCTCAGGTAGCAGATGTCATACAACATGAGATACACTTTTTAGAATGATAAATGCAAAATAAAAATGAGTGAATTAATCCAAATTGGGTCCAAAGGAGATCAATGATAATCAATGATTATCTCTATTTTGGTTTTGTATTATATCCTGAAGTTCTGTTATGCTCACAGGTAAAGGCAGTTCTGTGCAACCTTTTTAAAGCATTTCAAAATGTAGTTTCGAAATAGTAGCTGCAATGGAGATGGATAAAGTTCCTTTGACAGTGCAGCCTGGAAGATATATGAATGCTCAAACACAAACTTGAGTATACAAGTAGTTACATCCAAGTTTATGCCATTTCGTAGGACATATCACCATTGGTTTAATGGACCTGTGAACAAAGACAAGTTTTCAAGACATTCATTGTTGTTCAACTCCATCCTAAGCTTGTAAGACAACTTAAAATGTTCTCTTCTCCTTATCCTCTCTATCCTTTGTAGATTTTAGAGGTAGTATTCTCTTCTCTCAATCTTCGTACCTTAGGAGTTGCATGTATTGGAATTAAGAGTTTAAGAGTTATAAAAGAAACATTGCTTGTATTAAAAAAAAAAAAAAAACTATGCCAAAAGCAAAACAAACCTGTCTTCACCTGTCAGTTGACTAAGAGGCTAAATAAATTAGGAGTTCAGCTTCCTTACCTCCTTCCTTCAGAAGACAAAAGGTTTTGGTTTCACAGTAAAGCACTATGCAAGTGTAATGCAAATCTAATTCAAATTGTTGTGCAAATCTATGCTTTCTACACCTATTTTTAAAGAACTCCTGATGTTTCAGGTGGTTTCTCTCTTTTATGTCAGAATAATATGAAATGTTTTGGCCATTCTCCTGAAATTGCATTATCCAAGGCAGAATTTCAGCTTTTGATTTTGGGAATTATGTATGTGACTGTCACAAATATGTGTATCATGCCCAGAGCATTAACACAAAATGTGGGAGATCTAGGTTTAAATCTCTGTTCTTCTTGATTCAGAGCAGTTTATCCTGCATTACCTGAAGGCCTGCAGGGCACAGACTTGAATATGGATCCCCTGTTTCAAACCATGCCATTAGACAGGCTTATCAAGCCAAAGCACAAGTTTATGTGAATATATTCATAAATATGCTTCTTCTGTGGTATAGCTCTGTGCAAAGAATGGAGCTTGGAATAACAGTTATGGTAAAGTTTCATTTCGTCAAAAATACTCTGTTCATGTCTATGTGTATAAATAGCAAATAATTAGTTATACTCAAAATAACTCATTTAAATTCCATTTAAAGCCATTAAAGTTAAACTGGGCATTTAAAAAGTTGTTATTGGAGTTGAAAGGTTGAATATTGGAGTTTTTAATTGCATCTGAAAGGGGAAATTGCAGTTAAGAAACTTGCAGACAAAGCAACAAAAGTAAATAAAATTACTTGCTGTCTAGTGAAAGAACTCTCCAGAAAAGCAGATATGAATTTCCAAAAGTAGGCTTCCTTTCTGATAGTCTGTTCTTTCCCCTCCCCCCATAAATCTGCAGAAAAATTGTTTCCCTCACTTTTTCATTTCCATTGTGGCTACATCACAGAACACCAAATTATTTCCTGAGTGATGAAATGGGGGGGAAAAATTATTTCAAAGATGAAGTCCTTATTCACACACTAATTACCAAGTTCCAGCATTCTGTGCTGGAATGAAAGATAATGTCTTAAGCTCCCTGTTTCTCCTCATCATCAGGGAGGTGTCCCGTCAGCCCACGGCAGAGGGGATGGGACTAAATGATCTTGAAGTTCCCTTCCAACCCTTAACATCCCATGACTACTATCCTGGAGAGCTGTATGTGTTCTGCAGTGGCTGCACAGTAAAAGCATCCCAAACTGTAGCTGCTTTCTGCTTTTCTCAGCTTGGTTTTTGTTTTGGTTTTGTTTTTTTAAAATGTAAAATAACTAGCAGAAAACCAATTAATATTTTCAATGTATAAACCATTTGAATTACCATGGTAGTCAAATGACTGGGAGAGTACAATGCCAGAGGAACAGACATTTTGGGGTCGCTGGAGACTCATTCCATGTATCACTTTTCAGCATACTGAATATGCTTGAGGGTAATAAAAAAAGCCCCAAACCCAGTGCTTTAATTTAGGAACACAATTTGGTGGTAATTTGCATAACAATAAGATGCTGTTAAGCAAATGTTATGAAGTGGTTTAGGTATTGAATGAGGTAAGAAAGGAGATAGAAATTAGACTCTTATATACTGTTAGTGCTTTAATCTCCTCTTCCTTTTTAAAAGATGAGTTTAGTCCTTTACTGAATTTTTTCTCATTTGTCTCCAAATTTTTTTTATTCAAACGCTTCAATTCTGTCTACGTAGCTGCTTCGTACTCCAGAGTTATATATGAATGGGTCTGTAAAACGAAAACATTTTCACTGGCATGTTCAAAGAATAGCATAGTGATATATTAACATTTCTAAGAGTTTCGGTCTGAAGAAAATGCTGTGAGTCCTTGTTGTGAGATAAAGAACATTCTACCTTACACTTGGACCAAATTCAACAAATAATTTGGAGGTTCGGTCTTATCACTTGTCATGAAATCATTGAAGCATCAACTTCTTTGCCAGATGTTCTGCTCTTATTTAATTAGTGCTGTGGTGCTGCTGTGGTGGGTGTGAGCAAAGGCCCTTTAGATGTTGCCTCCTCACTGCTGGAGTGGGCAGCAGCTCCACCCCTGAGCTGGCCTCTGGCAGGCCTTGGCCACTCACTGCGCCCTCTGCTTTTACTCCAATTATTTCCAACTTGTTGTCTTTAGTGTTTTAAAGTGGGGGTGAGATGAACTGGCAAGTGCAATTGGAGTGAAAAGGCAGACAGATTTTTAATTCTAAAGAAAGGAAATTGTTGTAGCTGTCAAAGAGGGAATCCTGCTAATAGCTTTTAATTGCTATCCTGGCCACTGAGATCAAATAGATGAGTAGCACGTCCCTGCCTTCACCCTTCCTGAGGACAAAAGTTATATTTTGGAGAACCTGGCAGCAGAGAGGTGTGGGATGTCCCATGAGGGAGGATGGTCCAGGAGCCAAGAGTGCCCAGGGTCCAGGCAAGACAGTGCCCTTGTTGCGCCCAGTGCAGTCCTGCGTCCAGGTCCCTGGGCCCTCAGGCAGTGGGCCTGGGGCTGCAGGTCCCCCTTCAGACTTCTCAGGGCATTTAAGGGCTCCAGGTCTACTTGAGGCCCTGATGGAAGGTTTGTAAAGAAGAGATATCAATGGTGAGCTGGCAATTTTATTCAAGATTTTGTGCAGATGGCCTCTGGCACAATTTGGAATAAATTAAAATGATATAAATTCTCCCTAAGATAAGAGAATTATTCCCCGTTACATATTAATGGAATACATTTTTGCCATTTTCTGATATAATGTAGTCTATATTCTCACTGTGGATAATGGCTGAGTTAATTGACTGAATATAAGGAATTAAATCTCTCAATCGATATTCTTCAGTATTATGTGGTTTTGTTCTTTTATGCAGAGCACTATGCTAATACAGTTAGAGGATAAAATTGTGCAGACTGTTAAGTCTTTGGAGCTTTTGGCCTTGGATTTTTTGAATCACAAAACTTTTGATTGCAGCATGAACCTTCTTCTAAAAAATTTAGGACATTTCAGTGGTAAAATACCATAGAGAGTATTTCAATTCGTTACCATGTAGATTTTTCAAAAGTTTGTAAGAGAAGAGTCATTAACATTTAGACTTTTGGTTGCTTTCTCTATAATCTTCTTGTTCAGGTAAAGTTTTAGATCAGGATTTGGTGTTTAGCTTCTGTTCTGCTCATGTGTTTTATCCTATTGTAAAAATCATTATTATATGGGGTTAGTTAGCTTGTTCTAAGAGGAACTGGGTTCTAGCTTAGAAATATCTGGTCTTTGAGAGCCCAGCAGTTAAAGGCACACCTAAGCTGCAAAAAGGCAAAGATTAAAATACAGATCCATCAAAAGATTAAGTACCAAATTTCAGTAGTTATGTTAGCAATTTTTGTCTGCCTCAGTGTTTGTTCCATTCTCTAATTATATCTTGTGTTAAATGAGATTGTGTATTTTTGAGTAGTGATTAAGCATAGAACTTTTTTTAAAAATATTTTCAGCCTACTTAGAATGTTTTACTGAAGAAGTCTAGGCGAAAAATGAAATCTGCAACTTTTAAATAAAGATCTGAAATATTTTAAAGGTGAATTGTGACTATTTTTTGGAACTACTTTTATGACATTTTTCACAGGAGCTGCTTCCCAGCCCCCTTTTAAATCAACTCTACAGGGAACTATTTCTATTTGAATGTTTTGATTTGCTAGTCTAATGGAGCTCTAAGTTCTAATGATGCTTTTAGATACTGCTGCAATACATATATCAAAAACCACCACCACCACCAAAAAAAAGAAAAAAACCCAAGAAAATTCATCAAAAAAGCTGAACAAAAAAAAGCTAATCGCCATCACCACAACCCCCCCCACACACACACACAAAAAAAAAAAAAAAACCAAAAACCAAAACCAAACAAACTACCAAAAAACCCAACCCAATTTCCCAAAACGTTGTGACACCCTAATGGCCTTCATAGAATTCATTTACCTGCACTGTTAATAGTAAGGCAAATGCAGCAGACCAAGCTTGTTATTGCTATTTGAATGACTTTGCTTTTGTTTCAGCACTAGCAATCTGCAGTGACTGTTCCTGTAATGGTATTTTCCAGAGAGCTTCAGAGGCATTCTCTTTGATTGGCAGTGCTGTAGGACAGGGCACTTCTGGACAATTTATGCCTGTTATAGCAGCCACTCAATGTTGTTACTTAATGTGCAGTGTTCTATCAGGGCTATAATTTACAGCAAATTGAACATATTTCCCAGTCCATTTAAAGACTATTCCATTGTTAGAAGGCTTGTGTCCTCTTTTATGCTTTGTTGTTATTTTTGTGATGGTTTTTGAGTTTTGCCTGGTGCCAGTGGCAGATTTATCTTGGTTATTCTATGTTTAATTATAGCTCCAGTGGAATTCTTGCTGTGAAAAAGCAAGTCTGACTTGCATTCCCCTGAAGCTGTTTTGGCAAGTAAAACACAATGGATTTCTGCATAGTGCTATTCACAGTGTTTCAGGCCACATTCCTTGACACAGAGAAAATAATTGTGAGAAAGGATGGACACTTTAAGAGTTCTCCTTCTTCCTGTTTTTGTGGAGAGTAGTCATAGGGTCCCTGTTCAGATCTGTGCCTACATGAGGTTCTGTGAAAACCTGGAGCTGTGACCTCAGTGACTGCTTGACCCTCAAAGCTCCAGAAGGATGAGTAAGGATACTCGGATTGTACTTCCCAGAATTTCTTGTAACAATAACATAAACCTGTCTTGACAGTTACATCATATTTTGTGACTGTGGGCAATGAATCTTTGTACTAATTTTTCCTTTTTATATTGTCAGTGTGTGCTCGTAACTTCATGGAAATGGCTTCAGGGAGCCACATTTGTTCTTTTCACCAACTTTGCAGTGCAGTTGTCTCATTTAATAGATAGCTCCTTCTTTTGGTTTATCCCTAGGTGATGTACCTTGCTAAGTGAAATTAAATCCCCATCATCTTTTAACATCAAATTCTTTAAATTTGGATACAAACCCCTTTCTTTACTTCTAACTTGCTGCCCTCTGTCCCATACAGTTACTCTTTCAATTATTTGTCAGCTTTCACTGACAAACCACTGGATATACAAAAGCTCAGCCCAGGCTGATGAGGTTTGGTGCAGCCAACAGCAACTTTTCCTCCTTTGCCCATTGCAGACTTTGGACCTGAGGGAGCCTTTTAATTTTTCTGTTCAGAGGTATTTGAGGACCAGAAACATCCCTTAGCCTTTTTGATTACTGCTTATTCTGTTTAGTCAGGAGACTCTAGTCCTTGCTCTGTTCTGCCTGTGATTCAAGTAATTCCTAATTTCTTGTTGCTCTGTTCCTCAGTTTGATTTCCAGCTGACTTCTTAGGATGGCTGTTGGTTCAGTCCTGGGCTCATTGTTTGGGTCATTATTTAATCTGATCTGACTCCTGGCTGCTCGGGAGACATCAGCATCCTGTTTGTGTGATTTTTTTTTTTTCCCAATGCAGCTATGGTGACACATGTAAACAGCTTGTTTAAATATGTCAGATTTGCATTTCAACTGCTGCAGCCTCCACAGCTCTTTATTAAAACACTTCAATTACGTTGCTTTAAAACAATGAAAGATCTGCCCTTTGTTTTTCAGATGTTATTATAATTCTTAAGCTGTACTTGTCATGTTGCAGGTACTTAGGTAGCCACACAAAAATGACCAGGGCTGCACCTTAACATGTGCTCAATGTTCAATACGAGGTTCATAATCCTTTTTTGCTTTTCTGTAACTATTTCTGGTTTTAGAAGTAGGCCTGTTTTTTCAATTTCCAGGCTGCTTTCAATTATAGCAAGACAACAGTAGGCTTTTGACAAATTCTATCAAAAAGCAGATTATGCTTCTATCCTTAAAATATTTCTTGAGCTGTACCATGTATTAAGGTTGGTACGTTTTTCACTGAAATCTCTCAATAAAATAAAAAGTGTAGTACAAAGAGAGCAAATACCTCTTTATGCAGCTCCAGCTGCAGGACTGAGGTGTATAAATGGATGGGGGAAAAAGTGACAATTTGCTTTCAAAGGATTCAGTAATCAAGAACTGCTTTTTTTCCCCCTCTACTGAGAAAAATTCAATTCATAATTACAGTGTGCCTGGTGTACCAGGGCATGACTTTCTATTTTTATCTAAGTTGTCTTCCATCTTTCCCAAAATATTCTGAGACTTATAATGATTCTTAATTATTAGATCTTCTGTCTCTGAAGAAAGATCTTTCTGATTTTTCACACTTCCAGTCATTTTTGTGGTTTAACCAGCTCCATCTACGATGCAATAATTAGAATATCTACATGCTTTCTATTTTTTATAGGGGAATAAATATTTCAGTGCTCTGTTTTTACTGTTTCTTGTGTTATGCAATATTGCTTGGTTATGACATGTACTCCCACAGCTGGTTTAATAATTCCTAATATTACATGAAGTGCACATCCTGATTAGACAGGAGATTCTGTGTCTGCAGGTGAGCACCTCATCTGTTGTATCTTTAAGAGGCTGGTTGTTTTTTGGCTGTAGAACCTCATTTTGTGGAGTGAAATTCTGCTCTTGGATAGTGCCAATGATCACCTGGTTAGGCTTGGCTTGCCACCTTAGCGAGCTCCTACTACTCTAAGGATGCTTTGAATGGAAATCATTTTACTATTTACTTATGGGGAAGAGTATTGTGTAGGGTGATTTATTCAGAATAATGAACATCACTCACACACAAACATGCTACAGTACCTGGTGCTATACATAATTATTGTAATAAAAAGAGGATTTGATTGAATAAAGATATTGTCAGTACACTAAGCCCTAAGTAACCAAACTCTGTGAATGGAAAGCTAAGCATTGGAAAGGTGCCTTCCTTAAACTAAGGTGTTCTTGCTTTAATTGCCTAAGAATTTTAAAAATACTCAACACTAATTACTTCGGTATCTTTTTATACATGCAATCTACTGCAGAATGCTAGAAATGTAAGTGTAACCTTTTCTTTATTAATCTGATTTGGAAGCCAGGGAATATATTGGGAAAATTACTTAAAGATGTACATTTGAATATTGTACCCGACAGGAAGGGTATTTCAGCCATACCTTACAAGTAGTTATTATGAAACCTTGGAGTTGAATACAATCAGTTTTTCTTAGAGAGGCAATGCTGTATGCAGGACAGAGGTAGTGAGCAGCTGAATGAGAGCTTCTGATTGTGGATTTCACTTCACCTAGGTGTGAAACCATGTCTCATTATAGATAGTATGGATTTACTTTGCAACTGGGATAAGAAGTGAAAATTCTTTAAGGAGCACAGAAAATCATACAATCACCATGTGGTAATTTGTCTATTTTGTCTTCTGTCAGTGCCTGTTAACAACTGAGTGCCTTTATTGACAGGGCCAGGGAGACTCTCAAATGCCTACCAGATTTCTGTGAGATTTTGATTTAAATATGGGTTTGCAGAAGTGAGACCTGCTATGGTAAGAGCTATTAGCTGCAGGCATATGATGGAAAGCAAAAGCCCTATTTTGCTCCAGTTCTTTCTCTCAAGATGTGTTGAATCTAACATCAAGCAATATGGGAGACAGAGAGTGAAAATGGAGCCAGAGTAGTGGGAAGCTTTCTTCCCAATCTGGTCATAGAAAAATGGAGTGAGAGCCAGTGTGTTGGAACTGTTGGGAGCACCTGAGAAGGTGGGGGAGAACAGCATCATGGATGGCTGTTCTCCCTTCCTGTGGGTGAAAGAAAATAGGGAAAAAGTTGCTGGTGATATGGAGCATATTTCCCTTTGATTCCCTCTGTGGAATGTAACTCCTTGGACTTTTTTTCCTTCAATCCAGAAGGATATATATCCAAAGAGATAAACTGGGGGAACAGGCTTGTTCACATACAAGAGATTTGCTTCCATCTTGTACAAAAAAAAGAATCAGTTTGTCAGCCTTTACTTAGCTTGTTTCAACTTCAGCTCCATTTGATCAAAACAAAGCAGCTTCCTTTAATCTCTCTTACCTTATAATATTAATTGCCATTAGGAAGTTGCATGAAGTATTACCAAAGATAGCTTAATTATCAATAACAATAAATACCTGTGCAAATGTAGCATCAGAAGCATGGGGTTTTGTGCAAAATCTCCCTGGTTTAATAGTGAATTCTAAGGCAGAGAATTTGTTTTTGTGAAGCACTGATTAAGAATTTTATCTCTTTGACCAAATGAATCAAGATGTGGCACAACTTTAATCTCTGTGGAAATCCAATACTACTACTTTTTATTCTTGCACACCTTTGCCTTCCCAGTGACATGTATAATACAAGACAGACATATCTTTGTGAATATTCATAACACAGATGTAATATGATAGGTTTAATCTGAGCTATAGCCATCTCCACAATAGCATGAAAAAAGAAGAGGATGTAGACTGTATTTCCACTGGATGTCACTCTTAGCTTAGATCTGTGGGAGCTTAACACTAAGGCATTGGGTTTTTAAACCTGGTATCTGTTGGTTTGTTTGGTTTTAATAGAGTTTTAAAGAGGTTTATTCAACCTCTTGGTTGTAAATGTTTTGTTCTTTGGTTTTTTGTTTTTTTTTTAAGGAGAAAAAGTGCTAAAGAGAGTAATGATGATATGTAGAGTTAGCTTTTACTTGTAGTGTATTTCTGAAGGGGTGATGAATTTGTGAAACTTCATAGTATAGAGATGTACTTGGATAAAATTCTCAGGTATTAAGAGGATGTATTTATTAGTCCATTTCAAGCAATTCCCCTGTGCTTGGGAGACCTGATACTCGGCAATAAATCTCCTCCTTTTTGGTATTTGATATCTAACCTTTCCTTATTTAGTTCCTTTACTTTACAGCTATGGGGGTTTTTTGGGGGGAGTATTTTGTGGGTTTTAATTTTTTTCTATATATGTATTATTTTTGGGTTTTTTTTTGTTTGCAATTGTAGCTTTTTTACAGCCAAATACATAAACGGCTGGCAAGGGGTGGACAAAATTGCATTCCTTTCCATCACTTGCTTACATAAGTTCAGTATACAAGAGAGACTTGACACTAGTAAATACACTCTCAAAAGTCATTTTGGGTTATGGCAATGATCTAAACTGCTTATAAATTGCAGCAATTTAAAATATATCACACATAGGTTTTGGTTGCCTATGTTTCATTAAGTTGTCACAGGATGCTCCTGTTTCTGTGGTGTTTTATTTGCATTATTCTTCAGGATCACATAGAAGAGCACAAAACTGTCCCTCTATAATTACATTTCCATGACACAGCTCAAAAGTTTGGCTCTTTGGTTTGACAAAGTCAGCATATATTGGTCACAAATGAGCTTTGAAATTAACATTCCTCTAAGGTGAGTTGTGAAGTTCATGTCTTTGATACTTAAATGTCGCATTACTTTGATTCAGAGTCAGAGCAGAGGAGATAAAATTTATATGGATGTGGGATCCTCCTTCTCTTCCCTGTGACCACATATCACAGGAAACATTTGTATGTGCTGGAGGTGAAGCCCCAGAGATGAATCTGGAAGTTCTGTACCATGATGGCTTTTGCTCACACAGAGCTGGTGTAAGCAGCTGATGCAAGCCTGAAGAGATAGAAACAACAGAGGTTAAGTGTTCCAATCTGCTTTAACTTAGTTTTTCAGTTGTCAGTGACATTTACTCCATGCATGTCCCAAAATGTCAAATCAGTGTGCTTGTATTCCAGCCTCATCTGTGAGTTATTGAACACACACAAGCAGGCCTAAATTATTGCAGCTTATACATGGCCCTTGGCAGCCTTTGGCCTTTTAGGCACTGGCAAGGCTGATTTCTGTCTGTGTCTGCTAAAGGGAGGGATGACAGTTCATGCATGCTCACCACATACATTCTCTTTGGTTTTGTGTTACTCCTATACAGACTTTGTTCCTCTTAGAAAAATAGACATTTAATATTTATATTCAGTTTTCTTTGACATTTCCATTGCAAATATTGGCAAAAATTATAATTAATATATTTGATGGTAATATCTGAGTATTTAGGTATCAAAACTCCACCTCATACCCTACATTCTGATTCATTTTTGGGAGACTATTGGTAATCTTTGTCAGAGTGTTTTCAAGCCTGGTCATCTGATAAGAGGAGTTTTCCAGTTTAGAGGTAAAAGTACAAGGTACTTTAAGAAAAATTTTCACTTCCTTTCTTGTATCTATTCATTTTCAAAGAAAGTTACATTGTCCTTTGTAAAAAGCAGAGTGTTTACATTCATTTAACTCTTTAACTTCTGCTAAAATTTTAAGTACAAAGTAAAATTTCAGTCTTGAAATAATTATATTCTGAGCAGTTCAAGCCCTCAGAGTTATGCTCAGGCCATGAATTTGAGTCATTCACTACAAATGAGAAGCTGACATAGGCTGATCAAGTGGGCATTTACAGGTGAGAAGAGACACTTCGAATATTTAGGCTTTTATGTACAACTGAGAAAATTACCCCCTCAGGTTTCTTTCATCAGATATTTAATATGCATAATAGTAGACCTAAAGTCCTGTTCTCTATGTCTATCCTTAGTCATTATTGCCTAATTTTTAATAATGGGGTTATTGGATCTTGTCCTGAACACGTTTGTGTTAGGCATTGAAATGCAAACTGTTAATGAGTTCAGTTGTGTGATTAGCTCACATATCAGTCATCATGGTTTTCCTGTTGAAAGGCAGAACTCGGTAAGCGTGATCTCCCTTGCTCTTCTCACCTTCCCTTTGGCAAAAGAGAGGGACGTGAGCTGAGTGGCACATTATAGCTGTAGAGAACAGTTCAGGTACCAGTCTTTATAAAGAAAAGCTCTCAAGGTCTATTTCTGTCGTTTTCACAATACTTGCTATGTTCATTTATGTGCTCATTAAGACTTTGGAGAAAAAAAAAGTTGCAAAATTGTGCGCAACTTATAAGGAAAAATGGTGTGATTTGTGGTACTGTCACAGATTGTGATTGGTATTTGTTTGTGTGCTGGAATAGCATTCCTTAATGTGTGAATATTGCCTGCACCTTGCCTGAGGGAAGCCTGAGGACCTGATGGAGTCCTGCAGGCTTGGAGCTCAGCTGGAGATACAGAGATGCTTTCCAATGTGATCATGCAGATCAGCTGTTCCATTAAATACTACTGGTTTGTTAAGTTTGATTATGCCTCAGGAACAGAGTGTTTAGCATTTTCTTTAGATGTTAACTGATTTGTTGTTGTTTGAAACTGGAGGAAGCTGCACTCTGTTTTCTTACATTTGGGAATATGTCTTCCAATGGTTTTGGTGTAAATTCAAATGTAATAGTAGCAACTAGGTAAGTGGTGTTTATATATTGAAAAAAATATTAATATTTATTTGACAGTTTCTGAAGAGTAGCTGCTTCATCTAAAATAACCAGGTAAAGACCTGGAAGAGAAAGGAGACTTAAATATAGACTTTCAGAGGTTCACAAATACATACTTCAAGGAAGGTAAACAACCCATATGAAGAACTGTGTCTTATCTCTTACCCTGGAAATTATTGGCAAGAATCTCCATGAACAGCAAGAAAAACTCTATTTCCCCCTGTCCTCTCCTTGAATCATGCAACAATTCCTAAGGAAATTGCAGAGTGGCATTCAGATGTTTTTAGGCAATGTGTGAATTTTCCTCCCACAGGCAGGGATCCAAACACATGGATCAGGAACACAGTGAATCTCTGCTAGTACAGGAGTTTGCTGCTAAGAGCCAGACTGGAAAGTATTGATCCCAAATACTGTCCCAGTTCACGGGGGGAATGATTTTAAGATTGAAACAGACCAGTCTAGGACAAAAGGTTCAGTTGACCTCAGATAAAAATATTCCTATGAGGAAGTGCAGCTTAGTGTTGATCCCCACCCTGTGCTCTCTGCACCAGGTACAGCGAGGAGGCTACTGCAGTGGTACCTGAAGCATCAAGTAATTTCCTGAATTGTAGGTGGGAAGGATGTTCTTGGTGCTGCTCATGAAAGCTCTAGGAAATGTGGGACAGCCAGACACAAGGAGTGGGTGTGTTTGACACCACACTGAGGGTATGTAGGCACTGAATTTATTTATGGCCTATGTAATCCTGTTCTGACTAGTACTACTCTGGCTGGCATTTTTAATGACTTCACCAATTAAACTACTAAACTTAAACTGGGTATAGATGTCAACTTTGAAATCCTCTCCCTGGGCCAGGATTAAGATACATGGGTTAAATGAAAACACTGATGTGTGAAGGTGATGGTTGTATGGAGAAATGGAGAAATTCCCTCTCCATGCTTGGTAAATCTAGTACCGTTCACAGGAATGAGTCTTGTATTTTTTTGAACCAAAACAGGAAATATAACAATACAAATCAATGTATTTCTGGTTTCATTGGAACTATCTGTGATATTAAATATAGGTAAGAGTCCAGGAATATGTTACGGCTAAACAATGTGAGCCCTTAGACACTTAAAGGAGGGCAAAGTGGCAAAAATAAAGGAAAAAGAATGAATCAGTTTCCTAGTTCTGCTTGGAGGTCCCTTGTGCCGGTTTNGCTGCAAGGTCAGGCGAGCCGCCGTGAAGAGTCCTCCCGGCTGCAGTCCGAAGGCACAAAAAAACCTTCCAGCAGGCGATGGGGAATACAAGATTATCCCACGACATCCCTGAAGAGATGGAAGGACAGGACATTTTGCATTAAAAATGGTATCTACAGCACAGTTGTGTTTTCCTCCTTTGTTTACTGAGGTACTTTGGTTGGAGTCCATTCCACATTAAGTACCTTACAACCAGCCTGTCGCTGTCCCAACTTACCTGGACTCCCCTTTGGCTGTCTTGGCATTTAGGGATTAGTTATTAATCAGAAATGCCATCTTTTATTTGTTCTTGTATATAAGTTTGCATTTTTATTCCTTTTGATTGCCTTTGCAGGCGTTCATTTAGAACCAATCTGGTTTATGTGATGGTTCAATGGGAGCAGGGGTTTGGGGAATTTTTTTCCCCCTCCTTTATAACCATTACTTGTTTGCTACAATTCAGGGTTGTGATTTCTGTCTCAGAAATGCCCTAAATATAGAACTGACTTATTTTTACATTTCTGCCTTATTATTTCACTTTTTGAGGTACATCCAGTGTCTTATTTGGAGTCCTGAAGATTTTCTTAAGTTGTCATTAGGAAAATAATTGGGAGGCTACTAATAATTTCCTGCTGTGGGAAAACTGACAGTGGAAAGAAGGTAAGAGGAAACAGCTTCTCTGTTTTGAAATGGATGAAAGAGCAAAAAATGACCCTACTCTGCCAACATTGTTTTCTTTCTGAAGATATGGATTTTTTTTCCCTTAGGCCTCCAGTAAGTGTGTAATTAAATGAACAGTGTAATAAGAAAAGGATGAAGCATTTCTGCTTAATCAAACATTGTAAAATCAGTTTGCTCAGTTTTCTGTCCATGTTGCATTTCCACTGTTTTCTTCATAAGGAACAGTAAACACTTTTCTTGTTGCTTTAATATGCCATTTTTGTTGTTGCTTTGCATCAAATGTTCTGCAGGAAGTATCTCAGCTTTTCTCTGTAGCTTTTGACATTAAACACTGATCATCAAAGCAGTGTTGTAGAATTAGGATGTAATTTCAGAGCTTTTAGTGTTTGGTCCTTTAGAAATGCAGAAATACCAACTGACATCAATTCAGAAGTTTCAGATTCCCTTTTGGCAAAGCTATCAGCTTTTGACATTTCTAGTCACTTTTTTTTCCCCTTACAGCTGAAAAAGAGATTGATCCTTTTTTTTGGCAGTTCTCTAGTTGATGTCCTCACAACATTATTATTATAGAATTCCAGGGAATGATAGTCTTGATTTGTGTGGCTCTATTTTATTCTAGATGACTCAAAGCATGAAAAGAAATGGCCACTGTTCCTAGGCAAATGAGACAGAAGTCTATAACACCGATCCTGTCTTCATGGTAGATATGATCTATGGGGGTTTGGTTTTGGTTTGGGTTTTGGGGTTTTTTTTGCTAGTTAGGCACAGGTGAAAATTTACATTCCTGTCTTGTGACCTTTTAGAAAAATGTGGTTTTCCCTTCTGATATATGGTTTCTCAGACAGCTATTTTCCCATGGGCACCATCTCCCCATACCCTTTGCTGAGTTTATCTCCAGTTTTTAACAAAAAAACCCTATAGAACTGGAGCTTTCCTGAGGGGGAAAAAAAAATCAATCACTGCTTGATACATGATGCACAATGGAAGAGAATGTTTGGATGTAAATCCTGTTCAGCGTTTCTCTTACATTCTGGGAAGAAGATTTATCCTCTGAGCTTCTCTTTTGTACACTGAGCTTTTCTTTTTATATCTTCAACTCAAGTTTTTCAGTTGTCTGCTTTGTAAAGCAACTTCCCACACAATTACATAAACACAGTGGAGGCAGGAATGAGCATGGGTCAAAGGCTGATGCAGAGGGTTAGGGAGACATTTTTAAACAGTGGAGAAGTCACAATTTATACCCTCACATGTATACAGGAACAAAATTTCCCCTCATACACAAGGAAGCCCTTTTCTGACGGTAGCTATGTTAAAAGTATGAAAAAAAACTGTGGCTTTTTATCTATGTTTCGCCCCTTGCCCCCAGAATATTTTCTCTTAAAATTTTTTTTGGATAAAAGTTTTCCAGGCATTTCTAATACCAATTTTCCAAAAGAAAATTCATGTAGTGCGTGAGGTTTATCAGTCAGATGTCGTAGCAGACCTTTTCACACAAACCAAACTGATTTACTGTGTGTAAATAATACTGGATATATTATCTACTGATGGGCAGCAGGATCACTGAGAAGTTTCTGTGGTGCTAATCTGTAAATTTGGTTACAGAGAGGAGTGTTTGTCATGCTGAGGGGTAAATCCAGTGTCCTTGCATGGATTATTTTACTGGTTGTAGTGTGGACTTGTTCTCCAATGATCATTTTGCATGGATTATGAACCTGGCTCGCTGCACCAGGATATCTGTGAAATGGACATGACATATATAGGATGTATAAGGGTCCTTACAGGCAGGAATATGTGTAACAGCCTCTGTTCACCAGGCAAAGTTCTCACCTGACCTAAGGCACCTGGCAAATTGGAATTGTGAACAATAATCAAACTCTTTAAAAAGTTGGACCTTGTTGTTGAAGTGCATTGATTTTTGCATGAACAGGAATGTTGAATGCCCTGAAGGGTTTGCAATAAGCTTCATGAGAAACTTGCTGTCAGGAGGATTTTGTGGATATTCTTGTGCACAGTGATGCGTGTCTGGATTATTGCTAATGCTGTAAGAAGTACAATTGAGTCAGCTTAAGTTTTCCTAGGTCGCTGAACCAAGGGACGTAAGCCAAGCTTGCCTTCTGACAATAGCATTACAAGCTAATTTTTCTAGTTAAGATTTACCAGTATTTGTGTTTTCCTTGCTACTGTATTAATTAAGCAACTGTGATGCTGCTCAAGCTGCATATCAAGTCCAGCAAACAGGAAAGAAAGTGAATCATAACTAGGCTATTAACTCAAATGAGAGTCATGAGGTGTTCTAAGCCTATTTTCTATTGGAGTTCTGGACTTTGAAATTCATGTTGAATCAGAACAAGGCTGAACTCTAAACTATGGGCTGATTCAGGTAATTTTGATTCCTTATAGAAGGTCGTAAATAAATTAATGCTAACACAGGTAGGTGGAACAGCTAGCTTGGATCACATTCCTACATTTTCAGATGTCACCAAGGGTGTGGTTAGAAAAGCTGTATTTAGAAACCGAAGAAGGGCTTGGGCTGTAGTGACTTGGGAACTGCAGTTGCCCAAGAAAGTGCTTGTGACATGAACGACCTCCTTTATCCCAAATAATCTCAGAATGGGCTATGGGTACAAGCAGAACTCTGCATGGAGCTAATTAGCTCCCATGTCAGTGGAATTTAATCAGATTGAAAGAGTGAGGGCACAGTCAGATGACTATGGAAACCTTCCTTGAACTGCTGAGATTCATTAACTTCAGTGCTGTTACTTATGGTGCCACTGACAGGAATGACACTGCTGGGATCACTTAATTTACCTTTATAGAGAACCTGTACTAAGCAATTGTAAAGAGTTATTAGAAGTTCCCTGTCTCCTACCAGTTTATATTGTCAAGAAGTAGAAAAAGAAGGTTATGCTAAACTCTTATTTTTATATTGATTTCCATGAGTAACCCTCATGGTGCTTTAATGGTTTTGTATGTGAGCATAAATCTTCGAATGATCCATTTTCACATAGTCCCACCTGAAATATTTTTTTAAAAACATAAGCAGTTGGTGAGATACTAGTTCTATTTGACAGAATAAACTCCAAATACCGTTGTTTTCTGATACTTTTATACACATGAATTTAGTTGTCTCTTCTTGTTCTGCTATCAGAGTTGTTCTCAATTCTGTTTTCTCCATTCTGGTTTTATGGGAGACTGAGGCCTTAATTGTTAGTGTGCAGCAGCTCATTTTTCATTCAATCATGGGGTCTTGGTGTGATAATAAAAGAAATTGAATGGGAGGATGGGCCCTAACACATTAAAAAAACCCCAAACTTAAGATAAAGGTTTGGTTTTCAATGTAACAATTAAAACTAATTAACCCTTAGATGATGTTTGAATCCAGTGAGATTTGATTTCAAAGTTTCTTTAAAGAAAGCACTGTAACTTAAAATGTGTTTTGTTAATTTAATGGTTTAATACATTTAAATTAACTAAGTAATTTGAAAGAAAATTACTTTGCCATCACTTTGAAACTTGCTTCCGTTGGTTTCTAATGGGACTTGAATTCTTTTCCAGATATAATCTGTTTCATGAAGGTGGCTTCATGTTGCAATAATCCTTCTCATTACATTTATAGGATTTAACTCCTTTTTTCCTTAATAACATTCTCTTGGCAACTAGTATAGAGCAGTTTCCTGTTTCAGGAGTACTCTGCTTTTTAAAAATAGAACTGAAGCTCTGTGAAGTTTGCCTACGGGCTCTTCTTGATGACTAAATTGAGGATTATCAAATACCTGCAATGTTTCCAACATGCAGAAGGAATCTCAAAATCTCTGGGTTTGTTTGCATTTCCTGTACCTAATAAAAATGTCTAGGGGTTTGGAGAAAATAGTTTTGTCTTTGTTGTTTGGGTTTTTTTCAGCAGTAGTTGTTGCACAAAGCCTTTATAAAAAAGCTGAGTGGGGCTGCAGCACAACTCACGTAAGTCAAGAATTCTTTATGGAATGTTTCCAGGCTGATGTTTCAAAGCCCTGCAGTACACACTGGGAGAAATCCTGATGGTCTCTTGCTGTGTGAGAAGATTTTTTCCAGCACTGATGCTGGCTCATAAATGTCTGTTTTGCAGTGTATTCAGAATGACTCCTGCTCCTCAAACATGGTGAGGATGGTGTACCTTAGTGCCTTTCTAGTTCAGTGCTGTTTCAAAAACTGTGTTTAAGTAGATGTAGCTGGTTCTGCAGTGTCTGAAAGGACTAAGCCTGTAGGGTGTCTCATTAGACTGTTTATGTGGTTTTTCTTTGGCTTGGAAAAGAAATGCAGTGAGAGGGGACGTGACAAACTTGTCTTCTTTTCTAATGGCAAAGGCTCTTTGGAAGGCTTCCAATACAATGACCACTCCACTTTAACTAAGCAGTGTCAGAAAAGGGTCTTGTCCCATCAAACACCGAATAATTAACATTATGTTGCCTTTATTAATTTGATCAATGTTTTTATAAATTGATTCATTTAAAGAATAAAGAAAAATTAAGAGTTTCTGAATATACCTACCATTCTTAGATTAATTTAGAGATAAACACTTTTTCAGGATACAACTTTTTATGACTTGTTCTTTATATTTCTCCATTAATTTAGGAGTTTCTTTTAACTATGTTATTCCAGTTTTTCCCACATTTCCTATGTCAGCACTTGTTTGCATGTCATGGCTTAGGTAGCCTAAAATAATGGGGTGAATGCAAGCTCTGGGCATAGTCAGTGGCTTGTATTCTCTTCTAGTTAAAAAAAATAAGGTCTCTTTTCTTCAGTTAACCCTATTTCTTTGCATTACAGATCTCTATTTCTTGTATTGCTTGTATTGCATCTCTATTGCATGTGGTTTGAAAAGAGGCTTTAGGCCAAAAACATATGTGGTTTTGAGATCCTTTCTGAGCAAAGTGTGGGAACAGCATCTTTCAGATGGCAAGATATTTTCCCCTGTTAGTTACTAACAGTTCCACCAGCCTGTGGTGCAGATGCTCACCCATGTATTTACACAAGCTCCATAAAACAAGATGTTCAGAAATACAGAGGAAAATGTGAAATAACCATGAACATGCACAGCCAGCCACTGGAAGTTCTTTCTGCTTCTGAGAGTGAGAGGCAAATGATGTTCTTACTAAAATCCAAGTCAGAAATGGCTAAAATTGGCATTTATATACAGCCAGGAAGAATATGTCAGGTATAAGAGGGTGGTAGAACTCCAAATTAAGCCAATAGTTAAACTCAATGCTGTGATGAATATAACACATTGAATTAGTCATGTGCTTTGTCCATTGAGGTAAAATGTTACTGAGAACTAATCCAGAGTAAAGATCATCTCAAATGCAGTTTTAGACTGCTTTGTAAATCGTGCTGTAAGGACCTGGCATAGTCCCCATTCTGGTTCCAAGAGTGTTATCAAGGTCTTTCTATAAATGGTATGCTTTTGGCAGCAAGTGATGGTGTAACTTGCAGTGAGGAAATTCCAAACTCTAGATCAAATGTATAATAAAACGTTTACTATATGGCACAAAGACTTGGTTGTGTGGTTTTGGTTTTGTTTTTTTTTTTTTTTTTTTTTTTTTTAATATGGGTATATGCTTGCAAATCTAAGCTGAGAT
This sequence comes from Notiomystis cincta, assembly GCA_013398075.1. Lineage (NCBI taxonomy): Eukaryota > Metazoa > Chordata > Aves > Passeriformes > Notiomystidae > Notiomystis > Notiomystis cincta. Next base: position 3,958 of record VZRX01018090.1, on the reverse strand, counting down.
GTACTGGTTCAAAAACACCAAAACCCAACATCAGTTCTGAAGGGTGTTTTGAGTGCCAAATCTGTGGCATGAGTGCACGTTGCTGTCCTCAGTGTTTTGCTCTCATTTCATTTTGGGTAATAAGCTTTCTAAGCCCTCTGTTCATCTGATAACTCGAGCATGGATAGCAGCAGCATATTTGAGCTGGTTTCTGTATTGTGTTGGATTCAGCGATATTGGGGTAATTGCCACAATAGCCTTTAGCTCACTGGGAGTGTCAGGACCCACAAAACACTCAGCAGGCTCTTAGGAGGCAGTGGGCAGCACTGCTGCTGTCACAATATTAAGGTGCTTGACCTGTCTGATAGGGTGCTCCCTTGCTTGCCAGGCAAAGTATTCCTTTCCTTCTGTGTCTCCTAACCATGGAAGCTGGTTTGGGCTGTGTTCTGGCTTGGCCAGAACAACAGGTTTGGTTTGATTGTCCTGGTTTAGGCTGAGATGTTGGAACAGAATGCTTCCCAGCAAGCACTCCAAGGCAACATGATTTTCATACCTTATTATCCCATTTTCCATTTCCTGTCCCTTTTTCACCTGCTGGCATACTCCCCTTTCTCCTATCCAGTCTTTTCCTTCTCTTACTTTTTATTTTGGTCCCAGTTCTGCTGCATCTATACCCAGATCTGGCATTTCTAATGCCATTACCTAGATAATTCCAGTCTTTGATGCTACTGGTGCAGTTATATAAATGCTGCTGGCCTCTGAAAATCCACAGTGTTCTCCTTCAATTATCTGTGGAATTCATCTGTTTTTCATGTAACCTCCACATTCCTACCTGTGAAGTCCAGTTGTTCTTTCATTTTTGCTGTCTGTACCTCTTGTCAGCTTCTCACCTGTGGCATTTTTCCATGCCATGCTCAGCAGATTTCCATGTCCTCTGCAGCTGGCTTTAGTGCGTGACAGGTCTTAGCCAGAGTCCTGGTCATTTCCCTGCAGCCCTAGTAGATATTTAAGACAAACTCTCTCCTTCTGCTATGCCTTTTCCCAGGTGGAAGGGCAAGAGCAGGTTTTTTGATCATTCAAAATGTCTACAAAAGGCTTTTTCCTTGCCCAGCAACCTAGAGAAGTGAAATAAAACTGTCATGGCATGTCACTGAGCGCTGAAACTGAACTGAAAGCTGCTCTAGTACTTCATCACTGCACTTGAGTTATTTTAAGAAAAAGCTTGAAGATTTTGTGACTCGTGGGCTTCCTGTTGTTTCAAAAGTTGTGCTGTCATTTCTACAGAGACAGTGGTTCTTTTTCCATGGTAGCATCAGTATTCCAAAAGTTTCCCAAGCTAACATAGTGATTCTGTTTGATATCCACAAAGATCACGAGTGGTCTTTCAGAATAGTGGGTAAGAGAAGGATCAGTTCTATTACTGATCAGATGAACTGAATAGAATAAAGATATATTACTATTCATAAGTCAAAAATTAATATGTGAATGATGGTAATACCTTTACTCACACAATGCCCTTTTTAGTAACTTCAAAGGAAGCAAGAAGAGTCTTCTTTAAATTATCTCACTTTTACAAGTTTTTCCCTTAGGCACAGCCCATCACAGAAATAAAAGGAGCTACTCCTAACAATACATAGAGGATGTAATACTGACCTGCTAAAATATTTGATTTAATTTAAAAGTAGCATGTCTATTTCTCTGACCTGACCTCGTGACACTGGGAACTGAGGTTTTTTTCCCGTGGAACAGGGCTACCATTTGTGGCCAGGCGCCAGGCGCCCAAAGTGACTGCTGCCTCTTAAAATCGCAGTCATCGCAGGATTTCTCCCAGACCAAAGTTGCCAGCAACATGGACTCTGGCTGCCCTTGGAGCCCCAGACACCACCTCTGAGCTGACCTCAAGACACTGGGAGGCTGAGTATGGTTTCCTTTGGAACAGCCCAGTTCCAGTGAGGGATGTGGTGCCCAGCCTGTGGTGCACACCCTGAGATGGTCTGTCCTGTTGTTTATTCCTTAGAGCTTGTTGGAGTGCTGGCCTGGATTTGGGAGGAGTCAAATATCCTGGAGCTGTGAGGTTTTTCCTGTCAGATATCCATGATGGGAATGTTTTCCCTGGCTGTCCCAAGGGGAAGGAACAGCTTTGGAGTTGTTGCAGCCACAGACTCTGAATACACCCCCTGAAAACCATTTCAGGATTGTTCATCTGACTCTGCCTCTGATCTGTGGTTTCCAGGGACCCTCCTGGTGTCCTGGATATTCCCAAGAGAGGATATCCCAACACCTGCTTTTTGAGCCAGGAATTCCAGACCCAGTAAGTCAGTCACATTCTATGTGAGCTGTCCCAGTGGTGGGATGGGAGAGGGAACACCCCACACTACACTGCTGTTTGAGACATTCCCAACTGGAATGGGGGCTGACTGAGCATTTTGGAGTGCTGAGGCCACAAGTTCAGCCTTGAACAGCATCCCCAGGGAGTGCTGAGGCATCCCATGCCTGTTGCATTTAGCAACACATCCCTGATAGGGAGCAAAAAGAGGAAAGGGGAAGTTCTGGGTTAATGGGAGAATGTTCCTTGAATGGAATTCTAAGAAGTGCTGGCCATACCATGGAATTATGGGGTAGCTTGGAAGGAACACAAAGACTCTCTTGACTGTGTCATCCCATCCCATGACAAAGAACACATCTCAAACTGCCTCCTCCCCATCATGGGATGGGAATGGCTGTTGGGAGATCCAGTTGAGAGCACCTGGAGACCAGGTAAGAACAGCAATGGGATTGTTTTGGCTGCTGCTGGATGTGGTTTTCTCTTTTCAAGATGTTCCTCTGATTGTTGTTTTCACAGTACTTTCCTAGGCCTCATTTGAGGGTAATTCCAAAAGTTTGGAAGTAGTTGGAAAACAGTGGGGAAAAAATGTGAACCTGATCCATTTCTAGTAATTCCAAACTTCTCCCACAACACTGTTCTGGGGAAAAGCTGGTTAAAGGATAAAGATGCAGAGGAACAAGTGTTGTAAACCCCACTGGCTCTATGACAGAGCAAACCTTCCAGTAATCCCAGTACATCTCTCAGAGAGACTCTAGGATCATAAGGTTTTCCAAGAAAGCAAAACAAGTACAGAGATGAGGGACTAGGCTTCCTATTAATAATGATTTGATGGGTGTAGGAATGATTCTTGTATGTTTGACGATTCCTTTTAATTCCTGGAATAATTTTAAATTATTCCTTTAACAAATCATTTAAATTTGGGAATTTGAATTTGAGAGGAAATGAAATGCATGGAGAGATCATGGAATCATCATGGAATTCCAGAATAGTTTGGAATGGAAGGGACCTTAAGGATCACCTCATTCCATCCCCTGCCATGGCATCCACAGCCCAGGGTGCTCCAAGCCTCGTCCACCCTGGCTTTGCCAGGGAACAAGATGAAATTTCCACCAGGAACTGAGGTGTTTCCTTTGCTCTCTCCAGCCCCAGCAATGTTTGGGAGGCAGAAGGTGTGGGAACAAGAGCTTTGCCCACTGCCTCAGGGGAGGCCCTGATGTCCCAAAACCCAGCAGAGCAAACTTTGTGTTTTAACATCCTGTTAAAAGGTGGTACCAAGCCAGGAATGGGAATGGANCATCTGTGGTAGAGGGCTTAAAATTAAAGGATGAGTGGAGGTGCCTTTAGGACATTTCCAATTCCTTAGTATATGAATGGAATTTAAATGAAATATCCAAATCACAACAAGCTTGTATGAACTCCAAAGCCTCTGCAAGTGTTTTACAGCCAGGGAGGGAGACAAGAGTCTGGAGTCTCTCCCCAAAAACTGGCTGCTGGTTTGTTTGACCATGCATAGGAATAATTGTGTATTCCTCGGGGCTGTCCTTATGGAGAAAATGTATTATTCAGTCTGTCTTCAAAATGATGGAAACTGATTTCACGGACTTGTCAGAGGTGCCAAATGCTTTCCCCAGCCAGAGCTCAGAGCCAGCCCTG
>VZRX01018089.1:0-12647 GCA_013398075.1 Notiomystis cincta | reverse complement strand
TGTATTTATTTTTTTTTTTTTTAGCTGCTGTTAAAAAAGCGAAGTCCAGGGCTCTTTCATCTTCCAGCTCTAAAGCTCTCAGCTCTGTGGGGACACAGAAACCTTTTTACAGTAACCAAAAGCGTTACCTGGAGTAGCTGAGCTTTTTTAGGGTTTGAGAAATTGTGTTTGTAGAGGGAGGGGCTGAAGGGCTGGGGACTGATGGGAGAATTTGGGGATTTACCAAAATAATCCATTAAATCCAGCGTGGGCTTGTGGGAACAACTCTGGCTGGTGCTGCCAGGGACTTGTAATTAATTATTAATTAATATTTTAGTGAAAAACACCCCAAATACTGAGTTTGGTGATAGCAGCAGCCACTCCTCTGGTTGGCACCTTCCTGGATGTTTTCTAGGCTATTTAATATTTCAAAATAGCAGAAAATTCATGCTTTTTGTCTGATATTTTGGTGATTTTTTGGTCTGGTTTTGCTAATATTTAAAATACACTTAAAGCAGCAAAAGCTCCTTTGAGTCTCCCAGAGCAGTTTACACTTTTTTTGGTGATAATTTTAATTTTAATCATATTTTGGGATCACCTAGAAAGGATCTTAAACTTTTTTTCCTCTCTTTGGAGTGACTTTGTACAGAATCAGCTCTGTTACTCTACATGTTGTGAAACATCAGTCCTGGGGTGGCTGATCATGGACCAAAATAATTCCCTGCAGTGAAGTTTTTAGGCAAAATAATGTGGTTTCTGTTACTTTACCACCTGTTTGATCGGCCTTCAGTGGCAAATGATCCATGGTCCATGTGCTGCAGTGAATTATTTTAATTTAATTGCATTTATTGTATCAGCACTTGTGTAATGATCAGGATCTTTTGGTCTGGGAGCATCTCTAGGCCTGACTTTGCCCTTGCAGGGCCTGAAGGGGCTCCAGGAGAGCTGGAGAGGGACTGGGGACAAGGCCTGCAGGGACAGGACACAGGGAATGGCTTCCAGTGCCAGAGGGCAGGGCTAGATGGGAGATTGGGAAGGGATTCCTGGCTGGGCTGGAATTCCCAGAGCAGCTGTGGCTGCCCCTGGATCCCTGGCAGTGTCCAAGGCCAGGCTGGAGAGGGCTTGGATCAGCCTGGGATGGTGGGAGGTGTCCCTGCCTGTGGGGTTGGGACTGGATGATCCTTAAGGTCCTTTCCAACCCAAATTTTTCCATGATTCCATTGACCCTCTCCCAGAATTCCCACTGTTGAGGTGTGGGGGCTTCCTGAGTGTGTCAGGGACAATGTGGGATCTCCCAGGTTTCTCTCTCTATTTAATGTATCCTCCAACTTCCCAGAACTTACAATCCTGGGTATTTTATCCCTGATTTCCTTGAATCTGATCAATCAGCTTAGAATTTTCCATTCTGTCAGCAAACAGAATCCCATTCAAAGGATTTCTGGTGTCTCCTTAATATTTCCTTGCTCTGTGGAGGTTCCCCAAAAGGTTCATCCCAGGTGCTTGGATGTTTCACGACTGAGGCAGAGGGAAGAGAACAGTTCAGGATCACACAAAAATGAAATGTAAATTTGGGCTGAATGTCAGAAGAAATTGTCTTAATAAGGTTCTGGAATATTTGATGTTTTTCCCTGTCATTCATTTGTCTGAGGAAGGAATTTCAGATATTATTGCCATCATCATTAAGGCGAGGAGTCATTGATGCTCTGCACTTCTAGTGCCTTCAGTCTCTTTTAATGATGTTTTAGGAGACATCTGAGAACAAGAAGTCAGAAGAAAGCCTTGGGAAGGCAGGAGTTGTAGGTTTCTAAATCAATCCACAGAGCTTTTTTAGGTTTTATGCTTTTTATCCCACACTTCCAGCTTAGGTAAGACAGTGCTCACAGCCAATTAAGTCGTGAGTTAGAATGAATTAAATTTTCTGAAATGAGGCACTTTTTTTTTTCTTTTTTAATCCAAATGACTGTCATTTACCAAAAGCTACTTCATTTCCCTGAAAGTGCTTTTCTGTCTAAGGGGAATGCTTAATTGCAGCCACAAATCACCTCAAATGCATTTATAGGAGGATAAAACAAGTTGAAAATTGTGCATCATTTTAAAAATGCAGGTTCTGAATTCAGGATAAAATGCAAATTTCTATTTTTTTCTTCCCCCCTGGCTGCTCTTGAAGAACTCCATCCTCACCATGACATCTTCTAAAAGTCTCCTTCAGAGCTGGGACATCCCTACAAGCACTTTTTAGGATTTCAGGAAATTCCCAGGAATATCTACAGTGACTGTGATCCAAAATTTGGGGACACCCCTCGCTCTGCATTTTTATTCAAAGCATTTCTGCATTTTGAAGGTGGGACACGATTGATGGTTCTGAAGTCAGGCTGGGAGAGCTGGGAATGTTCCCCTGGAGAAGAGGAAATTCCAGGGAGAGCTCAGAGCCCTTTCCAGAGCATAAAGGGGCTCCAGGAGAGCTGGAGAGGGACTGGGGACAAGGCCTGCAGGGACAGGACACAGGGAATGGCTTCCACTGCCAGAGGGCAGGGCTGGATGGGAGATTGGGAAGGGATTCCTGGCTGAGCTGGAATTCCCAGAGCAGCTGTGGATGCCCCTGGATCCCTGGGAGTGTCCAAGGCCAGGCTGGACAGGGCTTGGATCAGCCTGGGATGGTGGGAGGTGTCCCTGCCATGGATGGGGTGGATTGAGATGATCCTTCAGGTCCTTTCCAACCCAAAGTATTCCATGATAAATATTGATCTCTGGGATAGCTCTGGTCAAATTGCCTATTTTGACATCTAAAAATTCCATGGATGGCTTGGATGAGTAACACGACAGCATTTTTGGAGAGGTCTCTAAGAACATATTTTTTTCCATGCTGTTAAACACTTTTTTGTTCTTTATAGAGACTGAATTCTGTTGGAATAAGCCAGCCAGCAGCATCTGAAATTGAAATAAATAAATAGCACCGTGTGTGGCTGTGAATGTGTGGCTGTGTCTGCCAGGCAAAAAATAGGGAATATATGTTGGCTCTTTAATGCCACCCAATATTTCCCATTTCAAACACTCATTTGCAGTTTCTTGTCATTTGCCTGGTCTTTGATTGCCAACTGGAGCTGATTTTTTAGAAAAATATGTCTGAGATACTTGTTTTTTTTTGGGAAGGAGAAACTGAACGTTGAATTCTGGTGATTTTTCCTTTGGCTGGGAATTTCTGTCTCCCCATTTCTCAGTAAGTGGAACTGTTGGATAAAGGGTATGGAAAATAACCCCAAATTTGGCTTTTTTTTGGACCCCTTAAAGAAGTGAAGTGCTCACGTTTCTTCTTTGTGGCTGCTGAAATTCCCAATGGACACAATTCCAGCTGGAGCTCACCAGGACCAAGCCAAGGGCAAGGAACAGTTTCTGAGCCAAAAACTCTCCTCCCTCGTGGTGTTTTTTGGGCTCCCAAACTGCTGGGGAAGAGAAACACAGGAGTGGGATTGGGAACCAAGGAAAAGACAAGAACCCATGGCCAAATTCCCACAAATAGGAGGGATCCGAAGGGATGAGAAGGCAGGAGGAGGGAAGCAGAGAGCCCTGTGGGACTTTGTGGCAGAAGAATCACTCTTGGTGTCCCATTTATTCGTGTAGGTGTTGATGTGTGTTGGTGTGACTCCAGGGAATTCCCAAGGCTGTGACATTCCCTGTGTGAATTCCAACCATCCCATTCCTTGGACAAGACAAGGAGCTGCTGACAGGAGCAGTATGGGGCCACTGTGTCATTAAAAATGACATTAAAATGGGGCTGTGATGTCGTGCACAGCCAGGCAAAGGAAGGTGACACAAACAGCTCCAACCTTTTCCACTCTTTGACTTTGCATCCTTAATTCATGGAATCATGGAAGGGTTTGGTTTGGAAAGGACCTTAAGGATCATCCAGTCCCACTCCATCCATGGGCAGGGACACCTCCCACCATCCCAGGTTGCTCCAAGCCTTGTCCAACCTGGCTTTGGACACTTGCAGGGATCCAGGGCCAGCCACAGCTTCTCTGGCAGCTCCCAGTTCTCTTAAACACAAAAAATTCCTGTTTTCCATTATTAATCTGTTCTTAATGGAATTCTGAGTAACCCTCCCAGTTCAGGGCATGGAGGCTGCACCAGTGCTGCCATTCAATGTCCCAGAAGGATTCCTGGTGCAAATCTCAGCCACATCTGTACCTGGAGCTTTGTGGCTCTTGCTTGTGCCCCCGGTGCTGTGCCCGGTGGGGTTTTGAAGGCTGGAGCTCCAGAGTGGCTGCCTCGGGTGCAGAGCAGTGTGGGACTCATCCTGGCTGCTGGAAACTTGGGAAGGTCATCTTTGAACCCCAGCAGATCCCAGCAAATGGGATCCCAGTTGTCCTCTGAGGCTTAACTTGTCCCACTGGACTATCACATCCAGGAATTTGTGAGCCGTGAGCCAAACTCTGACATCCAAATTTCATTTTTCTTTACCTTTTCTCTGCTTCCCTTTTTCTCAGCAGAGATCTTTGGATTAAATGAAGACATCCCTGGTTTCCACTCCCATAATCATTTAACCAGACTATCCTTGAGCATCCCAACTGAAGGTCTCCCATCTGTATCCTCCAGTTCTCCGTGCAGGGCTTCAGTCTCAATAACTTCCTGCTGCTATCGAGTCAGAATCTGCTTCTCAAGCTCCTGACCATTTGTTCTTTAGCACAAATGATGCCAAGAACTCACAAAATCCCCTCTCAGTCAGGGCTGTCTGGCAGCTCCCTCAAAAACCATGATTATTTTATGGTTCCTATCAAGGAAAACAGGGATATGGTTTGATCCTGACCAGCATCAAGTGAACCACTCTTGTCTTGTCCATGCCAAGACGTTAAAACTTCACAGGACACACCAAGCACAATGAAGGAGAAGAAGATCTTCATCCTGGAGATGAAGGCACAGGTCTTTAGGAGAGATCTGGAATGGTGGTTAATGCCACTGGGAAACAAAACTTCTTGATGGCACCGTTTTCCAGCACTGACCTTTAGTCTGTGGTGCAGGAGACCCTCGGGATGTTGTGGGATGAGGGATTGTCACTCTCGTTGTAGGTCAGCACAGCTGAGCTCTGATGGTTTGCACATGGTCATTCTCCCTATAAAAAGCTCTTTTTTACTTGGTTTAGCCATTTTTGGAGCATTTTCTGGATTTTAAAAGTGTTTAAAAGTCGTTCCTGTCACTTGATGCTCATTCCCAGTTCAAGCTCCTGTGTTTCTCCTGCCCCACCTGAATGGGGTTTAATAGTAAAATTCACATTTTGGGGGGAGTTTTGTGCTCTGTAAATAAACTTATAAAGGAAGAGTGAGAGATTTACTGGCAACCATGAGAGGACACAGTGAGCAAGTTCAACACAGTCCCACCAACCCTGACAGGGTCCCCTTAAGGACATGAGTGGTGTCACTTGGAGCTGGTGACATCAGCTCTGGTATTTCTGGGATCAGCTCCATGGAGTCTCTGCTCTCTTCCCAGAAAACTCAGCTGTTTCCCTGTTTTACAAAGTTGATTCCCATTCCCCCCCTGTGAAATCCAGGGAATAAAGCTGCCAGGCTCTGCCATTCTCTCCCTGCAGCATCTCTCTCCTTGGAGAAACAATCTTCCAACTGAATTCCAAAGGGATCTCCCCATGGAAGCTGCATTGTCCAAAGGTGTCAATCCAGAGTTATGGAGTCAACAAGCAGAAAACAGCTCGGATTGGGAAAAAATCATCCATGGGAATTGGCTCCTCTGGAGTGAGGAACGTGGGGATATAAAATCAAGGACAATTAAGCAGATCTCATTGAAGGGTTTGGGAATAGGGTCGGTGTTAAAGAATAAAATCATGGAATCCTTGAGGTTGGAAAAGACCTCTAAGATCATCAAATCCAGTCATTGTTCACCACCAAACCACGTCCTAAGTGCCACATCCCTGGTTTTTGTCAGGGATGGTGACTCCACACTTCCCTGTCAGCCTGCTCCACTTCCTGACCACTTCCCACTGCATAAATTTTTCCTAATATCCAACCTAAACCTCCCCCAGCACAACTCAGGCCAGCATATCTCAATCCATTATGGCTCCTGATACTCAATCCCTAATTATTTTGAAAGGAATACCAATTCCACTGCCTCAGACGTAGTTAAAGACACGACAAGGTAATTTCTGGAAAAGAACTCCTCCCTGGTAACCAGATGGCAGCACAGAAATAAAGAGATTTCGCAGGAGATGGCAAACATTTGGTGTTAAAATATTCCCAGAATCATCGTGCTGCTCTATGTGTGCAGGATCCTGGGATGGGACAATAAAGGGTGATAAAAATACACCATAACACAGACATCCATCATGTAAGAGAAGAATGGCATCATGCATAGATATTGCTTTTTCTTCCATGGTTTTTCTGGATTTCGAGCTGGAATATTCTGCTGCTCAGTTTAGGGGTGGGGAACCCACCTATGGGAATTGAGTGACCATGCCCTGAAGGAAGTTTGGCTTTTTAAAGGGATTTGTGGCATCTTAGGTTTTTTTTTAATGGTGATTTTATTTTTTTAAGGACATCTTCCCAAATGGAAAAGCCAGTGGGGTTTTTTTTCATATAAAGAGGAATTATGCCTGAGATATGGATTTTCTCCCATTTTATCTGTCCTTCTCCAGCAATTATTTTCTCTTTTATCTTCTTTTATATTTATTTTACTTACTTTATAGTCATTATTTTATATTTTATCTTCTCTTTTTCCTAAAAATTACCTTAAGAACCTTTTTTCCTCTTCATTCCTCACCTTGGGACACTCCATGGTGATTCCCACCCTGCCGCTGCTCGGCTCTGGAACGGCGAAGGCGACGCTCACAAATCCAAAGTATCTCCATGATTTAACCCCAACTGATTGTCCCCTTTCTGTCTCCCAGGTTTATCCAGGAGATCGAGTTTGCCATGGAGCTGGGCCCAGCCAAGCAGTGCCCTCTCAGGGAGTTCCTCACCATGTACATCAAGAACATCTTCCTCAACCAGGTGCTGGCCGAGATCAACAAGGAGATCGAAGGCGTCACCAAGGCGTCGGATCCCCTGAAGATCTTGGCCAACGCCGACACCATGAAGATCCTGGGAGTGCAGAGGCCTCTGCTGCAGGTAGGAGCTGAGTGACCCCTCAGGACATCTCTGGTTGTCTGTGTTTAGCCATGCCCTGGTTGTGTATCCAGTGAGGAAAAACGTAGAGGAGGTCGTGGAGGTGCTCCAAGGGCTGGAGCCCCTCTGCTCCGGAGCAGGCTGGGAGAGCTGGGAATGTTCACACGGAGAAGAAAAGGCTCCAGGGAGAGCTCAGAGCCCCTTGCAGGGCCTGAAGGGGCTCCAGGAGAGCTGGAGAGGGACTGGGGACAAGGCCTGGAGGGACAGGACACAGGGAATGGCTTCCACTGCCAGAGGGCAGGGCTGGATGGGAGATTGGGAAGAAGGATTTTCGTGTCTCCTTTAGAAGTTCTGGGGACACCTGCCAGTCACAGAGCTGTGCAGCCAGGCTAAAGACACATTCCAAACTCCCAGGAGGAGCAGGGATGGGATCCCATCCAAGCCTGTTGGTTCTTGATGTGGAGCCCCACAGCTCCCTCCATCAGAAAAAGATGTGAGGGATTCGGGTTGGAGATGCAGTGTTTGTAGGAGAAGGCTCCTTTAAACACCTTTTTTGAACTCCAGTGAGGAGCAGTGATAAAAGCAGCAAGTTCTCATCCCAGCTCCATGGGGAACAGGAGAGTGTGGAATCCCACCCCAAAATTCTGAATTTCATGTGTTGCTGGGACTGCAAGGAATGAACTGACTCTTGCTGTTGTCTGTGTCAAGATCTTTTAATCCTTTTAAGTTATTCCCCCTCTCCTCAGGATGAATTAATACTTGCAGAGTCTTTAGGAAGCAGGACCTTTATCCCAAAGTTTATGTGGTCATTTCCTATCCCAGTTTACAGCTGTAAATATTATTTATATATTATAATGCTATTATAATGCTATGCAATAGTAGGAGTAACTGTTATTATTGTCACCATTTCCAGGATTTTGGATGGATTAATGGTCACTAAGTCTGAGTGCAGCAGGGGTGGGATGGTCCTTTCAGAGCCAAAGCAAAACCACATTCCAGGAGAGCATTTCCAGAAGTCCCTAGAGGGGAACAGCTTCTTTAGGAAGGGGCCAGAAGTCTCTTTGCAGGAGTTGAACAGAATTCCTGGATTCTTTCCTTCCCAAGCTTTACCAGCCTTAATATGGATAAAGTATTTTTTGTGGATTGTGGCTTCATTTCACCATGAAAATATTCTATAATATCAATATATTTCCTTAAAGTTCATTAGGGGTTGAAGAGTCAGAATGGCTTGGAATTTTCTTGTCCAGTTGCAGTAATTTGTTCCTCGTGATGGATGGAAATAGTTTTGAACTGGAATTATTCTTGGTCAAACTGTCCATGGTCAGGAGGTCTCCTTGTTCCTGACATTAGAAAAGGGTAATTCTCTGAAAAGAGAAGAAAAATTGCTGCCTCTTTGAACCAACTCATCCAAATAGCTCCCTAAAATAATCCTATTGATTTTCCATTAAAGGAGGGGGAAAAAAAAAAGCTATTTCTGCACAGCAGTGCTGGAGCCTGGAATCTTTGCCCCCATCACCTCATGGATATGATGGAAACGTGGTGAATGGAGCTCTCCCACAGGTTTTTCCTGCCTGGCTCGTGGGATCCTGGTTTAACCATCCCACCCTTTGCTATCCCAGAGATCTCTCGGAAGCCTTCGCGGCTGCGATTCGAACACGACTCGGGAATCGATCAGCCCCCGCTGCTGCTCGGGCTGATAAAGCTGCTCTGGGGTCACTATCAGCACATGTTGGAGCTGAATTAGTTGGGAGATAAGAGATTTTTCCAGCGTTGTGTCCCCACAGATGAATCATCCATTCCTGTAAAGATTATCCTTAAAAAACCTAAATAGTCCTCTCTAAATATTCCATTTCACCACGAGCACGGCCTTGCTTTCCATTCTTCCCTCCTCAGATGTAACACCCTTGAAACCCTTTTGCTTTCCAGAGGGTCTGAATCATCTTGAAACTCATTTGTCTCAAAATTATTCAGCATTAAATTTCAGGCTGTAATTGTTCCAATCGATCCTAAATTAGGCTACAAGTGCCTCAACAGCTCCTTACAGCCTGTTCTTGGAGGGTTCTCAACGAGGTGATAAATCTTTCCACCCAGGTGGTCACTGGCCTTAAAAAACTGTTGCTCCATCTCCAAAAAACAAAAAGCAAATTGCTTCACTCTGAAGCAGCAGAGTGGGATTTTTCCTTTCCTTCAAAGCCTCTGCTGTTTCTCATCTCAGCGTGGTGTGGATGATGCTCCTGATACTTTTCTGGCCAAATTCCAGCAGCTGAAAATCCCCCCCCTCAAAAAAAGTCCTTAAAAAGTCAGGGTGTGCAGCTGTTTTTCAGGGTAAGGACTTGCTGGAGCTGATTATCACAGCACCCACTCCATGTGTGGAGTCACTGGCTTGTGACTTCCCAAGGAGACATCCCTGGAATGTTTTCTTCCTGTCAAAAGAGTGGTTATTAAGGAGAAAGATGGTCCCAGCCAGCAGCTTTCGATGGCTCACCAGTGCTGATGGCTCCATGCTTTGATGGAGGCTGGATGTTATTATTTATTAGTGTAAACAAATTAATTGTCTTTCCAGGCTGGCTCCCAGCCAGCAGCATCCATTAAGGAGCAGGCATGGCTGATCAATTGGGGTTTTTCCCATTCAAGGATAATTTTAAAGCAATTTTAATGGTTCTGAGCTTCATATTTCAAATTTTTTTTACAGCAGCATGGTGTTATAACCAAGATGTTTTCAGCTCTTGTTTATGTGTTTCATGTCAAGAGGGTAAAACCCACCGACTGCAGAATTTGTGATAAATCTCCTTTTCCAATTTAAAATGAGAGACCAAATTATCTCTCGGTGGGAGCTTGACTCTCCCTGTTGCTTCCAATGTTTCTTCAGATAATTTCTCCTCTCGGGGGAGAACATTTAGTGCAGCTCCTGCCTTCTGTGGAAGCTTTCAGAAGGCTCCTCAGGTGGAATTCTTTTCCATCCTCCTCAGATCTGCAAAAGCAAAGTCACTCTTCACAAAGTGTCCCCCAGATGTGAGGCACGTCTGAGCCCAAGGGAACAGCCCCGTGTTTGAGGTCTCTGGATCCCGTTAATCACTGAATTCCCTGGGTTTCACCTCTTCCATGTCCTGCCCTGGAGTTGGTCAGGAACTCTATAACCCTCATTTGCTCAGTGATGGATCATTAAATTGTGGGATATTTGGGGTTGAAAGAGACCATAAAGTGTTGGAAGAGTTGGAAGAGACCTTTTAAGGCCTTCCCATGAGCAGGGACATCTTCCACCAGGCCAGGTTGCTCCAACCCCATCCAAGCCAACCTGGAGTATTTCCACTGAGAGTTGGGTGCAAAATGTTGATCCTGGTCCTACCTGAGGCCACTGATGTGTTTTGTTCACCTCAGCAAGAGTCTGCCATGTTCTCCCTGGGAGGGTGGGGAGGCCCTGGTTTGCCCAGAGAAGCTGTGGCTGTTCCTGGATCCCTGGAAGTGTCCAGGGCCAGGCTGGACAGGGTTTGGAGCAGCCTGGGAGATGTCCCTGCCCATGGCAGGAGTGGAATGGGATGGACTTTAAGATCTCTTCCAACCCAAACCATTCTGGGATTCCATGAAGGGGCCTCACCTTCACCCTGGCCTGTGCAGCTGCTTTTCAGAGCCGGTTCATCGAGTATTCACTAAACCCAGAAAACCACTAAAACTTCCTTGTAATTTACTTTATTTTCATTTATTTCCCTCTAGCTGTCGTTTTTCCTCAGAAATTGGGAGTAAACCACATGTATCTGCCCCCAGCCTCCATCCCAGGCCTTGATTGATTATTTTAATTACCCAAAGGGCCGTGCCAGGCTCCCTCAGCAGCAGCATTGCTCTCATAAATCCTCATTTTTCCTCACAGGGCTGCTGTCAGACCCAGCCCCTGTTACCTCCTTGGCCAGAGGAGAAGCCTCTCAGCCTGGCCACCCTCCTGCTTGTTTAAAGCTCCAGCTGCACATTCCTCATTTGCAAACTCATTAAGAATCCCTGGCAGCAGAGCAGGGCCCTGGGATGTGGAGGCAGAGCAGCTTCTCCTCATCCCAAGGGTGCTGCTGAAAATGCAGTGTGAAGTCACAGACCCAGCTGCCACAGGAGTGACTCTCACTCCATTTTCCATTCTTCCTCCAGCTCCTTTTCCCCCAAGATTTCTGCAATTTTAAACCCAGTGCTTTGCCTTTGCCAGGGTTGTTTTGGTGCTGGATGAGCTGCAGTTTCAGGAGGAGCATCCAGCACCTGGAAAGGCAAAGTTGGAGAAACTTCATTTAAAGGGAGCTGTATTGCTCCATCACCAACATTCCTCCAGGAATTTCTTCCATGGAATCCCAGAATGGTTTGGGGTGGAAGAGACCTTAAAGCCCATCCAGTGGCACCCCTGCCAAGGGCAGGGGCACCTCCCACTGTCCCAGGGTGCTCCAAGCCCTGGCCTTGGACATTTCCAGGGCTGGGACATCAAAAACTTCCACAAACTTCTCAGGTTCTTCCATAACTCTCTTTTCCCTAGGAAAATTTAATATTTGCTGTTTCAAAACACACCAGGGGTTTATTCTGGGGCCTTGGTTGGGCTGGGCTCTCTGCACCCATCAGATGAAGGTTGGGATTTTATCACATCCCAGATATTTTTCCCTCTCCATGAATCCCAAATCCAGCCTGGAACAGTCTCACATGAAGCACTCAGTGGATGGCTCCAAGAGAAGAAACTTCCCTGTGTTCTTGCCAGGCTCCTCAGCAGTCCCATTATTTTTTTTTCCCTCTCATTTGAAGCCTGGGTCCATTTCACTGAGGAAGAATAATCTCATTTCCAGGTTTTGAAATGTTTTCCTAATCACAAGCGCCGCACGAGAAGAGCCATCACATTTTGAATAATTGATGGCTACTTTATTGAGTTGTCAGCACTAATTCATCCTCCTTTTGAAGTGCTGTGATGTTCAAAGGGGTAATCCTTTGACAACGTGCTCATTTTTCGAGGAAAACTTCATTTTTCTAATTACTTTTTTTTCCCCCTCTCCTTTTCCCTCCCCCACTGTGGAATGTAATTGTAGCTGTGTGGTGAGAGGGAGGGATGAGGCACCTTCCAGCTCGTGCACCATCTAAAATTTTCTTTATTCCTCCTTTGGCTGCTCATTTCTCTGTCTCCCTCCTCTTGCAGAGGTTTAATTATACCTGTTTTAAAAGTGCATTTTGAAATATGACACCCAGCTCTCCCTGAGAACAAAAGAGACATGAATCCATTGTTGAAAGGGAAGGTGGAAAGCTCCTTTTTATTTGTGGGTGGCAGGGGCTGCCCCTCCCTGACAAGTTCGGTGGGAGTAGTTGAGATTTTGGAGGCAGGGACTTGTCAACAGGAGAATTCAAAAAGGAACAACAGTGCAGAGATGCTGCCATTCCATTGGAATATTCCTCCTCTGGAATGTTCCTCCTGAAGTGGATAAACTTTGTAGTTGGAAGGTTCCAAACACCTGAATTTCCATCTGAAAGAATGAGGGAAGGCAGTAAATTAAAAGTTTCCCCTCTTGATAGTAATCTGTAAAGAGAACTTTTCAAATAAAATAAAATAAAATA
>VZRX01018088.1:615-12555 GCA_013398075.1 Notiomystis cincta | reverse complement strand
ACTGGGACTGGGGCTGCGGCTGGGGCTGCGGCTGGGGCTGCCACCACCTCAGGATGGGAGTGTGGGAGCATGGGCATTCCCAAGGCTCTGAGGTCCCATCCCAAGTTGTGGACATATTCCAGAACCCCTCTGCCTCCACAATTCAGGGCTGTTTTAACAGAGAGACCTCCGGGGCTCCTGCTGAACATGTCCCTGTTGTCTTGCAGCTGAGAAACCCCCTCCCAAGCCCCGGGGCAGGAAACCGAAGCCTGAGCGTGTCCCCAGCAGCTCCAGCAGTGACAGGTGAGGCCACCTGGGACACTGCCCCCCTTGGGCGGGGCCGGGGGGTCACGCAGGGGTCCGAGCCTGCCCTGTCCTGGCAGTGACAGCGACAGCGACGTGGATCGCATCAGCGAGTGGAAGAGGCGGGACGAGGAGCGGCGGCGGGAGCTGGAGGAGAAGAGGAAGAGGGAGCAGGAGGAGGAGATCCGTCGGCTCCGGGAGCAGGAGAAGGAGGAGAAGGAGAAGAGGAAGGAGAAGGCGGAGAAGGGCGAGGAGGTGCACTCGGACTCGGACAGCAGCGCCGAGGATGAAACGGCCAAAAAGGGCCGGAGGGGCCGGGCCAAGGCTCCGTCCTCCTCGGACTCTGAGCTGGAGCAGGAGAAGGAGGTGAGTGCGGAGCCTGGGGAGCTGGGGGTGGATGGCCAACCTGTCACCTCCCTGCCAGGCCACCAGGGACCTCCAGGAGTGGCAGGGACCTGCTCTTGTCATCTTGGGCTACCCTGCAGCTGCCACACATTGTTGGGAAGGGTTGTGTCCATGGCATATCCATGCCTTGGAGTGGGAGCACTTCCCTTGGCCCAGGATGCTTCATCCCACTGTGGGCCTCACATCTGGCACAGGGTGCCCAGAGCAGCTGTGGTTGCTCCATCCCTGGCAGTGTCCAAGGCCAGGTTGGATGTGGCTTGGAGCACCCTGGGATAGTGGGAGGTGTCCCTGCCCTGGCAGGACAGGGTGAGCTTTGTTTTCCCTTCCAACCCAAACCATTCCATGATCTCCAAGATGCTCTCCCACCACAGTCATGGGGTTTGCTCCACTCTCCCCTGGAGCCTGTGGGAGCGTTTGGGGTGACCGTGTGCCATGGGGTGATGCTGTACTGTGGCAGTGGGGTGACTGTGGGGTGACCACGTGCCCTGGGGTGACTGGGGTGCCCCTGGGCCGTGGGGTGGCCGTGGGGTGGCCGTGGGCGCCGTTGTGGCGCGGCCGTGGCTCCGCGCGTGCCGCATCGGGGAGGGCTCTGCTCTTCTCCCTGCATTGTTCTCTCCTCCAAGGTAAAGAAGCCGGCGAAGAAACAGCCCTCGGAGTTGTCAAGGAAACCAAATCAGAAGGAGAAGAGGGGCCGAGCAGAGGAGAAGCCACGGAACAAGTCAGCATCTCCACATATCCCCTCCCTCCCCTTTCCTCCTGGGAATGGGGCTGTTCCTGTGCAGCTCCAGACCCGGCACCCCGGGGTGGGGATGGGGCTCGTGGGGCTGCAGCACCTGCAGAGGGGCTGGGCTTGGTCCTCCCCTCCTCCTGAGCTGAAGGGGCTGGAGGAGCTGTTGGGGGTTACCAGGATGAGATTCTGTGGTGTTTTCTGTCTCGTGGGGCTTTTCCTGTCTGCATTCCTGGGAAGCTGGGGCTGTGACCAGGGTGGGGGGGTCTTGGGATGCTCCAGCCAGTGCCATCCCCCTTGTTAGCCCAGTGGTGAGCAGGGGGTTCACCACAACCATCTTCCCTCTTTCCTTCCCTTCCCACAGACCTCTGAAAGTGGAACGAGGCCGGAAGAAATCCGACCCAATCCCCGAAAGGAGGATGGAGAAGAAAAAGGGTGAGAGAGCCACTGGTTCCCGTCACAGAGGGGAGGAGAGGGAGAGGAGGGCTCCAGGGTTGGTTCCCCCATCCCTGGGACAGGGAGCCATCAGTGAGGTTGTGCCAAGGTTTTTCCCAGCACTGCTGTGATCCTGGGATCACTTCCCTGGCATCCCCTCCCCATCTTGGCACACCCCAACCCATCCTCCACCTCTGGAGGTGTGGGAGGACACAGATCCCT
The DNA here is from genome assembly GCA_013398075.1 of Notiomystis cincta. Taxonomy (NCBI): domain Eukaryota; kingdom Metazoa; phylum Chordata; class Aves; order Passeriformes; family Notiomystidae; genus Notiomystis; species Notiomystis cincta. The sequence continues at coordinate 10,484 of VZRX01018088.1, read as the reverse complement.
GCCTGGGAGTGATCCCAGGCCCCAGAGCATTTCCTGGGCTCTGGGCTGGGCTCTGGGCTCTGCTGGTGCCCTGACACCTTGGGCTGTGTCTCTCTCTCTCTGCTCCAGAGCCCACAGTGGAAGAGAAACTCCAGAAACTTCACAGTGAGATCAAGTTTGCGCTGAAGGTGGATAATCCGGTGAGTGCCGACGGCCTGGCCTGGCCTGGCACATCCCTGCTCATCCTTGCCCTGCTGAGATACCTGGGAATGCTGCTCCTCCTCCCTTCGGGGGTGCTGGGAGGCCCCAGGTGCCCCGAGGGCAGCTCCTGATCCCGCTGCCATCCGTGCAGGACATCAAGCGGTGTCTGAACGCACTCGAGGAGCTGGGCACGCTCCAGGTCACTTCCCACATCCTCCAGAAGCACACGGATGTGGTGGCTACTCTCAAGAAGGTAGAGCAGAGGGCTGAGCCCTCCCTGGGGCGGGCAGGGAGCCTGCCTGGCCCCCCAGCTCTAAGGGGGTCCCTCCTGCCGCTCCCCGGGGCAGATCCGTCGCTACAAAGCCAACAAGGACGTGATGGAAAAAGCGGCCGAAGTCTACAGCCGGTTGAAGTCACGTGTGCTGGGACCAAAGATGGAATCCATCCAGAAAGCCAACAAAGCTGGGCCTGAGAAGGACAAAGGGGAGGCAGAGAAGGGCCAGGAGAAGCTGTCGGGAGCGGAGACACGGAATGAGAAGGGGGAAGAGGAGACAAATGCTGGTAACATTCCTGAGCATTCCCTGGGACTGTTCCCTGCCCTGTCTGGGCAGGTGAGAGTCCCCTCCTTGGGGCATGGCCTGTCCTGCTGGGGACACGGGGAGGTGGCTCTTGGCCTCGTGGTGGAGGGATCAGCACCTCCAGGCCCTGCTTTGCTGGAGTGCCAGGGGTGGGAAAGGGCTGGATGTGGAATGCAGTGAAGGCAGAGGGCAAACCTCTAGCCCCACACCCAGGCTCTGGGGGCCTCCACGCTGGTTTTTGGCCCAGGATGGCTTCTCCCTGCCAGCCTGAGCTCTGGTCCAGGCACAAAGAAATGTGGAGATGTCCTTAGACACAGGCTCAGGCTCTTGCACAGGGAGTGGTGACTGAGATCTTCCACCCTTGGAGCCAGGTCCCTGCCTGGGGCCGTCCCAGTGATGCTGCAAGAGCCTTCCCAGAGGAACTGACAGGGAAAATCCACCCTGACGGTGCCTCTGGGTTGGGGAGATGGAGGTTTTGGGGCCCTTCTCGCAGTTATGGGGGTCAGGCCAGGCCTGGGGTCCCCTCAGGCTCTGCTGTGTGTCCAGGGACAGCCTTTGGCCACGGCTCCTCAGCCACGAGGGTTGGGATGGACGAGGGGATCCAGGAGCCTGAGCCTCTCTCTCTTCGCTTCAGACCTGCCGGGTCCTGTGAATGGTGAATCCCTGTCCCAAAAGTCAGAGGGCACAGAGGAGAAGGACAAGAGCCTAGGGCCAGGAGCTGGGGAGCTGGAGACATCCACAGAGGAGCCCCACAACAAGTGAGTGTGGGGGGCAGAGCTGGGGGCTGGAGCCCCCCGTGGTCACTGGGCTCTGCAGGGATGATTTGGGGGCGTCCTGTGAGTTGGGAAAGGGTTCTCCCAGCTTGGGAAGGAGCTGGGCTGTGGGAGAGGGGCCGAGGGAGGCAGAGGGGCGGGGGCTGAGCTCTGCCTGCCCCTGCTCTCCCCCAGCAGTGTCCAGGACTATCCCAAGGCCGGGCCAGAGCGAGCTCGCAGCGAGTCGGAGGCTGCGGATGAGGAGGAGGAGGAAGAGGAGGAGGAGGAGAGCTGAGGAAGCAGCTCCCACCTGGAGGAGGAGGATGAGGAGAGGCTGTGAAGGGAGAGCAGCCTGTGCCTCGTCCCCTGCCTGAGTCACTTCACTAAGTCCCACCGTAGCCGATGTCCTTGGTCTTGTCCCGTGTCCCGTCCCTGCGGAGGCACCACCCGCGGGGGGGCTGTGCTGGTGTCTGTATTTGTCCCCTCCTTGTTTTTAATTTTTGTTTTGTTTTGGTTTTTTTTTTTCCCCTCCTACCTAATTTCTTGTGATTTCAACCGACATTAAATGAATATAAAGGGTTTTCTAATGAAAAACACAAGGAACCCCAGTGTCTCTTTCTTGAGGCATCTCTGGCTGGGACGAGGGGAGGACTTTAACCTCCTGCCCAGGGTCAGGGCTGGAAAACACCCCCTGGGTCCCCACATTCCCTCTGACCAGGTTCAGGGAGGCTCCAAGCCCTTTTCCCCAGCATCACAATCCTCTCTCCATCCAGGGGCAGCTGCTGGAGCCGGATCCCTCTGCCCCATGTGTGGCAGCAGGGCTGGGCACCAACTCCTTGGGGTAAAAACAGAGTAAAAAGGGTGTGTTCTCTCCTAACTGTGCCACAGAGGGACTGACGCTGGCATCATCCTGCCCTTGCTGGGCAGCAGCTCAGTGTTGGTCTCTTTGCTCTTTTGCAATCTCCAGAGCTTTTGTCCGTGTCCAATAAAGAATTCCCGGCTCCACCCGGCACCGCCTCCTCTTTGTGCCCCGGCCCCCGGGGGAGGATGCCCCGACCCCCCCTCGGAGGCTGCAGTAACTCTGCCCTGGGGACACTTCGGTTTTTCTTTTTCCAGGACTGATTTCACACTCGCTCTGTAAACAAGACCCAAATAAAGCCCAAAAAATCCCAAGTGCCTCTTGCCCAATTGCTGGGAAGTGGGAGGCCCCTTCCAGGACCCCACTCCTGATCCCACTGCCAGGTCCTCTCCTCCCACCCCTGGTCCCACAGAGGGAGGGAGAGGCTGGAGGGGCTGTCTGGGCAATGGGGGCTCAGGACATGGGGGCCCCCAGGTCTTGGAGTGGGGGTTGTTCCTCCAGAGCCCCTTTCCTCCCCCTTATGCCCTCAAAGAAACCTCAGTCCAGTGCAAAACTAACCAGAGTTTATTGTTTCTTGTGCTGTTTCGACCCTACAAGGCCAGGGGTTTGAAGGCACCGAGGACACGGGGGACCCCCAAGAGAGGCACTTGGGGCAGCCAAGGCACGTTACTGCAGGTCCCCAGCCAGGGGACAGGGACAGAGCTGTGGCAGGCAGGAGGGTCCCCACAGAGGCCGGCACAAGGGAGGGGTGAGGGGCTTGGGGGGGGTTTAGCAAAGACTCCTGACGAGGCTTTTTTGGGGGAGATCCCCAGAATTGCTACTCCATCTCCAGCTCCACAGAGCGCTTGCCCGAGGGGGCGAAGGGACCCACCAGCCACGACAGGGGGGTGTTGAAGGCTACGTGCTCCACCAGCTCGTCCATCAGCTGCCGGGCTTTGGAGGCGTGGCCGCGGGCTTGGGCCAGCACGGGGCCCGTCACGTCCTGCAGGGAGCTGACAGAGGCCAGGGATGCCCGCAGCTCCTCCACGCTGTGCCGGACCTGCCCCGCCGTGTCCTGGATGCTGGCGGGGAGGCCCTGCAGGCTGGACACCAAGGGCTGGCAGGAGCTCTGGAGCTGCTGGGTCAAGCCCTGCAGCATGGTCAGCGTGCCTGACTCCACTGCCTGCGGGGGGACACGGGGGGTGAGGGCTGGGGGACACCCCGGGTCACCCTGGGGACCCCTGCCCTGCTCCTACCTCCGGCGGCACCTGGTCCTTGCCACCGCCCGGCTGCTTCTTGCTCCACTCCAGCCACAGCTGCTGCAGCTTCTCCTGCCCTCCCTGCACCCTCTGGTCCACTCCCTGCTTCAGCTGCTCCACCTGGGAGAGTGGCACAGCACGGCTGGGTGGGGGGGACCGCCGGGGGGACACCCCAGGGTGGCACAGGGGGCGCGGGGCTGGGTCCTACCAGGTCGAGGGTGCGCTGGAGCTGGGCCAGCAGGTCCTGGCTGCTCTGGCGGGCGCTCTGCAGTTTGCCCAGGGAGTGCTGGAGCGCTCGGTGCTGCAGCTTGCTGGACAGGGAGCCCAGGCGCACGAAGTAGCTCTGCTGCTGCCTCTGCTGCTCCGTCTCGAAGCCCTCCACGGCCGTGGCCAGCTTGGCTGTGGGGCAGGAGCCGCTCAGGGGGTCCCACCACCATCACCACCCCTCAGAGCCTCCCCTGCCCTGCCCAGGCTCTGCCCACCCCTCTCTGGAGGGTTGGCATCAGCTGCTCACCCAGCTCCTCGTCTGTCATGGGCAGGTAATGGTCCACCAGCTCCTCAGACTTGCCCAGCACGGAGCCCACCATCTGTCCCACGGTGCTGACTCCACTGCTGACGGCAGACCTGGTCATCTCCACGCCGCCCTGCACGGCCCCTTTGGTCATGTCCACCACACCGGTCACTCGGCTGCTCACGGCGTCCTTGGCCCCGGCCACGGTGCTGCTCAGCACATCCTTGGCCCCCGTCACCGTGGAGGTCACCAGCAGTTTGGTGTCCGAGATGAGCTGGGGGGACACACAAACCTCTGTTAAGCACTGGGGAGGCCCCGAGTGTGTTGCCCACCCCACCCCACCCCACCCCGGTACCTTCTGGGGGGGCTGCTGCAGGATGGGCAGCTTCTCCTCCAGCTTGTCCAGCCCCTTGCAGGCGAATTCGTTGGCGGTGGAAACTGGAGATGTAGAAGGAGGTGGGTTTAGCACTCTGCTGCCTTGCAGGAGCTCTGCTAGGGCCAGGTTTTGGGGTACCCCAGTCCTCAAGGGGAGCTGCTGCCTCCACCTTCCCCAGCCCTTTGCTGGTGTATTTTTCAGTGGAAGAAAGAAATAAAGAAACAGCTTTTCCCTCCCCTGCTGCCTTGCTAGGGCCGATTTTCCATCACCCCAAAACTCACGGGGTGCTGCCTCTACATCTTTTCTTTCAGTTTCTCCAGCCCTTTATTCCTCAGCCAGACAAACCAGAGACACAAAACCAAGTCCTCCCTCTCCTGCTGCTTCACCAGAGCTCGGTGAGAGGCACTTTTGGGGTCCCCCGACCCCCCCTGCACTCACGCTGGGGCTCCAGCCGGGTGAGGAGGGGCTGAGCCCCGCTCACGGCCGCCGCCGTCAGCGTCTTCACTCCCTTCTCGGCGGCGTCACAGACCGAGCGCACGTAGGGGTGGCTCTCCTTGGTGCAGGTGTAGGCAGAGGACACCATGTCGTAGGCAGAGCTCACCAGGGGCAGGTTGGCCACGCGTGTCCCGATGCTCTGGGGGCCAGAAGGGCTCAGGATGAGCGTGGGGGTGAGGGACCCCCCAGATCTCACAGGGAATGGGGTGTGCTGTGTGTTCCCAACAGCCCGGGGATGGTTTTGGGGCGCTCCCAAAGCTCTCCAAGCCCCTGGGAGGGTGGGATAACCCCGATCCCTGTCTCCAAGCAGGGACCCCGGGGATCCCCCCCAGATTGCCCCCCCGTGCCCGCACTGACCTGCTGCTCCTCTGCCTTGGGCTGCGCCGGCGTGGGCTCGCTGGTGGCCATGGTGGGGCTGGGCGGGGGAGGACGAGACCGTGAGTGGGGTCAGACCCCCCCAGCGCCCCCCTCCTACTCCCCGAAGGGAGGACCCCCCAAGTTACCCCTCCGCGGGACGGGGCAGCTCCCACGCGGTTGGAAAAACTCGGGACAGGGCGATCCCCGGGACCGGGACCGGGATCGTAATCGGGATCACAGGCGGGATTGGGACCGGGATCGCGGTCGGGACCAGGACTGCGACCGGGACCGGGACCGGGATTGCGACGGGGACCGGGACTGGGATCGCGATCGGTTCCGGGATCGCAATCGCGATCGGAACCGGAATCGCAGTCGGGATCGGGATCGGGACCGGGACCAGGACCGGGATCGCGGACCGGACCCGGGTGGTGCTCACCGCTGGCGGCTGGGCTCGGTTCTGCTCCGCTCGGTTCGGCTCGGCTCCGGGCTCGCCGCGCTCCTCTCCGCCGCCCTTTATACCCCGGAGCCCGCCCCGAGCGCATGTGACCGGAGCCGCCCAGCGGGGCCGGCCCGGGGCGGCCCGGGAGCAGCGACCGCCGGGGAGCGCGGGGCCGGGAGGGCAACGAACCGCCGGGACCGGGACTGGGCTCTCCAACCCCTGGGAACCTGCACCGAGGCATCGTCCCCTTCCAGCACCGGAGCCCCCGGGACTGGGCTGCACGGAGCCCCCGGGTCCCCATTCCTCGGTCGGTGCTGCACTGACCCCCCCTCCCCGGTACCGGATCCCCGGGACTGGGCTGCAGTGACAGCCCCTGGGAACCGGACACCCCCGGGATCGGCCTGCACCGACCCGATTCCCCGCGATCGGGCTGCAGTGACACTCTGGGACCAGAGACCTCCCGCTGCCCGGCACTGGATTCCCCCCCCTCCGACCTTCCCTGGCACCGATCCCCAAGGACAGACCCTGCCCTGTCTCCCCCCCCCACAAGCGTCCTCTCCCCTCGTGCGGGCCCCAAGCACGGGGGTCCCGGTGCTCCCCCACACCTGGCCCGGTGGAGTTGGTCAAACTGGTCCCAGTGGGTTCCGGCGGCTGGACGATGGACGGTCCTGGGGTGCCCGGTGTCGCCCTAGCGGGTGCTGTGACCACGCTGTGCTTGTGACGTCGGGGATACCCTGGGGCGGGCCCGGCCCCTCGGCGGTGACAACGGGCACAAAGTTCAGTGCCACACGGCTGCGGGTCACAGTCCAGGTGTCCTGGCACCTTGTGGCACCCTCCATCCCAGCACCCCATGGCATCCTGTCCCACCCTGGCACCCCCCTGTTGAACCCCCCCGGGGGTGCCCGCAGCTCTGCCGCCCGTGCAGAGCCCCCCGGTGAGCCCGGCACGGTGGCTCTGCCACAGCACTACAGGAGCTGAGTCATTTTAAGGCCAAAAATGTTGTTTTTTTCCTCTTTCAACTGGTTTGAAGCTGTTAAGACACAAAATCGCAGCGCTCCCGCCCTGGATCCCAGACAGACTCACACTGATCCTCCACACGCCGCCATCCCCAGGGGAGTCCCCGGCCGCGACACCGGGGTCCCACGCTGGGCCACCAAGTCCATCACACCCTCATTCCCGGTGGGATTTGGTGCGTGGGTGCTCCCCCAGCTCAGTGGCCGCGGTGCCTCAGTGCTGGCTGCAGCCCTGGGGGGTGCCCGCGGTGGCACAGCCCTCCCGCTCGGACACATCCACCGGGACATCCTCCGGATACTCCACGAGCGCGGGGGCAAAGGGCCCCACGAGCCAGGGCAGGGGCGTGTGCTGCCCCACGTGCTCCAGCAGCCCCTCGAGGCTCAGCTGTGCCCGCGCCACCGCGCCCCGGCTCTGCGCCAGCTCCGGCCCCGACAGCTCCCGGAAGGAGCGGGCGCCGGCCAGGGAAGCCTGCACGCCCCGCACGCCGCTCCGGACGAGCCCCGCCGTCTCCTGCACGCTGCTGGGGAAGGGCCGGGAGCTGGCGGCCAGGTGGGAGCAGGCGGTGTGGAGCTGCTGCAGGAGCCCCTGGAGCATGGCCAGTGTCCGAGCCTCCACCTGCGGGGTGGGCGGCGGCGGCTGCGGGTGGTGGACCCCAACCCCACCTGGACGGACCCACAGCCGGTCCCTGTGGCTGCTGTTCCCCCCCTACTCCAGGTGTCACCACCCCAGTGTCCCCTTGCCACGTGCTCCCCTATCAAGGGACTCAGTGGCCGCTGTCCCCACCCTCTCCGGAGGGCCCCACACCTGGGTGTCCCCACGGTCCCCCTCGTACCTCGCTGTCCTCCATGGGCACCGCGTCCTGCTGGCTCCACTCCAGCCACAGGCGGTGCAGGTGCTCCCGGGTGCTGTGCCAGGGCCCGTCCGTGCCCCGCTGCCCCTCCTCGATCTGGGGGGAGGTTCAGCCAGGTGGGAGCACGCCTGGGGGTGCCCGGGGCTGGCACGGTCCCGGCCCCCTCCTTACCAGCCGGATGACGAGGTGGAGCTGTGCCAGGAGCCGCTGGGCGCGGTGCCGTGCCCGCTGCAGGTCCCCCAGCGAGCGCCGCAGGGCCCGGTGCGGCAGCTGGGCCGACAGGGACCCCACGCGGACGAAGTAGCTCTGCCACCGCCTGTGCCGCTCCGGCACGGCCACCTCCGAGCCCGCGGTCACCTCTGAGCCCGTGGTCACCTCCACACCTGCTGCCACTGCCGTGGGACCAGGGGCAAGCACAGCGTGGCTGGGGCAACCCACACCAGGCACTGGAGCCCAGCGTGAGCAGCCACAGGATGCTTGGCCACCAGGTCATGTGGAGATGCCATCCTAAACCAGGTGGCCTCTGAAGTCACCCCAGCTGTGACACGGGGCCAGCTCTGCCTAGTGTCACCCAGTGCCAGGCTATAAATACCCAGGAGGGCACACGGGACTATATTTGCTTTTGAGTTTCCAGGTGAGAGTTCACCCAGTGCCATCCCATCTCCTCAAGACAGGGACTGTCCCCTCCATGGGGTCACAGTGGCCTTGGTGCCCCAGCACCGCTGTGGGAGGCGATGCCAAGGCAGCACTGAGCAGCAGGGTGAGGGTGCCAGGATCGTTCGGCACCCCAAAGTTTGGGAGACGGCGGCCACTCACCCAGCTGCTCCTCCGTCCCGGGGAGGTACCGCTCCAGCAGCTCCTCGGATTTGCCCAGCACAGCGTCCACGCCCGTGGCCAGCAGCCGGCCCACGCGGGTGCCCGCCACAGCCCCGAGCGCCGAGCGCGTCCTCGCCACCGCCCCGCCCACCGTGCCCGACAGCAGCTCCCTGGTCCCGGCCACCACCTGGAGGGGACAGCGCGGGGACAGCGCGGGGACAGCTCGTGCCCGCTCCTCGCCCAGCGCCGGAGCCCTGCCCGCGGCCCCCGGCTGGCGTTACCCTCTCGGGGGGCTGCTGCAGGATCGGCAGCTTCTCCTCCAGCTTGTCCAGCCCCTTGCAGGCGAGTTCGTTGGCGGTGGAAACTGGAGATGTGAAAATCGGTTTAACACCCTGCTGCTGCCTCGCAGGAGCTCTGCTAAGGCCAGGTTTTGGGCTCCCCATAAACTCGGGAGGTGTTTCCCCTCCAATCCCCCATCTTCTCCAGTGATACAAACTGGAGATGTGAAACCAGGTCCTCCCTCTCCTGCTGCTCACCAGCGCTCGGTGAGAGGCACTTTTGGGGTCCCCCAACCCCCGTGGGGCGCTGTCCCCCCCCTCGCACTCACTCTGGGGCTCCAGCCGGGCGAGGAGGGGCTGAGCCCCGCTCGCCGCCGCCGCCGTCAGCGTCTTCACCCCCTTCTCGGCGGCGGCGCAGACGGAGCGCACGTAGGGGTGGCTGTCCCTGGTGCGGCCGTACACCGAGGCCACGGCCCCGCAGGCGCAGCTCACCAGGGCCAGGTTGGCCACGCGGCTCACCACGCCCTGCGGGTGCGGGGACGGTAAGAGGGGGTCCCCAGAGCCCCCCGCAACCCCCTCCGCGCATCCCTACCTTCATCTCCGGCCCGGCCTCTGCCGGCACCGCGGCGTTTTCGGCCGACATGGCAGCGGCGGCTGCAGCGGGGAGGGAGAGATTTTGGGGAGCCGTGGGTGGGGGAGGCTGGTGCAGATCCCTCGGGGGAGGAGAGCCCCAGCACCCCTCAGCCCCTGCTCCCTGAGGGCTGAGAGTCACCAACTCATGACTCCAGTGGGAGTGGCTGGCGGGTTCTGAGGGGCTCATGGGGGTGTTTTGGGGGGTCTGAAAGGGGTTTTGGGGGGGGGTGTTGGCCTTCTCCTCTGTCGGGATGGATCCCCTCGACCCCTCCTGGGTTCCCCCATCCCCTCCTGGCTCCCCACACGCCCTTTCGGGGCCAGGGAGTGGTTTCTGGGTGATTCAGCCGAAGCCAGACTGGATTTGTCTGTCGCAATCCTGCGCTGGGGACGTGCCGCCCGTCACCGCCGCCTCGGCCGGAGCAGTCCCCGGAGCCCCGCAGGGAGCCGAGCCGAGCCGAGGCGGCCCCTCCTGGCCCCCGGCAGCCCCCCTTGC
>VZRX01018087.1:22418-39061 GCA_013398075.1 Notiomystis cincta | reverse complement strand
CGGAGGGGCCGGAGGGGCCGGAGTCACCGCCCCGGGGCGCTCCGAGGCTCCGCAGCCGCCGGAGCGAGGAGCGGCTCTGCGCCATGGGGGCACAGCCGGGGGCTCACGTTCAGCGCTCTCCCACCCAAAAACAGCAACAAAAGATCCCCGTCGGTGATGCTTTGTGAAGGTAGCTCAGCTGGCAGCGCTGCGATTTGTACCTGGCTGCGATCAGCGTCTGCCATGGCTTCTGATTTCCACTCCACCCCGCAGGCATCCACGTCCGTACTTCCCTGGAAGGGCCCCTGGGCGCTGCACAGGACAGTAACACGAACACGCCCTCTACATTAAGCGTTTGTCAAACACACAATTTGCAAAAGTTTTTACTCCCGGGTTTCATCAGTGTAAGCTGCGATCCCAAATCGATATGAGATCCCAAGGTAAGGAGTTTTAGTCAGCCGGAGCTCCTCCAGGAATTTCACCTCGTTTCTCCTACTGCATAGGTGGTCCAGCTGGGAAAGATTGCTTTGTCGCTGGAAATTACTTCCAGTCTTCCAAATTTTCATTAGCAAACTCACTGGTCATGAGAAAATATCCATTGGATGGATTTTCTTTAATGTACTCTGTGATCAGTTCAAGTTCTATCTTAGTAAAAGGAAAGTATATGTCTCTCAAATATTTTTTCGTTTTAAAATGATCTTATTGTAGTTTCCCAGCTGATGCCTACCCACCCGTGTTTGGAACCCAGGACCCAGCTTTCTCTCCACAAGCTGTGTTTTCTGCAACTAGCTTCTATTAACTGCTGCAAACAGAATCTCAGAATCATTAAGACTGGAAAAAAACCACTAAGATTGAGTCTAACCTTTGACTGACCATCACAGTGTCAACTAGACCATAGCACTAAGTACCATGTCCAGTCACTTCTTGAACACCTCCAGTGATGGTGACTCAACCTCCTCCCTGAGCAGTCCATTCCAATGCTTAATGACTCTTTCCATAAAGAAATTCTTCCTGGTGTCCAGCCTGCTGTGTCCCCTTGTGCTATCACTGGTTGCCTGGGAGAAGAGGCCAACCCCCACCTGGCTCCAGCCTCCCTCCAGGTAGTTGTAGAGAGAGCACCGTTGTGGTGAGGGAATAATGCCTGGGACACACAACCATAGGATTCAAAATTGTGTCTAAACCTTGCACATTCGACTTCACATAGGTTCAATATGTAAAGTTTACATGCAAGGGATCCTCTGTGAACATCTGTACTCAGTTATGCAGATGATACTGCTGAGAAATATTTCAAAGAGCACGTGCAGGGCTGCCTGATGACATTGTGCTGTAGATGCCACGAGCACCAGGCTTTACCATATAAGGACACTGGTTTCATTTTTACTAAACTGACTGTGATAAAAAACATGAGCACTGATGCAATGACCTTTTAAAAAAATTCTAGCAATGGATGTGGTAATGAAGAATACGCTTCCCACCTGAAGCAGGAAATTATTTACATATTATGTTTCCCAGAAATCAACTCTACAAACTTGCACTGATGTAAAGGTGTTAACCTGTTTTCAAAAATCACGTACATTCCCAGGAAAGAATTATTTGCTAAGTTAACCTCATTTTGATCAGGAGCTGAGTTGCTGCTACTAGTACAGTGATTTGCAATTCACTTGTGAGAAAGGTCAGCTGAACAATTTGTTATGTTACAACTCTTTGCTTAAGGAACACCAGAAAAACAAGGGCTCTTTGTCAGTCTGGATATACCAGAAACCCCTGGCAATATTTGTGAAGAATTGATCATGTTTAATTCAGAAACAAATAAACAACCCCAAGTCCAGAATAATTTTTGGAAGATTATTGCTGTTATTATCATTATTATACCTATTATTCACTCTGTTATGGTAGCAGGCAGAGACCCACTCAAAATTAGGATCTCATAATGCTGAGTGTTACATGAACACAGGGCAAGACAAAACATCATTCATTAAGAAGTAAACACTTGCTCAGTTTTTCCCAAGAATTATCTTGCCCAGCCCCCCAGGACACATGATATCAGATCTAAGTAATGCTTTGTTAATGCTAAACTGATATGAATCAATTGGAATAACAAGGCACATTGATGCAGGATGCTCCTTCCATCTCTGGGTTCATCAGCTTTAGGCTTTCTTTGTGCCAGCAGTGCTTACGTAAGGGTGAGAACCTGACTTCACTGGATTTAGAGCTAACCTTGATTTTTATTATTATTTTTCCCTAAATTGGTCAACAGACTGTTAACCATGCACTATTCAAATTAGCATCTGCTTTAGCAGTTATGCATGCCATTTCTATTTTCCCCTTTTCAATCTGAAAAAAAAAATTGTTGTGTAAATGTATAGTAATTTGTTCTAAAACAGAAAAAATAGGACAGTTAGATGCATTCACCATGTATTAATTCAATTTTCCCTTTCCCCATTAGTCCTGACTGTGCTTCAATAACAAATTACTTAATAAAATAAGCAACTGGCAAATAACTGAAATGCACAAACTTACTGATCAGTCTTCTCATTAGTCTATTTTGGTAAAGTGGGTTGACTGATTTAGAGCATGAGTCAGTTCTGCCATACAAATTCCAGACATAGTAGAATATCTATACAGTCACATATGCCTCTGAGCTAAATATTTTCATTCTTTCAGCTTTATAATCCTCAGTGACTCTAGAGGAAGAAAAAAGAATGTATGCCTTTGAATTCAGTGGGTCTGTCCATGCATGAGTAAGAATCACAGGACTAGGGGCCTGATTGGAATCAAATGTTACATCACCAAATAATTACATAGCAAACAAACCCAAATTCCATTATATTTTAAAATCATTAAGAAGGGATGTATTTAAATTAATTATAAGATTAACCATTTAGTTTTACTTTCTGGAGGCATGTAGAACCCAATGCATTTTGGCCTGTCCTAGCTTTTGCAGTGTTTTAGGTATCACTCTTTCTTTTTTTTTGCACACTGAATATCAAAAATAATGTATAGTTTTATGCTGTGATATTGCTAGACTTCTTTGCATTCCCAGCACAGTTCCTTTTTGTACTATCACAAAATGCAAGGCCTGAATTCCTGCCAAGCAATTACACAGTCCTGCTGTTATTTTAAATCCTAAAATGCAAATAAAAGTATTATGCAGGCCTAGATAATGTTAGATATAGCTACCAAAATGGAAGGGGGAAATAAGAAAGTTAGATCTAGGGATGTATTGCCAGCTAAATACTAAGACCTCCCAAAAACCTTTTACATTCTCTGTTAGTCCAAAGCTTTCATTGCCAGCCTCTTTTCTAATGGAACACATCTAAATTGCATTAAGCTCCTTTCTTGCACATTTTTAACACATACTGATGTAATAGGGCATCTATTGTGGCACTCACACCAGTAAATAAAATTAAAGAGAATGGAAAACAATTTTAAATTCAGAGTGATGAGATACATATGAACAACTAGAAGAGCAAGACTAATTGGAATGGCAGGGAATGCCGTTTATTTGCTTTCCCATGCTGTCTGGATCACTCCTATTTTAGAAATACTATGAGGTGCTATTTGTACTGATACCACACAGTGCATTGAGGTACTCAAAGTGCTCTGTGAACATTAGCTCAAGTCACATTTGTGAGGCAGAGGCTAAAGTAGGAGGTAGTGAAAGGCAACTTCCTGTAGCTCCCAACAAAGGTGAAGAGAGGTGAAAGTGTGCTGCCTTCTGATGGAAAAACAGCATCAGAAGTGATTTTTTGCTTTTTGTGAAAGGGGAAAAACCCAGTGGTTTTAAACCTCTTTTTCTCCCGTTTTCACTCTTTCTTTGTATCACAGATGGAAAAAGTGGAGCAGAAAATTGCTTTGCCCAAAGCCACACAGTGGCAGTAATTGAACTAGAAGACAACATTGGTTTAAATAGAAAATGTGCAATACATTGATAGTATTTGGGCTATTCTAACTGCTGTTTCTTTCTGTTGTCCACCATTTATTTTTCAGCTGTAATTGCATGGCACTTCTGGTAACAGAATCTTTTGGGAATTCCAGGGGGATTCCCCAATTGTGAGTTGTTTTCAAGAAGCTTCAAGAAACGAAGAAAGAATAAATAGGAAATACCAAAGTCATCAAATTCTTGAGAGAGTGTCTCAAATTTTGGGTGCTCTTTTCCCAAGAAAAATATTAAGGAGGAAGCTCTGCTTTCTTTCTTTCTTGTCCAGCAATTGTGACTCTGATGTCTAGAATAAAGCAGCTGGTGGATCTCCCAGACAATCCAGTCCTCTCCCACTGTGCTGTGCAATATATTAAACAGTGATGGTCATGGTTTTGTTCAATGCATGGTCTTAAGGATCAAGACACTGAAAACAAAAACAGATAGCCATTTATTAGATGAGAACTGAGATGCAAAGAATTTAAGAAGTTAAGTCAGTCACAACAGAGCTTGGTGGCAGACCTCAGGTAATGCCTGTACATTTGTGGAGACCACTCCAGCCGTCTGTGGCATTCTGCTACTCCAGCTTCCAAAGAAAAAGAATGTGTTTGAAGGAGTCCATATAGAAGACAGTAGTAGGAACTAGAAGCAAAAAATAATGGAAGCTTAAAAGATTCATCCCTCCTTCTCCAAAGAAGCTGTTTTTATACCAGAGGTGAGACTGAGGTTCAGCAGATCACACTTTTAAATCCAAGTAGATGTGGAAATTTGTTCTCAAAGAGGAGCTAAAGGGCAGTGGTTGCATTGAGGCACAATGAAGAATTTTTGTGGAGCTTTTGTGGTGAATGAGATCAGACATCACAGATGCATTAAAAAACCTGGTGAAAAGCACCACAAAGGCTGGCTGATATCCAGCAGCCCATCAAGTGGCTGCCATTTCAACATGGGGAAGCAACTGTCTGCAGGAACTTGTTACGTGCAAAATCTTGTTATGGGCAAAAGGAAATCCATCCTATGTTTATAGTCACACCAAATTTATTTTAATTGCAACCTTAGCAATTTAATCAAAGAATTATTATCAGCCCAAGTCTAATTATTGCAGAAAAACAAAGGAAATAAAGAAATTATATAGAAAATTCCAATAATAATACCATAGTAAAAATTGTTATGCATGCACAATTTAATATCTACTCTTTTCCTGGTGTCATTTTACCTCATGGCTTCCACCTGGTAGAGGGAGCATAGTGGATCACCAACATCTGGAGTTCTGTGCCTGCAGGAGGATAATGTTGGTGTTTATGATTTTTTTTTTGGGGAGGAAATATCTCTCTCTTGGGGATCTTTGTGTGATTTTCTAATGAAGTTTTACTCCTTGCTTTTTCTTCACTGGCCTGCAACTATGTATTTTTCTTTTTCTTCATTTTAAGTGTTTTGCTTTTTGTTATCTCATATACTCATTCTTTCTTCTCCTTTTTATCCCTAAGAATAGTTTTGCCCAGCTCCAGGTTTGTATTTCATTAACTGACCATTAAGAAGTTGTTTATAGCCCTGGAGTCTCCAGTGTCAGCCTGTGCCCTGTCTCTTACTGTCCCATGCTTCTACTTTACTCTGCAGTCGGTGTCTTCACTTGTCAAGGTTCCTGCTGTTTTAAAGGCCTGTATTTCTGTACCCTGTTAACACTGTGTTAGAGTCATAAATATGTAACTCTACACAGGATAAATACTAATTATTAATACCTAGATAACAACTGTGGTTTCACATAAAAGTAAAACAAATTAGCCATAGTCTCCTGTCCTTTGAAAAAGTTTTGTTACAGCCAAAACCAAAGCTCTGAGAAGCCTGAGGAAAGTTCCTGTGACAAGCCTCCATCCTGAGCTCTTGTAACACTTGGGACAAGGCCTGTGCAACTAGCACTGGCAATAAAGTTGCAAGTATTACTGGGCTACATGCTGTTTATTAACTTCCAGTTCTGGATTAATATTTGTATGTTGTAAATTCATATGTTGCATACCCTGTGTAGCAGCAGAGGTAAAAATTTCCAGAAAGGACATGGGAAGGAAGCAGGAATACTGCTGACTAGAAAACAGACTATTGCACCTGAACTCATTAGTGAGCATTTATGAGCCAGTTCATAGTCCACACATGCTCAGCTTCAACACACTGGGTGTGTGCACTGCAAACAAGGTCACAAAAACCTGGTACTGCAATTCCTGCATGGCAGTTGAATTGGAGACATAATAGCATTAGGACAACTCCTGACTTTAGAGGTTATTTCAAGGAAGTGGGGAATATTAAGCATCTTCTAATAGACATTCTCTAAGTATAGAACAGGATAATTATCTGAGTTTTTGTCTAGTCATAGAACAGGAACTATATAAAGCAGTGTCAGGTCATCTGTTTAAAGCATATATTCATCGTTGAAGGAAATAAGCATTTGGCTTTGAAAAAGTAATTTTAATCAATTTTTTTATCAGCATGGTCCAGCATGTTATTCAGAAATGGCTTCCTTCAGTAAATGGATTGTGAATCAATAGTAGATATAAATAAAGCAGTACAAAGGGCACATCATTCAACAAGCTGCCAATCCCTGGAGCAGAAGATGGCAGAAATCAGTATTCCAAGATGGATACCAAAATAAATCAGAAATGGGCAGATAATACACAAATATCCACCTTTTAATAAAAAAATTCAGAATTCCATGTGGTCCTAAGAACCACTGAAAGTTACATTAGTTTTTATGTGCTTTATATGACAGACCATTATGAGATAGAGTTTGTTTTGAAGTCTGTTTTTCACTAAACATTTTCAAGCTTATCCCTCTTAGAAATCTTAGAGTTCTTTAAATATAGAGAATGAATTGCCAGGCTGTCAAAGATCTTTCTGGAGACAGGAAGTAAATTAAAAATTGCAGACTTTGTATTATAACTCAAAGGACCAATTCTTGAGATATACTAAATACCCATAGTTCCTGTAAAGTCTGTGAGAAGTGATATTACTCAGCATTTTTTAGAATTTGACCTCCAACAGAAAGAGGAATTAAAATGTCTTTTCAAGCACACAGACTATAATGAATTTGTATTAGTCATTTGCATCAGGATAATATTATTTAAATGTTGCTAGTAGGAACTTTGAACATGACTCATATTATGTCTACCATAACTGTTAATTATTAATGAATAAATATGTCATTTGGGTCCTAACAGCTAATATTTCCAGGCCATTTGTGTAAATGGTTGTTTTCAACTGTGAGAATGTCAGTTGCCAAGAATTCAATATCCTTATTTATTTCATAATTATAAACCATATATTATGCTAACCTGAAAAACATCTCATTACACTCTTATCAAAACTATAAACTTCATGTCTGTTGAAAAAATGTGATTCTCATAGCATAGTTTGAGGCTACAGATTACACATTCAATGTTTTTTACAAAATACAGACAAGGACAGAATATTTGTAACTACTGGCCTACAATTTAGGATGGTGCAAGCTGCCATCCTCACTAACCATAAGGTTTTACATATCTTCCAGAATAATTTCTTATTCAAATGGCAGTTCTGGATAATTGCTGCAAACCATATAAATGTCTGATTTCACTTTGAACCCTTCTAAACTATAATGCTGCATTAAAAAGAGAAACTTGTTTCACAGGATGAGCACATTTGAATAAGTTTTGAATTTGCCACATTTTAATATAGCTGTTCTGTTCTTACTGCCTTTCAAGGCAGAATTTCCCATGATATCTTCTTAACACCATCTGTTAATGATGTTTATAACAGAACTGCATAGGGGGGCAGCTGGGAAGGGGCCCCAAATGTACCAATGCTGTCTATAAAAGCAAAGCTAGTCTCTGCCTAGCAGCTTCAATGGACAAAAAGCTGGAAGGAAGCAACAGGGGCAGGAGGGAACAATGAGATGGCAGCATACATCATACCATCTTTATTTTTGTTTTCATTTGAACATTTCTGTTCTTTTCCCGAGGCTCTGTTATGAAAGAATTGAGTAGACAGCAAGACCACAGTAACAAGGACATAGACCAAGCTATAGCAGGCAGCCTATCAAAACACATCAGAGATTGCAGAATGCAAACTTCAAGTAAGCAATTCAGTGATACTGCTGGTTTCTGGATGTGCCTCACTTATTCTTCCCTGCATAGCCCATGATCAGTCCTGTACTACCTTAAGTCTCCCACCCTTACACACTCTGGTTGAGGGGGAAGGACTTTCTCATTTAGTACTTATTCTCTAAGAGGCTAAAATTCAGTGAATTGGTTTTCAATATATTAGTTAGTTAGAAAACATTGTCATTTTATAGATACTTCCATTTTTGCCTTTATGTTTTCTAAGTACATCTAAAGTACATCATAAACCACTTCTTCACGCTATACATGTACTACTTCTTTCTTTTTTTTAGTAACAAATGATTGCATTATCCCATTTTTGTTGATGTTTTGAATTATTGAATTATCAATATTAACAATTATTTTGAGCACACTACAGATGCATATGAGCAAAAAACACATACTCATTATATCAAGGCAGTCTCAGGCATCCTTCTATTCAGTGGGACTGGCAAACGCATTACAGATGAGTGAAAGCCTTTTTTAAACTATCTCCCAAGGCAATCAAGAACTTCAATGCTTAGGAGAAAACAAAACCAAAGAAAAGATACCAGGACTGTATTTGGGATACAATTTATTTTTCAAAACTCAATCAGATGAGTGTAAGGTCCATTTGTATCCAGTTTTAACACCTGTCTGTTTCCATATGTGCCGTGCTTGACAAGAACACCAGCTTCCATGCATTTGGCATTGGCAGCCAGTTCTTTTTCACACAAAGTCACAAACTGAGAATAAAGTTCCAAGCCTTTTTCTTTTTCAATGTTTGCATGGTACTGCATCTTTCTTCCCTTTGGTTTACCACCTAGGGTAGCTTGTGGTATGATGAGTACGTCGCCTGGTAAATCAAGAACAGAAACAAACTCGCCGTTTTCATTCTCACTTAATTTAATATTCAACAGCGTATTGACTGCAAATAAAAATAAAACAGGAGTTAGTATAACTGAAGTGCATTAAACAGGACATCATAAACAAGATCCAACAAATATTTTGATGTGTGACAAACTACTGAGTAAAAGGAACTGTTTATTAATGAACTGAGACATGGACAATCAATAAATACTTAACCAACTAATATGTCTGAGTATTTTGAAGAATGTGAAGGATATTAATATCATATGTCTAAGGTTCTGTTTCTTGGGGGAAGTGATTGGCTATCTAAAATCCTAAAGTTGATTCTACTTGGACACCCCAGGATGCAATCAGTGAGCCTTCCTTAATGGCTTGATATTCAAATAGGCAGCATTTGCTCAACACTCCACATTGTAGGACACACCATCCTCAGTGCACTTTGGAGAGCATTCTGCCCTGACTCTCTTTTCATTCTGCAGCAGCACCCAGAACTGATGTGAGCTGAAGGCACAGCTCCATGGTTTGGTCTTGAGTAGAGCAAGTGTCCTTCAGCACTCCACTTTGAGACATGCAGCAACCAGTTTGTCACTTGAGACAGGAGGTGGGCAGGAAGGTCAGATGCAATTTGGCTTATAAGCCAGAACATATAAACTTGCAAATAAAATCAATGTATTTACTAACATTAGATTTTCTGATGTTTCTATAACAAGTAAAATCATTACCCCAGCTCTGTAAACGCTGGGAGGATACTAGTCATGCCTCCAAACCCATAAATGTTTAATGCTATTAGAAGCAAAAAGAGCTGAGTTGTGATTCAGGAACCAAAACCACACACTTAAACAGATTCAAAATATATTTGGGAAACAATATTCTCTAAGACAGGCACTCAAGGAGGATGGTC
Organism: Notiomystis cincta; assembly: GCA_013398075.1. Lineage (NCBI taxonomy): Eukaryota > Metazoa > Chordata > Aves > Passeriformes > Notiomystidae > Notiomystis > Notiomystis cincta. Next base: position 29,292 of record VZRX01018087.1, on the reverse strand, counting down.
CTAGATGAATCTCATAGGAAACAGAACTTTCTTCTTCTGGCCTGTTTTAGCTGCCCCACAGCTGAAAATGTAATTATTCTCAAGTAACATTCTCATGAAAGTCTCACTAGCACAAAATTAATTTTCATTTAGCATCATAGAAAGACTATGCCCTCCAAGACCAAGACAGAACCCCCCAGGAGTTGCTTTCAGCACTTTCAATAGCACCTGTGCACTGTTGGTCCCAGCCAGTAGCCCCAAATAGACTATTGTTATACAGTCTTTAGCCAAATCACTAGTATCAGTCAGCCACAGAAAAGAAGAGGGGCACTTTTATCTGGAATATGTGGCATCACAGAATTTCCCAGGGGACGCAGTGCTACTGATGGAGGAAAAACCAACCAGACAAAACAGAACAAAAAATCAAGCCAAAACAGCACTGGGTAAAGGCAGAAATTGCTACTATTTGACCTTATCCACAGCATCTTCTCTGCTTCAGTGTAAATGCTAAAGTGCATGTGGAGAAGAAGACAAGAATTGCAGACATCGCTGTTATGCTTCTGAAGCAGAAAACTGCAGATGCCAGCAGTGTATGTAAGTGCCACTGAAGCGAGATGGGAAAGACACTGTTTCATTATCCACACAACTCCCTCCCTCTACTGGCCATAACTTTAAATAACCTGCACATACAGTGAGATCAGTGTTAAAATACTTATCAAATCAAGCCATGAACTATTTGAAATTCAGTTCTGGCCTGGACTGAACCTATTGCCTGACACATGTAATATGTTAAACAGCAAGTGCAGCATTTTCTCTGTTTGCTAGAATGTTATCAGGGGAATTTGATTTCTAGGTTGGTCATGAACAGACAGACACAGAGGCATGGACAACTAACTGTCTAAAGAAACAAGACAGACCAAAGTGTTCTTTCAGCCAGGTGATTGATTTAGAATGATGCTGTCTCATGGCTTGTCCAAGTGGTTGCTACCTTCTCTTCCTCAACTGCTTTTCTTCCTTTTCAAACAATACAATAATGTGTTTGGATTTTATCATACCAATTTTTGGGACAAGATCCTCATCAGCACCTTTGAAGAAGCATATGTAGATAACCAGCCCTCTCTGGATCTGCAAAAGATTACAGAAAACTATGTCAATGTTTCTCATTATTTACTATGCATACTTATCATTAAAACTGATATCAAAAATGACAAAACCACATAACAGACAAAGGTTCAAAGAGTAGTTTTAGTTATTTAGTATAGCTTCAGACATTAACTTTACACATCACACTGTGGAAGATAAGATGTATACTGATTATCTGACAATGCTTCTACATACAATTAAGACAATTTTTTAGCTCCATGTGAAGCCAAATTTAGTTGGAATGTAGCATGTACAGTATTAACATAGACGAGGTGACAAGATGAATTAGTATACCTAAATACAGCATCAGAAAGAATTTAAGCTTTTTTTCCTATCAAAAGTACAGCTAAAATAATTTTCAATGTGAATTATGATACTATTTCCAATTATGAAATATGACAAACACCACAGGACTTGTCAAAGAACTGAATTTTTTTTTATGTTGAAAGTAATCTAGTACAATATAATTCTGGAAAAAACACAGAGTCTGTTAATTAAATATTTAAATATGAAGTTGTTCAGAATATTCTAGAGCTGTTCAAAACACTATTTATCAGCTTGGGTAAAATCTAACTGGCAAAATGGAACCTTTTACCTGACTATATATAGGTATATATAGGATATGCCACTTCTTTAGCATTCAGAGAGACTTATAAATACTATATACTTGAGGGAAAAATTAGGCCTATAATGAGGAGACAGCACAAGAAAACCCTTGTGTAGCTTTTCTGCTCACTTGGTTAGTCCATGAGGAACGCATGTGCAACAAGCCATGCTTTATTAAGCCACACTGATAGGCCCTGCAGCCAGCAGCAACTCTGTCTCATGCACAAGTGTACCTGCATGGCTTAACTTGGCTGGGAAAAAACCAGAGTATCCATCCACAGGCAGACAGCACCCACAGACAGGCAGAATATAAAGAAATCTCACCGCTGCTCTGTCAAGAATAAGTATCTTTTTAATTTCGTTGGAGGATACATAAACATCAACTTGTGAAATACCACTGAAGAGATGTTAAGTAGAGCGAGACAGAAGGGAATTATTAATATCAATGTTATCAAAGAAAAAGGATAGAAAATGTGAATATGTTTCTAAAACATACTCTAAAAAAAAATTCCTCTATTTGTTTCCCCCCTTTTCTTTAAATGCTAAAGGTTTTTGGTGACGAAATCTTAGCTATACACATGAGATTTTATCCTTTTGTTATGGCAGAGATTAAACAAAATGCTCAAGGCAATGACTGAGAAAAGCTATGCCTCCTCAACTATTTTTCTAGTGACTAACTTCAGAAAAAAGAAAATGCTCTTTGTAGCCAAAATGTCACATGTTGAGAACTTTAAAAAGCTTTAAATGGCTCCTTTCAATTTAAATGGCTCCTTCTCATTTTGGCCACTGCAGAATACACAGATTCCCAAATGACTGCCATATTTCATAAACACTGTAAGAAATTTGATGGCCTGAACCTCAAATGACATTTCAAATCATCTGTTCAAATAAGGGAGAGAAATGCAGACTGCCAAACATTAGATATCCTTACATGTTTAGCTAAATATTAATTCCAGAAACAGACCAGTGTCAGGGTATTAATAGATAACAACAATGCACACATAGCTACTAATAAAAATATTTTTGATAAAATAGGCCAAGTGCATTTACATGGTATATGTCTAACCTCTGCATAAGAAATAAGTGACTCTGTGATACAGCACACATCATAGAAAATAATTTTAATTCTGAGTTTTGTGACAGTCTTTTTTTTGCACAGTCTCACAGCAGTAATTATATTCTGCAAGCAGCTCATTTAAAGACACAAAAAATAAGTAAAGTGACCCTCACAAGTCCTAAGGCCAGACAGATAAAGATTAAGTAAAATCATTCATGATTTTCCCAGCCTCTGTCCTTATTTGATGTCTGATTTTGAATAAACTATTTATTACCAGATGAGACATGCATATTGAAGAAAATTACATAGGGGGTTAAATGAAAAACCAATTAATTCAGAGACAAGTTAAAGCTGATAGAGAATGCTTCTATTTATACTGCATGTTTATGCTCTTCCAGAATACTTTACAACCATGATATAGTTGAAAACTATGCAACTATTTGTAAGTTGAAATGTTACAGTTTCAGCTATGACTGAAAAGTGTGGTTCAACACCTGCAGCCATGTTTCCAGTCCTTGTTAAGTCTTACTTTGTTCTTTAGTTTTCTTAATTGAAAAGAAGATGTAAAATTAAATGTAATTACAAGACCAAGCCTAATAATAGTATATGTCAGTCTGACTTTATATCCTAAAACTTGTGCTTGTTGACAATGCAATATGTAAACCTTCTGAGCCAAAGCAAAACCATTGCCATTGCTGCAGGTCCTCTGTAACCTATCAAAGTCTAGTTGACTGCTCCTCAGACCTATATTTAATGCACAAAAATTCGAGGAAAATAACACAGATTAGAAGATCATAAATTCAACATGCTGTTGTGCAAACAGCCACTGCAAGGAACCTACACAGTGACAGGACAGAAAAGCTGTGCTCTATGTGGACCTACTGTGAGCAGTAAAATGCCTACATAAATAACCAGCAAAACAAGATACTGTGCAACACTGGCATTTATTATACAGCTGTCCAAAGTAATCATCAGATCAGGCAACTGCATCATGAAGGGCTGAAGTACCCAGCCCTAATGCCATATGGTCAGCCTTAGCAATGCTGCCTCCAAATGCTGCTTTTTAGCCCTTTTGCAGGAAAAAACAAATAACTGACTCCTTCCTCACCCTCCTTACTAAATACAGTCATCTGTATTTTTCAGGATTTCATTAGAAAAACTGAAATATATTCTGCAAAATATTATCTCTACTCTACCTTTTACTGTTTTTCCCCCCAGGAAATTGCAATTGATAATAAAAAGAGATACTTTGTAATTCTTAGAAAGTCAGTTTGTGAAACTAACTTACATAAATTACACTGTGACATTTCCATTTCAAGTTCAGATTTACTACCCTCTGGGAAGATTTCTTCATATTTCTTATATTCAGTGTAGCAAAGAAAGATTACATCATCTGCCACAGGTCACAGAACAAGTCTGTGCCTGGTACTTTGCACGTCTTTTTGCCATAGTAACCAGAAAACAAGTCAAGGGAAATAAGATAAGGAAAAGACAGTTTTCCTTGCATAAAGTGTAGGCACTTACACTTCTTAGCTGAATATTCATTTTACATTTCTTTTCTCCCACAGTTACGAAATACACCAAACCTCACCTTATTTCACCCCACCTTTACCTGAATTCCTTTTTTTTCTTCCCATTTTGCTGTATACATAAACCTTTTACGGAAGGTATAGAACCAAAATTCTCCATAAACAAGACATCCTATGCCCAATAACCCTCAACAGGCCAAAAAACTCAATCATGAAAACACAGTGAAGGCAGAGATACATGTGTAAATATAAAGAACACTCCTAACCTTTTTGCAGATAAAGAACATCTGCTCTGAAGTTCCTAAAGTACCTACAGGGGTCTCTTACAGCTCAGAAGCTATTCAAAGCCACTTACATAATATGCCATTTACAGTATGCTAGAAATGTCTCAAGGTGAGGACCTACTTTTAAGTGGTCATAAACCATCAGGAACACACTGGTTGATGTAAATAATAGTTGATGAGGTCTGTATTTTTTACTTTTGTGTTTTTGCGTTGACATGCATATACAGGGAGTAAAATTACCGTACCAGAAAATGTCAGCAGCAAAGTTTCCTTCCAATGACCTCTGAAGTAGTCATACTAGAGAAAATATGAACTTCCCATAGGCTCTTTTTTTCTGCATGGTGACCAGTTCTTGTTAAAACAGACTTCTCTTAAAAAGCCCCCCGGGAACCTGGGAAAGATTCCTAAGGACCCATGACAAGTTTTAATAAGGTTCATGTCTGAAAAAAAATCTGCTGGAGACCACCCAAATCTCTTTCAGATTCCTTTAGTGCTATCTATTACTTTTCTAGTGATTTTACTTAATATGTTAAAAACAAATTAGAGAGAGAAACTGCATAACCTCCTTGTAGCAAAGTTATTAATACCTCTCAACCACAACATGTACCTTTTAGGATAGTTTAAAAGAAAGACAGCAAAAAGACATTTCTGCATTTCCTTACTAGATCTACAATTAGTTCTGTAATTAGCAAGCTAGAAATAGTTAATTTGTGCTGGGCTAAGCAAATATTATTGTAATTAACTTTAGAGTGAGAGGCTAATAATGCAAGACACACAGATGTATGACATCTGTATCTGTGCAATGACACAGATTTCCTCCCAGTAAAACATTCTGGCTTCCCACACCATGCTGCAGAAGCTGGTTCTGCTGGATCCACCTGCCCCTTCTGATCAAGGAGAGAAATATTTAAGGATAATGTGAAAGGCAAAGAGTGGACTCTCCTCAGATGTGTTGAATGAATACATAAACCCTTTAAACATGCTAGAATTTCTACTTTTAAAAATTTATGCGACTGTATTAAGTCACTTCTGTTGTAGTAGTCTTTAAAAAGGACAAAATATAAAACCAAAAAAAACCCCATGGGCTAAACAGCTGACAGAGATGTTGACACACAGGAGAAATTAATTATTCTAGTGTAGATAACTCACAAGCAGTGACAACTACAGCAGGACAGTGCATTCCAAAGGGCAGCCTTCATGCTTTGGTAAAGAGCCCTGGGCTGTAGGCACAGCACATCGACCCAAGCGTCTACAGACCTACCTACCTCTCCCAGCAGAAAACCGCAGGAGGAAAAGGGGGGAAATACCATGCTTTGCTCAACCTGTGTGGTGGTCTACACGCTAAATTTTATTTTTAATTAGTGTCCTGGAAAAAAACCCCAAACATTACAACTACTGCCGCCATAGTGCCATTGCCCTAGCTGGCCTTTCTTCTCCAGTTAACACTATCACACAACTAACAAAGCCGACAGCTGAGCCCCAGCCAAGGCTGTAGCGTCTCTGTGAAAGTGTGTTTAAGAAAAGAAGTAACAACACAGTTGGAAGGGAAGTGTTTGGTTATGGAGCACCGCGCTCCTGAGAAGACTACAGCGGAGGACGCTGCGGAGCACAGGGAGAGAAAGCAGCCGAGAGAGACCGGTGGGTGCCGACCTCGGCCTCCTGCTGCTTGTCCCTTTGCCGAAGGGGACAGGCGGTCAGTGGACCATAACCTCTGCTGATAGCCAGGGGGCCAGGAGAGGGCTCTGGAATAGAAATGAGGAGGAACAAGATCGGAAAACCAGCGGAAGCGCAGGCCAGCCTGGAAAAGGCGGAGAGAGCGCTCCCCTCCAAGGTCGAAACGCCCACCCTCTCCCGGCCGGCGCACGCGCGCAGGGGAGGGAGCGCCTTCCCCTGCCCGGCCCGAGCGGCCCCGCTCCGCGGGGAGAAGCGCCGATGCCGAGGGTGGGGGGCGGCCCGCGGCCCACGTTACCTCCACCCACTGCGCCTCGGAGCCGCGCTCGGGCGGCCGCACCNCTGAGCGCTGAGGGCGGGGCCGGGTCGCGCCTTTCCGGCACCGCCTGCGGGCCGCGGGTCACGGGCGGCGCGGAGCGTGAGGGCGGGCCTGGAGCGGGTGGATAAACGGGACTTCTCGTCTGTCCTCTCTGTGCAGGGGACTGGATACAAGCCTTGGGACAGAACTAAACAAAGTATTTCTGCAGCTTTGCCTACCGATGCCCTAATAGCAGGAAGCGGGCTTTGCTTTCTTATTTTGATGAGAAGTGAAAGATCTCCTTGTC
>VZRX01018087.1:11753-22403 GCA_013398075.1 Notiomystis cincta | reverse complement strand
TTCTGGTGGGGAAATGTTACATGTTTGTGATAAGAGCAGTACGCTGTATAGTTTATGCATGAAAAAGAAAATCTGAATGTTGTTCATTATTTCATTTGTTGATTACTCCTTTGTGTTTCAGGTGGCTGAGATCAGTCTATCAAGTTGGAGTATTTCTCTTCAGTGATAATGCATTGGAGCAGAGGGAACAGAAAATGCAGTTAAAAGAGATCTGCATAGCTATACATATATATATATATACATACATACATACATACATACATACATATATATATATATATGTATGTATACATAGCTATAGTGATCCAAATCATCTGGGAGAAAGAAGTGCGTAATTTTGAAATTAAATCCCACTGCTAATGGGAAAAATTAAAAGTACTGCAATCTTCCAGTTTTTGCCTACATATCCTGATACTCCTTGAACAGCTCAAAAACTGGAAGAGTAGTGTCTTTCTCCCATATGTGAATTCTGACAGAGACAAGTTTTGAACAATACTGCATTCATTCAAGTCAGGATAGAATGATGCAGAATTGAGTCTCTCTCTCCAAATCCATTTTATGACCAGAGATTTTATTGTTACACCTGTGTTTAAAAAATAAAATAATAATAATAAAAATATATATATTAGTATCAGTAAGAAGCTGAATTTTAGTACCTGGACTCAATCATAAAATTAGATTACCAAAGATCCCTATTGAATACCAAGGGCCAATATGCACTTCTGAATAAACAATGTTACACATAGGGATATATTCGGCTTTTGTCTGTAATTTTAAAAGAAGATTCTTGATGTGTGTTCAGTGAGGTTGCTCTTCCTAAACCAAACCTTCATGGAAGAACAGGAACTTGCACTAGGTGGGTAGTGTATGAAGCAGCTCATTTTTGCTAGCTGTAGGGCATTGTAGATACGAGATGTTTTTATTTAAACTCAACTAATTTTATTTAAAATACCTTCTGTTCATTTATTAGAAAGCTGTATCCCCAGACTCATTAAGAAGAGTTTAATGAGGTGGAAATCCATTTAAAATGAGAGGGTTTTCCATATATATTTGCGATATAATTTGATTGTTAAGGAAAATGGATTTTGCTCCAGTCTGAGCAAATTATAATAAGCAGATTAGAGAGGGATATTAATATATAAGGATATTGATTTTTATTTGATGCTGTGCCATTATTTACACCAGGATATGATAGAGAACATTTATTCATGTGCAAGTTTCAATACAAATGCCTGTGGAACATTTTATGGCAAAATTAGTATGACATCATTGTTTATTTATGGATTCTTCATGGAATTATGTTGTATTTTCCTTGGGAAGCCAAATAATTCTGTTGCACCTTGAATTTCTTGAATCTTACTGGCCTATTGTTAGATTAAGGGCCTCTCTTTTTATGCCAAAGAGTGATTGTAAATTTGTTGGATAAATTTTAGGCATGGACTTGGATTTGACTGTTGGTTTTATATAGAAAAAAACCCCTCCTGACATCTAAAAAATAAATCCATGCATAAAATATATTGTTATTTTTATCGGGTACTATATAAAACATTTTTCTGCATGTTTGGGATTTGACAATTGTCCCAGAATATTTCCTGTATCCTCTCTGCTTGTTGTCACTGGATCTGAAAGTAGGTATTTTGAGAATGGTACCCAGAAGACAATTCTGGTTATTTTCAGATAATTTCTCTTTCAGAGGGGCAGATGGCAGTCTCACAAATTGCAGCAGATGTGTGTTTTCCCTTACCCTTTGTGGGAATGGTCATGTGTCTGAGTTCAGGAAATACTTGGACAACACTCTCAGGCACATGGTGTGATTCTTGAGGTGTCCTGTGCATGGCCAGGAGAGGGACTTGAAGATCCTGATGTGTCCCTTCCAGCTCAGCATATATACTGTGATTCTGTGATTCTATGCATGTTTGGAACAAATCCTTTTGTCACAAGGTGGGTGGATGCTGGAAGGAAGCTCTGCCTGTGCGGGGACTTGGCTTACTCCTTGTCTTTCAGGACCAAAATGATCCAAGTGGTTGAGTTCTTCCCTAGGAATGTCTTTTTGGGGGGGGGGGGTTGTTGTTACTATTAAGTTTGGTGTTGCATACCATTAGACTTGACTGGATCTGTGAAGGAACAACATGTATCTGGGATGGTTTTCCTTTGTCTGTGGTGTCTGAAACATGATCAGTGGTCTCTCATGCAGCTATCACATCCACAGAGCCCCTGTCTTTTTGAAGAGAAATTATACAAAGCTGCACTGGCACTTAGCAAAGATACAAAGTAGGTTGTTGCAAGGGTTGTATCTTGGTAGAACTACCTCTTTTGGGACAGATGTAGCTGAAAGGTTCCAGAGTGTCAAGTGATTTCAACATTTCATTTTCTCCATTGCCCAATTTGGAACTCTTCCCATGCATACAGATTAAAAAAGAAAAACAAACACCAACCCCAAACCCCCAAAAAGTTCATTCACATAGAATCTTTTAGTAAAGAATCATGGGTAGGGGCCAGTACTGCTGTGAAGGGTGAGACAGAACCGATGGATGTCCTTGTGCCACCTGTTAAAGATTGCTGTAAAAAGACTCATCATCAGAGAATGGCCTGGAAAGTGGAATTTGCAACAATGAATTGCAAATATCCATCACAAGGTAAAGATATTTCCACAAAATAATTTTTTAACTGGGATTAATGTTCAAATAAAGTACAATTTTAATTTGGCCATGTTGAAACAACAGGTAAATCATCAAAGAAATCAAAGAAGATACTGCGTATCTTTAGTCGAAGATGTTTAAACTGCCACAGGACAGCCCTGAATGTTAGTGTGATTGTTTTTGAAAGGATGTTTATGATCATACATCTTGAACTGAGTCAAGTCCTTCACTTTCTGTTGGAGGATGACCTCTTTTCCTTCTCTTTTTCTCCCATCTTACTTACTTTGTTTCTCTTTTTGAGCTACTTGCCTTATCATAAATAGCACAAGTAGGTTCCCTAGCTCTTATATTTGGTGATTATTTTTCGTAGCCTATTTCTCAGTCTAGTTCAAGACCCAGTTAACTTTCTGCAGCCTCAGAAATGTTAGCTGAAATGCTGATTAGCTGGAGGAGACAAGGTACTGCTCAAGAGCTAATTCAAGAGAATTAGCTGGTGGTGTTAGAATAATTTGACTGTCTAAGACACATTATGATGACTGTATTTAGTACTGACTTATTCAAAGTACTGTCCAGAGGTCAGGAGTATGTCTGCCTCCCAACCATCATCCTCCTTCCTCCAGAGGTATTTAAATAGGAAAAGCAAAGAAGGCATGAAGAATTTCCCTAGTACAAATCACACAGCAGAAATGAGCAGCCCTGTCAGTCAAAGACCACAATTATTGCACAATGCCTGTGCAGAGCTACCAGAAACAGCTCTTCCAGAGAAGACCTAGAGTAAAAACTATCATCCACTCTGCCTTCCAAACTGCCCCCCAGGTCTGCTTAGCATTTGAAAGAACTGTTGCAGCCTTCTGGGGGAAGATGACTGAGAGGAAGATGGTACTGTGGTTTTTATCTTTGTGCTTTGCACCATACCTCTGAGGAAGGTCATGGCTCTTCAGCTCCAGTTCTGTAGCATCAGAATTGGTCCACCTCTTTAGCTCTTCCAGAAGAGCCAATTTAATGTTCCCACAAACGTCAGAATTGTTTGTAGTGAAGGCTGGTACTCCTGTTGTGGAAGTACAGTTCTGTGATTTGAGCAGTTGATTTTATCTGTGTTTAAAGAAAGCAACAAAAATTTAATACACTATTAAAAATAGATTAGTGTTTTGTTTAGTCCTTCATACAATTACAAAACAGACAATGAAATGTGTTGTAGCAATCAAAAGTTAATTAAATTTCTGAAAAAAAATAACAGATTCAATGTGAAAGCTGTGTCAGATACAATTACTGGTTTTTATTGTGAGAAGCAGAAACTTTGATCTCTTGGGGGAAAAAATGTAGCCAGATAAAAGACACACAATCTGCTTGCTTACTGTGTTTGCCTAAAGGAAGTAAGAACACTATTAATCTTTCTAGTTGTGTGCTGGGCATGTTCATTTGCCTGTGACATTTAGCTACTCCATTTTTTCCTGCTTGGGTGTCTCCTGAACCAAATCTTTATCTGTATGATTGACAGGCATTAATGTCGAAAGGACTTCTGTATCGTGCTCCAGTGGAAGCAACAGAGCAGTGGGAGTGGCTACCTGCTGTATGTACCATGGGATCTCACTGTCACACGGCAGACTGGTTAGAAGCAATATGTTTTTGGTTTTTTTTCATGGAATTGAGCTAATCCCATATGCTCTTTCTTGAGCCAACTTTGAGTTTCAACTCCACACTGGAATTCAGAGGGAGGTTGAACATGAATTTGACTCTATGAGGAATCCCTCAAAGGCCAGCAGTTTTCTGCTTTACCATTAGGAATGGTATTGCCAGATCCAGGTTGATCTCTGCAGGTGTATCCACTGTCGCCTCAGCTTGGCATCTGGGTTCTACACAGCAGGAGCACATGAAGACAACTTGGCTGAGGGAAGAAGCACCCAGCACCAAGCTAGAAAAGGGTAACCTTATGGTGAGAGGGCCTGGAGCAGACAGGGCAGGAGTACCAGAGCTCAATGACACTCAGCAGCTGTCAGGCTGTTTGCCATCCCTGAGCAAGCTCAGGACAGCTACCCAGGCCACCCTTGGCCAGTCAAAGTCAGCTTCAGCTTCTTGTGCTCTGTGTGGAGCTGCTGACCACACAAGAGTTCAGAACCTGGCACTGCTCAGGCAGGTGAGGGGCTGGTTTGCTAACCCGTGCGTGGCTGATGTAGATGGGTGTTGCAAACTGGGTTCCTCCTGGTGGAGGAGGTATTTAGAACAGGCCCAATGGAGCACAGCTCCTGCATTCTTTATTTTCCTACCATCGGGGTTGGTCTGCAACGTCCAAGGTGGATACTCCTCTACCCTGCCATGTAAAGGAATTAAAGTCTGTTCTCCCCAAGTACTGCTGCATCACTGCTCTCTTCACCTTATAAACACTTTTGCAATAGCAATCAGTACTGCTGATTGGTTGTGTTATTTAATCCCATTTTTTTTCATCTTCAGTGAGAATTTAGAGGATAATATGAGGATGTTGCTATAGACAAAAATGCATCAATATCTTCTAGGAGCTGAAATTTCCATGTTTTCAATGGATGCCATGTATAACATCAGAGTATTGGCATAAAGCCTCATGTTATTAAAAATGGACATGAAATGAGATGGGGCTTTTTCTGTTCCTTTCACAAACAGTATGAGAGTCATTTATTATTCTCTCTGTACCTGGAGGACTCCTTGCCTCCAGTTACTGTTGAGTATGCAGGCATAATAAGGCTGCATGTCATTTTTTTGCATTTATATGGATGACTTTCAAAGTAAAACTCACCACAGCTTCAGGCCAAAAGCTTTCTCCTTGAGTCACAGCTCCTATCATTTTTTACCCCTCAGGCATACTGATCCTTAGCTAGTCAGGGAAGCATGCACACAAAATGATGGGTCATTAGGAAATTCTCTGAATGGCAAACGTCTGAAGTCATCCCAAGTGCTATTTGCCATGCATCATGATAAAACTCATGAGTTAGAGGAGGCACTAATTATATGCTTGGTCAGCCATTTATGGGTTGTTGGAGCTGTTGTTTCCAGAACAGCAACCTCTTGAAACAGCATAGTTCAACAAGATTGCCAGAGCACAGTGAGCCAAGCAGGGTTGACAGATTTTGGCATTATTCCCTTCAATGAAAGAATATTGCATTACAACACAAATTGGTAGCTCACTTTGCCATAGTACAGCATCATATACTGATACAGTGATGTTAATCTATGAGCTTTTCTTAAAATTATATTTTGGGAACTCATTTCCCTTAGAATAAATGGCAACTGTAAGACTTTCATTTACCATCAGCCTTTGGTTTTTGATAGTTTGTTTCAGTAATACAATAGTTTATATATATATAATCCTTTCATTATTTTAACCCACATACATAAGAAGTGATCTTGAGGGGAAAAAGCAAATATTTAATATATTGAGCTAAATAATAAAAGATTGTCAATTCTAATGAATATTCATGTAGTCAAATAAGATAATAAACATGTCAAGAAATGATGTGGCTTCCTGCTATGACTTCCAGTGTAGATTACCATGTTTCAAAGAGCAGTGTCAAAAATTGATTTTAATTTTTAATTTTCACACTTTCTCAAAGCATTGATTTTTTTAGTGCATGTTTCTGAACTCATTTAGGATGATACTACTAATGTATTATTAGATACCTCAGAAGCATTGCAATGATAGGATTTTTCACATATTCTTTGATTGGTTTTTTTTTTAAGCTGACAAAGAGTCATAATTTCTTTCTTTTACAGAAGATGCTAAATTGCTGCTACAGATTGGAAGTGAAATACTTTATCTTCAATATTTGATGTTATAAAAGAATAGAAAAATAGTACTTGGCATAACTTTTTCTTACAGAGCTTTTTATTTCACAGATAATTCTTGGAACTGCTGGAGGGTTACATTTTTGTGATTAAGAGAATAAAACAATTACTCTGTAACTTGGGATATTTTAATATCAATTACAGATGTTTAATCTTACTTGGATACTCTGTTGGCCATAGGACAAAAAATAATCATGTCTTCATAGTAACAGTCTCAGTGAGGACCACATCCAGATTAAAAAGTCCTTCATTTTGGTGCCCACAAATAAATTCCAGCACTAATATGACAAATTTTAACTCCTGTGCAGAAAACACAAATCTAACTACTGCACCCTGAAGTTTGGAGAATGACTCAGCTCAATTTCAGGTGAACCTCTAGGCAACATCTGTACTAAGAATCAACAGCAGGAAATACTCTTAGCCATCACAACTCATCTTTACTCCCTAACATAGTTTTGGCCAGGGCTTGCTCACTAAGAAAAACATTCTGTACCTGGTTCAGCAGTTAAGAACCAGCTAAGAACTTCTGGCTCAATGTGAAACCTTGAAGAGTTACTTACATTCCCAGCTGAGGATTAACCAGAGGATTGTGTTCCGAGAATCAGTGCTTTGGCTTTACAGATAGAGCACCTCACAATTCTAAAATAATTACTAAACACAAAAGCCAGTAAAAATTGATGTAATGTTTCAATCAGCATCATTGATCAAATAAGATTAATTTGCTATGTAAAACTTGTTTAGGCTCAGGGTTCTGATGTTAACAAAAATGTTTCCTGTAAAACAAGCTTGTTACTGAGAAAAATGAATGAAGAGCAGAATTAAAATAATTTCAGAAACTGAAATTGTGAATGTCATTGTGACTCAGATTCACAGTGTGAAATGGTTTACTGAAGCTTTTAGGACAGTCACCATCTTTTTTATTCTTTATTTGTACATGGTCTAAAGCAACAGAACTCTTTCTGCCCCTAAGACTCTTATAATTGCAATTTGTCTCCATTATATTTTCCTATAGAAAGAAGAAAAGAAACAAAATGCCAGTCTTCCTTCAATGTTTGTAAAATATATGATATTATATAAAATATTAGGAATAGTTTCAAAACCTTTGGTTTTATCTTCAGGCATGGAAATACTGTTAATTTGTGTTAATTCCATTCATGCAAGGAGTATCTATATATGTAAGGTACCTGAGAAAAATTATGTGGCTTTGTTACAGAAGGGCATATTCAACAAAATAAATCCTTTAATTTTCTGCACCACTTCCTTAAGGTTGGAAAAACTGCTGTAATATAAGCTGCACCTTCACTGTGATGTGACTGTTACTATAGAAAGCTATATTAACCTGAAGAACTTGATGACTGACTTCAGGAGAGTCTAGTGACAATTTAAATAAGGTTTTCATCTCTTCCTGACTGTGAAGGACTGCACTGTTTAAAATTCCACAGGAAAGCAATATACAAACTAAACTGGTCTCAATTTTTCAAAACCTTCTTCCTCATTTAGTGAAACAGAATGAAAGCAAACAATTTCTTTCTTGGTTTAAGATTTGGCAAAGCTTTCACATCAGATGAAGCTGCTTATGTGGTCTTATATTTACTGGCAAAACTAATATACATGATAAAGAAAAATTAATAAATTGTTCCTCTCTCTTCTGTGTTATCTTTGTGCTTGTTAAAGATGTTGCATTTTCAATTAGTAGATAATAAACAGAAACTTCTTCTTAAACAAGGTAATATTCTATATGAAAACTCACGTAAACCTGCATTGTTTTGAATGGATATTTGAAATCAGAATCTTAAAATCCCTTGAGCCAAATTTACTTTGTAACAAGTGGGCATAACTGCCTCCATATCAGTTGATCTTGGTGTCTAAGCCTTGCAGGAAAAAGACTTTAGAAGAGAAATTCCAGTGGATGACAGAGTGGTAATATCGCGGTACAGAAGGACTCTCCTCATATACACCTTCAGTTGTTTTCTCCTCTAATGCCTGAAATTCCCTATTTACACATTTTTGAGATGTGCCTTATTGGTATATCTGGAGCCACTGTGCCCCTGTGCACAAGCTCTGCCAAGCTGATGCTGGTCTGTGTAGGACCAGATCAGTGCCTCAGCATTAAGTAAAGCAACCTGGAAGTTGCTTTAACTTCCATGAGGAGCACAGCAAAGATAAAACAAAGAACTCACACCAATAAGCATTTTGTCTTGGATTATTTTACAGCCTGATAGAGTTTGTCAGCCCCACAGGAGAATGCTGTTTTGGCCAGAGCATGCTCTAGCACGGTCTCAGAGCTGGCAAAAAGAGGGGGTGGCAGCTGAGACACGGTGCAAGGGGTAAGAGCCAAGAGGTAAAGCTAAGAGCCAGGCCAGAGCCCAGAACCAGGTAATTATAGCCATGTGACAAAAAAAGATAAAAAGCATCATTTTAACCCTAGTTATCTTAAAGGTGCCAGGGCTGGCCAACCAGCCAGGGGGAAAACCCCCCAGAATCTGAGACTCCCATGCCACACACACTCATCCTAGTATGCAGTGGTATATCCCCGTGGCCAAAGGTTGCAGGCCTGGTCATGAAGCTAAAATGACACCTTGGCTGTGAAGAATCTTTCTTTTGCCATTCTTTAATGTAATTTCTAGCTCAATGCAAATTTTTTGCTATGCAGACAGTGGAAAAAGACCCTGGAGGCACATCTACATCACAGTTTCAAAACAAAGTGGCTTGGTAGTTTTCAATATTCTTTTTCAGTTTGGTTTGACAGTAGGGTAAATTATTGGGAAATGATTTGACCTCTTCAGGTGTCTGTGGACATGCAAAATATAGGTGTCTGTAGTTATGCAAAATAGGCTCATGTGGGTACATAAAAAATGTGGGTTGAATGAGAATCACTTCAAGGATAAGGGAAAAAATTATTTTCAGTATATGTTGAACCTGAGCACTGGAACATGCCTTTGGAAGTGGTGGGGTGTAGCAAAATGCTTGATTAGAGCTTTTAATAATACAATTTAAAAAGCAAGATATAAAATGCTGAAAATTCTGCTCACTGTGAAAGAGAGGAAATGTTTATCATAATAACACTTAAAACTGATGTAAAATCCTCTGATCCATTGCATATTACAACAGATACCAACAAAAGACATGGTCTACACTGTATTTTATATTTGCAAACTAATGACCTGAAAGTGCTAAGCTCTGAATTATTTCTAGAATACCACTTGGCTGAATGTGGACTATTCATGGAATTGTAAGAGCAAATCATGTCAAACCAATCTAATTCCCTTCTACAAGGTGGTTACAAGGCTTGTAGCTGGGAGAGAAGCAGTAGATGATGTGTGTCTTAAAGCTTTTAACAAGTCTCACATAAGGAACAGAAATGGGTTTTGATGAACATTTACTGAGTGAGGGTAAACTGGATGGAAAATCAAAACTATCACCAGAACAATGATCAGTGCCAAATAACAGGACAAGAGGCAATGGGCAGAAACTGATGCACAGGAAGTTCCACCTGAATATGAGGAAGAACAATTTTATTGTGCAGGTGTCCGAGCACTGGAACAGATTGCCAAGAGAGGCCGTGGAATCTCCTTCACTGGAAATTAAGAACCATCTGAATGCAATCTTGTGCTATGTGCTCTAGAATGACCCTGTTTGAGCAGGGAAGTTGGACCACATGATCCACGGTAGTGGTCTTCCAACTTTACTAATTCTGTGATTCTCTGCTTTAGTATGAGTCAAAAACCCCAACCAACCAAAAAATCCAAATCAAAATAGACAACCCCCCCCAAACAGGTAGTACCTGTCTCAGCTACAGGTCTCTTTGTTCCTTTACCTAATGATCCAAAGGAGGAAATGGGACATATTTATTGTATTTGTCGAGGACACAAACCAAGACGGGACCAAGCTCTTGCCCGACCATTCTGCGGGCCAAGATGAGAATTCAGAAGGCACCGACGAGCCGAAGGAGAACTTCAGATAGCGACAGAACGAGCCTCTGCGGGGACAATCACAGCATTATGAGGAATTAGCCCGAAGCACTTTGCAATGCATGCAGTCCCTCGGTGGTGATGCCCCGGTTTCCTTACAGACAGCGGCAGGGACGCGCTTCGGGCGCGCTCGGCGGGCGGGGCCGGCTCGCTTCCCCGCAGCCCCTCTCGGCGCCACACCCTCATCTCCCGCCAGCTGCGCGCTGCCCGCGGGGCTGCCGGGCCCA
>VZRX01018087.1:0-11631 GCA_013398075.1 Notiomystis cincta | reverse complement strand
GTGAGCGGGAGCTCCGCCGTGCGCCGCGGCCAGCGGGGCGGGAACGGAACGGGGCGGGCTGGGCTGTGCCTGTGCTTGCGAGCGTGCCGCGGGGGCGGCAGGCGGGACGGTCCGTCCGTGCGCGGGTGCCCTGACGGGCCGTGTCCTGCGGCAGCCGCTTCGGCAGCAGCGGCAGCGTCCCTGCGGGAGGGGAGGCGGTCGCTGCAGGCGTCGGCGGCGGGGGCCGGTCTGGGGCAGCGCCGAGCCGGGAGAGGAAGATGGACGGGCTGTGCCCGCTTTTTACCCGAACCCGCGGGAGCAGCGTGCTCAGTGCCCGTGGCGGTACAGTTGTGCCAGCCGCGAGCAGGTGGGACTCTGCCTGCAGGAATGCTCGGCTCGGCTGCTCGGCCCGTCCAGCCGTGCGGGCCCCGCTGTGGCTCTGTGCGGCGGGAGCAGCGGAGCACACGAGCGGTGGCTGTGGCCCGGCTGAGGGCAGGCACAGCCCTGGGACAGCTGCCTGCCCGGCACCGCCTGCCCTCGGCACCTCGCCTTCGTGCTCCTTCGCTTTCCTGTATTTGTTGTGCCTGAAACAACTGTACCGAAGGCACCGCCAAGTCTAGTCTGTTTCTTAAAGCTTCCGACTTTTGAAGCAGTGTTTTGGTTTATTTCAACACAATTTTTTTTCTTTGACTGTTAAAATCAATCATATTTAAGTGTTTGTCAAAAAAAGTGTGACTGGCACTATTTTAAGTTGAGCTAGTGCCTGCCTGCCGGTGAAGCAGACTCCCTTTGGGAGAGCCCTTGTGCAGAATGTTTCTTTAGACAAGTAGTGGAAATTTCTCAGTGTGCAGGTAGATTCCTTCCTGTCAGCCTTCTCTGTGAAAACTGCAGGTTGGTGCACACGCATTCACTTG
The DNA here is from genome assembly GCA_013398075.1 of Notiomystis cincta. NCBI lineage: Eukaryota > Metazoa > Chordata > Aves > Passeriformes > Notiomystidae > Notiomystis > Notiomystis cincta. The sequence goes on along the minus strand of VZRX01018087.1, from coordinate 10,738 downwards.
CTTTTTGGTTTTGTTAGTCCTCAAGCTCTGGGGATGAGGCTCTGAGGGACAGACGTGCTCGGATCCTGTCACGGGGGCTGCCAAAGCAGAAGCCCATAGAAGGAGTTAAGCAGGTGGTGGTCGTGGCTTCTGGAAAAGGGGGAGTTGGAAAATCAACAACAGCAGGTAAGGTTTCTTTTTTAATCATTTCCTTTGCCCATTTTCTCTAGTACTTTGTATGGAATATTTAGGTGGTTGTGTCATTACCTTTTTATTGGATTCCATAACACTGCCCTTCACCTCTTACAAGTCCCATTGCAGCCATTGAGACTCTGCTTAGATACAGAAGTCATGCCTTTAACTTAGGTGTGAATTGAGCTTTGAGATCGTATCTTTGTAATAGTGCAGTGCTGTCCTGAGACATCAGGACATCTTAAGAGGTGATGTAGGCTGAGGTGAAGGGGATTGTATGCTAGTGCAGTGACTGTTCCTCCTTCCCTGGCCACTTAGGTGTGCCTATACAGTGCCTTTCTGTGCTATGTCAGTGTAGTCACGTGCTGTATAGAGGATACTGATATTTAGAAAGATTCAAGATCAGGATTCTGTTCAATTTTCTCAACTGCTCATGTAGGTGTTTCATAAAGAAAAAGTGAAATTGTACTTATAAAGCACACAAATTGATCAGAGCCTTGTGAAACACCTTGAACTCTTCTCTCAACTCCACCATTAAGTTTTGAATTAATTTTTCTCTAACTGTGCTATTCCTGGGTGGTAGAACGGGATAGTACATGGGTTACCAGTACTGTAGAAATTGACTCGAACTTAAACAGATGACAGAATTGAAAAATATTTGTTGTGCCAACAAATGTGGTGGCCCTCTTACAGTGGTGGTGGATGAGGGAATAGTGACTGGTGTCATTGACCTGGACTTCTGCAGAGCATTTGGCACTGTCCTGCATGATGTCCTTGTCTGTGGACTGGAGAGACTGGAGTTGGTGGATGGACCACATGGTGGATTAGGAATTGGCTGGATGGCTGCATTGCATCCGGGTCTGTGTTCCCCAGCATAATGAGGACCTGTGAGAGCGTGTCCAGCAAGTACCACAAAGATGATCAGGGGGCTGGAGCACCTCTTCTTTGAAGACAGGCTGAGAGAGTTGGGGTTACTTAGCCTGGAGAAGAGAAGGCTTCAGGGAGACTCTTAGAGCACCTTCCAGTACTTAAAGCGTGCTTACAAAAAGGAAGGGGTGTGCCTTTTTATGTGGACAAATAGGACAAGGGTGAATAGCTCTCAACCAGAAGTGGAGAGGTGTAGATTAGCTACTAGGGAGAAATTCTGTACTGTGAGGGTGGTGAGGCAATGGAACAGGTTGCCCAGACAAGGGGTGGTTGTCCCATTCCCAGAAGTGTTCAGGACCAGGTTGGGTGAGGTTTTGCACAACCTTGTCTAGTGGAAGGTGTCCCTTTCCATGGCAGGGGTTTGGAGCTGGGTCATCCTTAGGGTCCCTTCCAACCCAAACCATTCTATGATTCTATGACACTGAAAGTAAACTTCTTTAAAAAGATCTCTGTAAAGTGTTAGAAATTTGTTTAAAGATCTCTTCCTTAGCATCTAGTCTGGAGAAGAGTCATCCTTTGAAGGATGTCTGCTGTTCATCTCCATGTATTGTGAACAACATATGGCTATAGCTCCTGTGTATCATTTTGTGGTTTGTATTTCAGCCATGCTTGAAACAGACTGATTGTCTGTTAATTTCTAGAACAGACTAACATGATATCTGTACTAAAAGTAACTGTACTTATAAAAAAAGCATTTTTTTGTATTTTTCTGCTATCTATCCTGTACATAGGATAGACATACCTGTACAAAGACATGCAAAACAATTAAAACTTGCATTTCTTAACCCTCAAAAGGTATTTAATTATAATACATAGACTGCTTCTGCAGGTTACTAGAAATACCAAATACCTGTTCATCAATTGACAGTTTACCAAATAAACATAATTTGAAAAGTAAATTGATATTATTCTCCTCATGTCTACAAACAAATATTTGAATTTAAGTTCTTATAAGTGACATTTGTGTACAATTTCTACATAAAATATAACACATGTATAAATAATACTTAGAGCTGTGAGTTCATTCCTGTGCATTTAAAAATAAATCAGGGTTCAACAGGCATTAAGTAAGATATTGGAAGTGCAAATGTACAATTTAAATGTATCTGTATTGGACAGCCTTTTTAAATGAATGTTTTAATTCATAATATTGAGAAGGAAATCTATATGCTTGTTTATTACAATGAGGGTAAATTTCATGGTTCAGATGAACAATTGAATTTCAGATAACTTGTATAAACAAAAGTATTGCATGGCATAATTACTGAATTATGTACTTAAAATTATATTCTTCTTACTTGAGGTTTGTGGGGAACATGTTTGGTGACATTTCTGCTGATGCATTTTGAGAGCAGGAATTGAAGAGAAAGGAGACCAGTAAGCACCTCTAGTTCCTAAGGCACCACAGAAAGTGTCATGAGTCTTGTGTATATGTCAGAAGGCCTGTCAGGGCTTTTTTTTCTTTCTTTTTTTCTCCAGTATAGTTGTGTTTCAGTTGCTCTGGATCTCCATTTCGGGAGTAGAGTATCTGTATTCTGGTCAAGTTTGTCAGGGTCATTCCCTAACCTGTTGAATAACTCATTCTGTTTATTGCATATGGCTTTCATGTTGTAGTCTCTCTTGCTTCCAGTGCTTTTTGGTCTTCTGAAATCAATGTAGTCAATGATTAGAAGAAATTATGTTACCAGAACAATATTTTTCAATGCATGTTTAAATACTTTGATTGCTTTTTGTTGTTTCTGTTTGTCTAATATATTGGTTTTTTTGTTTCCTGTGTTCCCTGTCACTTTCCTGTCAAGTTTCTGTCTTTTAATGGCATTCTTCTATATTTACCCTATCTGTCCAAGTTTGGGGTTTGTTATTTGCTTGTTTGTTTGTTTTTTAATTCTTGCTCATCTGTTCCCTTTTTGCACTACCCTAAAGATGAGAGTACTGAAGAAAATTGATCCTGGCGTGAAAAGAAGTCAAAGAGCAGTCTTGAAAGAGGGGAAATTTCTAATTTATTGGAAGTCTTACTGTTTTCAGCTGTGGAAGAGGAATAAAATTCAAGGCTGGTGTTCTTGCTCACATTTTGCTAATACTGATAGTTGAGGAAAATACAACAATTGACTACATGGACCTTCAGACATTTTTAGCAAAGACTAAGAGGCTGTGATTTTTCATTATTTTTCAGGGAAGCTGATACACTTGACCATGTGTTGACTATCTCAGTCATATTAACTGCATTTTAACTTTTTTCCCTCTTGCATACTTTTATTCTGCATGTAGGGTGTAATATTGATTTTGGGTCATCTTTATATGTTAAAATTCTCATAAACTATCTCTAAATGGCACTTATATTGAGATGTATGTATTGAAAGTTTTATTCCAAAGTTCATCTAAATTATCTATAGGTATTTTATTGATGATGTATATTAACTCAGCTGGCTCTGTACTTGTCTGATTTTGGACCAAGAAATTCTATTTATATTGTTAGCTGAGTGTTGAGAGAGTTCAACTGTGGTATTCCTAGGGCCTGTTTGATTTTGGAAGTTACAAAGTTGGAAGTTACAAATAAGCCTTCCCAGACTTGCAGTGATTTCAAGAGGACTAGAGTCATAGAATCAGAGAATATTCTGAGCTGGAAGGGACCCACAAGGATCAAGTCCCAACTCCTGGCCCTGCACAAGACAGCCCCTAGAGTCACACCCTGTGACTGAGAGCGTTGTCCAAACACTTCTTGAACTCTGTCAGGGTGGTGCTGTGACCACTACCCTGAGGAGCCAGTTCCAGTGCCCAACCACCCTCTGGGGGAACAACCTTTTCCTAATACCCAACCTAAGTCCTTCCTGACTCAGCTTCATGCCACTGAAGCTGTGTCAGGGGAGACTTAATTTAGGTGAGACTAACTAGAGGGTTAGGTTGGGTTAGATGAACTCTGATCTCCCTGTGCATCATTCCTTATACTGGTTGGCAGGTTTAGCGTGGGTGGAGAGACCTTGGTGACTTTTCTTGGAGCCTGCTGTGAGTTGTATCCAGTTTCTGGCATGTATTGCCTTGATGTCCTGCACTCCTGGTTATGGGCACTGTGCAGGTTTGAAAACAAACCACTGAGAGAGTCTAAGTCAGAAATACAATTTAATAGAAAAAGAAAATAAATAAATGAAATAGCATATAAAAGAAACCACTGACAGAGTCAGAATACAACCTGGCACCCTGTCAGTCAGGGTGTTGGTACCAGTCCAGATGAAAGTGGTCTTGTTGAAAGTGGTGATCCTGAAGACAAGGTCTGGTCTCCACCAGAAGATACAGCAGTAGCTCTTCTCCTCTGGGAATCCAGCAGGCAAGGGCTCCCCGTGGTGTTGGAAAGTTCAGCTTATATCCAGGATGGAATGCTTGGTCCCTCCCCCTGGGCGGAGCATCTCACAATGGGATAATGTGTGAAACTCGATGGCCCATTAACAGAAGAGATCCCCTAAAGGGAGGATGGGTCATGGGAGAGATAAAGAACCCTGCCCCACCTGGCTTCAATAGCCAGCCCATTAACAGAAGATAGTCCAGAGGGAGGAGACAAGGAACATCACCCCACCTGGTTTCAACAGCTCATGAAGATGGTGATAGAATACAGTGCAACCCAGGACAGGCACTTAGGGCCAGTATGAATGTTCAGGGTCAGGTTAAGTCCTATTCTGCATGTTTATACCCTCTTGGAACTGACAAAAATACAAAAACAAGGGAATGCAAGACCCAGCTGAGATTCAAAATGAAGTGTTCAGCTAGATATCCAGTTAAAACCTTGGGTTTACATGCTGTGTTGTTCCTTTGTCTCCCTTCTTTCCCTTCAGTAGTTGAATATCCCTTATTGAAGAAGCATTGTGGGTCATACTTTAATTTTCACACATGAAAGCTGTTTAAGAAGAAGATAGATGTGTAAAGTGATTTTAAGAAAGTCTTTGTCTCCTTTCTTCAGATGTCAGAGGAGGAATTTTCCTCTGATTTATTTGGGGAATGATTGAGAATCTGTTTAAATAGCAAATTGAAGAATAAAATCTATGTTCTGAGTGAGTTTAGGAGGAAAGAGGCTCTGTGCCTCTTTGAGAAAGCTGTACAGTTGTCCTTGTTTACCCTCTGTTTCATTTGAAGGAATTTAGCTTTTTTGGTGTTAGGTTCTTCAAGACAGGAATCTGGCTCCCCAGCTTCTTCTCAGAGCTTTTGTACTTTTCCAGCAGAACAAGGCTGACTGCAGCTTACCTTTCTTGAAAGAGTGTGTGGTCTGACATACAGCAACATGTAATGGACACAAAAGATGTTAACTAAGAAAGAGTTGTGTGTGTTGGATTTTTTCCTGTGTTTTGTTTTTCTTTTTTTCTAAAACATGTAACTTTTGGGGTTATAAAACTTATTATTCGTTTATACCGAAGCTTCTAGGAGGTCTCCCAACATAACTGAAGCTAATGAGAGTTAAGTATTGATGGAAATGTAAAAGCTTTAAACAAATGGTCTTTTTAGTTGCTTCATCTCTTTTTGTCTGTTTTTTTTTTTTTAGTAACAGATGCTTTCAGGTAGATGTGACCTTGTTTTCTGACATAAAAATCAAGTGAAAAGCATGCACTGCACCTTTCTCCAGAAAACATCTCTGTTCAATATATCACAAGAAATCAAAAAAAGGGATATGAGCATCTTGTTTTAATAGTTTATGTCAATATACTTACCTGATTTCCAGGTTTATGAAAACTCACTAGGGAGTGTGGTGAAGGTTACAAATGGTAGGGTTAATTTAGTTTTATACTGTGGTGTCCACTTTCAAAAGTGAGTACTTCCAAAAATTTTTCTTCATGTTATTCATTGGTAAAATACTGAGACTGTGTTTTTATTTTGCAGTATCCTCTAGAAACTGAGTCTGCAAGTTTTGCAGATTAGCTTGAGTTTGTTTGCTGGTTAACAAGTGTGGACTGAAATGTAGGTGCTGCTGCCACTTAAACTGCAAATGTAGAGATGTGAGAAGCTAAGAACTGAGATGATGATGCAATTATTTAATAAGTGTGATGTATTTATATTTTCTCTTGTTAACAGTAATAACATTCTCAATATTTAGGAATTAAATTTTCCTGCACTTAAACTTTTTGTTTTTCCTCTTCTTCTCTCTTGCAGTAAATATAGCCCTCGCCCTAGCAGCAAATGATTCGGTAGGTGAACATTTAATTATCAGCCTTAAAGTGAAATGTATGTCACAAATAAAATGGTTACTGCTGAGGGCAGTCACATACATTTAATGTAATTATTGTTTTTACTTAGTTAATTTTTTAATTTGTTTTTGATGGGCTTTTGAGTTTATGTCAGTTTGTTTATATTTTATCTGTACCATGAATAACTTAGTAGATCTCATCGTACTTCTGGGTTTGGCTCTGTCCTTTCCATGATGTGTCACTGAGTTGAACTGTAGTTCTGCAAGGATGTGTAGATGTCATAGAGGATGCTTCTGCAGGTTGGAGACACTTAATAAATAATTCTATCACTTCAGAACACTGACTTGAAAAAAATAGGAGTTAGTGCTGAATAGTGTGCAAAACATTTTTTTATAGCTCCACAGATTTACTGTTTCTGGAAAAATTGTGTGTAAAAATAATTTATAAACAGCTAAGGAAATATATATCTTCCCTAAAGGTTGGAAACACAATTTTTTGAATTATATCCCAGCTTGGTATTACTCAAACTGTTACCTGGACTATAAATAGATGGTAGGAACCATTCAAGAGTAAAAACCACAGGTGTTCATTATGTCCACTTGCTGCTGTAGACTGGGAGTAGTTCCATTGTGCACATTTATTGCCACACAGGTAAACGCAGAAGGAAGCCTCCTTGGCAGTGGGAGGGTGTATAATGCAGGCTTTGTACTCACAAAACATTAAGTACAAAGTATCCTCAAGTACTTTTATCAGGCAAATGTAGCATCTTTTTCTTTTGTAGAAGACAAGTAAAAGAAAAAACAACAGGCAGAAGGAGCGAGGACTAAATGCAATCTGCAAGCTTCCTGGAAAAATTTTGCAAAAAATTTTCCATAAACTCAGTCACACTTAATAAGAAGAGTTTTTAAAGCTGTTGTTTGAAATATGTACTGTTTGTGATGGCATCTGATCTTATTTCACAGTTTTTAATTCTGTTTTAATAGGCTATTTAATAGGCTATTGGAATAATTGGATCTCAGAGTAAAATCTGTCATCTTCAAAAGCAAAACTGCTTGAATGGTTCCTTCTAATCAACTTTAAAACATGGCATTTGCTGTAATACTTTTGCAAAACAAATATGAGTGCAATGTGATCTGTGTTGTAGGATCATCGAGTAGCTCCATGGAAACAATGTCAACCATTTGCACATAACTTTCTGTACCAGCTTATGCGTTTTTAAGATGGAGTCTGATACTTCTCAAACATGCAGTTTTAAGCATTAAAAATATATATATTTAGATAAAGCATCTCTTAGTAGTTCTGCCATACCCAAGTTTTGGGATTGTGCACTTTGTTAGGAGTTCTGATGTTACAGTAATGTGGTGGCGAGTGAAGTTGGAGGCCAGCCTCTGGTGGATGTTCATCAATGAAGAGCAGCTGCAATTGACAAAATAGCTGTGAATTGTGTGAACTGGTCACAAGTTAGCAAGCTGTTGCTGTGCACTGATGTAGTTACAAGTTAGAAAGTATGAAATTAAGGTGGATTAAATGAAGAAGTGTTTGTTCATGAACTAATACATTTTTTTCTTCTGTGGTTTATTTTCCTTGAGATAATGATGCCACGCATCATGTTTATGTTTAACTTTTGAGCTTGAAGTTACTGGTTTGTTCATTTGTGCACTCACACTGATTTCACTTTGCTCATTTTCTATGTCAAGGTTTTGAAATGAGAATCTTTGTGACCTTGTTCCAGGCCAGAACTGTCCAGTGCTCTGAATTCTAGAGATCATTGCAATTTTCAGTTTTGTAATGGTGAATGAAGTAAATAAGGAGGTTATTTTTCAGAGTCCATTGGTGTCTCCTGCTGTATTTTGTAGTGAAATTCTTTGTCCTCAGGTATTCAGCAGTGGATGCCTTTATTTTACATTTAGTAACTACTTGGTTGTGCCTCACCTTGGCATGGATTTTGTTTCCTTCATTACTATTGTAAGTTCACCTCTTTCAGAAGAAGCAGTAATGATTGTTAGTAGGTGAGAGCTTCAGGAGACCCCTGCAACTTCATTAACAGTCTCTTATAAACAAAATACAGATTTATAGAAACTGATCTTGAACTTAATGTACTGCTTAAACGAGGAAATAGAGAACTTGTGGAGGAAAATAGATCACCATGGCTATAAAGTTCTGTGCTTCCTTCATGAGTCTGTGTTGCAAGTTCTATGCTTGTAACTCAAGTGTTCTTTTTCTAAGATAAAACAGGTTACAGACTATTGATAACAACTGTTTTTCTGGTGCATGAGATCTGTGAAAGATGCTCCTCTCTCACAGGAAATTGGATTAGATTCTTGCTGCTTTCAGTAACAGCTGTGACATCTTACTGATGTTTGGTGTATCATAAGTTAGAAGATTAAGAGTCAAAGCACAAAGGATTTTTCATCCTCTTGATAAAAGAAAATATCCTTCTATATTTCAAAAATCTTTCTGTAGTTAAAAAACAAAAAGAAAACTCCACTGTTTCTGCTGATTTATATATATATATATATATATATATATATATATATATATATGTTTTGGTTTTTTTTTAATATGGAAACTTCTTCAGTTATTGTAGTGATGGTCTGAAATACTAAGGCATTAACAGAGCCTTGGACATGTCACGGTTGCACAGTGTTGGCAGAGCCGGGATTAGAATTTGGGAGTTCAAAGTCTTGCATGCTCAGTCTGATTGGCATATTTTTACCTCATGGTTAGAGAGTAAATAATTCAAGACAGAAGTTCATTTAGATGCCTAGATACCATGTCCAAGACAGAGTAGGTTTTTTTGGGATGTGGTGTTGGTTTTTTTTGGGTTGATTGGTTGGTTTTGTTTTTTGATTCAGAGCCAGAAAAGACAGGCAGGGCAGGCTCCTATACCTTCCTAGAATATTATTTTTTTGGTGCCCTGGATTACCTGTTGTAGATGGATTACTTAAATATATAAACTCTTGGGTCTGTACCAAGGCCTGTAAATCTATAGTGTTCTTTTTGTGTTAAGAAATAACTTAAAGTTTTACCCTTGTGTCCTGTTGTTAATTACTTGCTTAGTTTGACAGCTGATTCTTTTCATTCTTTTGATGTACCAGCAGTCAGTTGTGCTCCCCTAGGAGCACTTGGGAAGAATTTTTGGGTTTTGTGCCAGGACGATTCATATTCAGACTAGAATGACTATTTATGAAAGCTGCCTGGCCAGAGACAATTTATTATAGTAGAAACAAGTTGAATTAATAGATGGCAGCAATAATAGGGTAGGGATTGCTTGTTTATGAACAGAGTANCCGCTCCCCCCGGCACAGCGGGCACCGCTCCCCCCGGCACAGCGGGCACCGCTCCCCCCCGGCACGGCGGGCACCGCTCCCCCCCGGCACAACAGGGACTGCCCTTCGTGCACTTCACGTTTCGCCCCCGGTCCGCACGACCCAGGAAGCCCCGGCGCAGGGCTGCGCTAGAACACTGAGAAGTGCTGCCCCTCACCACGTGCCCCACTACTGCAGGCAGGTTTATGCCTACACGCTAACTTGGTCCATATGGTTTCGCTTCTTGCTCCTCTGTCCTTCACAACACAAAAAAAAAAAAAACATTTCATCCTATAGTGAAAATGTAAATCTTCCCGAAGGAACAGGCGAGCCAAAGGAAATCTGACTGGGGAGCTTGCTTCCCATGCACAAGCATGCAGCCTCCCAACTGGATTTGTGCCATCCTTAGTCATGCACAGCTGGTGTTTGCTCACTAAAATACTCTGTTCATAAACAAGCAATCCCTACCCTATTATTGCTGCCATCTATTAATTCAACTTGTTTCTACTATAATAAATTGTCTCTGGCCAGGCAGCTTTCATAAATAGTCATTCTAGTCTGAATATGAATCGTCCTGGCACAAAACCCAAAAATTCTTCCCAAGTGCTCCTAGGGGAGCACAACTGACTGCTGGTACATCAAAAGAATGAAAAGAATCAGCTGTCAAACTAAGCAAGTAATTAACAACAGGACACAAGGGTAAAACTTTAAGTTATTTCTTAACACAAAAAGAACACTATAGATTTACAGGCCTTGGTACAGACCCAAGAGTTTATATATTTAAGTAATCCATCTACAACAGGTAATCCAGGGCACCAAAAAAATAATATTCTAGGAAGGTATAGGAGCCTGCCCTGCCTGTCTTTTCTGGCTCTGAATCAAAAAACAAAACCAACCAATCAACCCAAAAAAAACCAACACCACATCCCAAAAAAACCTACTCTGTCTTGGACATGGTATCTAGGCATCTAAATGAACTTCTGTCTTGAATTATTTACTCTCTAACCATGAGGTAAAAATATGCCAATCAGACTGAGCATGCAAGACTTTGAACTCCCAAATTCTAATCCCGGCTCTGCCAACACTGTGCAACCGTGACATGTCCAAGGCTCTGTTAATGCCTTAGTATTTCAGACCATCACTACAATAACTGAAGAAGTTTCCATA
>VZRX01018086.1:48514-147248 GCA_013398075.1 Notiomystis cincta | reverse complement strand
GCTTTTTAAACTAACAGATTAATAATATATTATTAATACTAAACAATATTATATTAATCTAATAAATTAAGTAGTGAGGGGGCTGCAGAAGGAAAAGGAACTGGGCAGGGATGTTTTGGGTTGGTTTGGGTTTTTTTTTGTTTTGGTTTGGGTTTGGGGGGTTTTTTGTTTGATTTGGGTTTTCATTTTTGGATTTTTTTGAAACCTAAAATCTTAAAAGTATTGATTTCTATTAAATATAACTGATCACACAACTTTGTTCTTCCTAGGCCTTGATGTTTCTGCATTAAGAACTTCTGTTGTATACAGGAGATGAGAAGCTACAACCCTTTTTAAAAATTAATTTGAATTCTATTTATTTTTAAATGTTTTTATTGTTCTCACTGAAATTAATCTTGAAATTAAAGTGCAGAGTATTTTTGTTAATTCACTTCTCACCCTCATAATTATTCTCATTTGCCTCAGCCCTCACAGCAGCTGCATTCCCAGCCAATTTTCCAAAACTCTATCTATTAGAACTAGATATATAGAAAAATTGCCCTCATTAGGTAACCAAAGGCAAAAAAAGGACTTTTAAAATCAAGTTTGATAGAGAAAAACTGATTTTGTAGATATTTTCAATGCAATATAAACAAATTTCTAGTTCTTAAGTGGCCACTTCTTTCAAGTGCAACATATAAAATTAAATAATAAGCTCTTTTTAATATATATTTAGCTTCAATAAAGTTATGCTTAAACCCAGTTTGTTCTGGTATTAAAAGCATAGACCACTGTATATATAGAAATATGGGCCCTTTTTATACTTGTTCATGTAATTTATATAAAATTCCTGCATAGAAGATGCTGAGAAATCCCAACACCTTCTTCTGAGAGTGAAGGGAAATTGATCTTTATTTCCACAATCTATTCTTAAAACAGCCAAGTTATGTGGGGGGAAACTGAAAATCTTTCCACTGAATTTCCTGAGGTGTTTTTGTACAAACTAAGAGGGAAAAAAAGATTATTTTCATGTCAAGAAGCTGTGGGACAAATCACTGGGCCACAGCTTTTCCTCACATGCTCTGAGGAAACAGTGAATGAAAAACAGGAAAAAGACCCAAAAAATGAAATGTCAGCTTTTCAGGGTCCTTTTCCTCCTGCTCCAGGGACATTTTTGTGCCACCTGACTCCTTTTCTCACGTGATAACCCCGGGATCAAGGAAAAAGCAGCTTTTCCAAACAGGAAACAGAGAAAAGCTGGCGAATTTCCTTTTTCTTTTGCCCTGTTCTTGTGGCTTATCTGTGAGCATGGGGACAGCGTGTTTTCCACACACTGGGCTTTTGTGGAATTAATAAAGATCCCTTTCCTCATGAGAGGATGGGGGATGATTAAACTGCGGAGTACCACAGCAGCCTCTGTGGAAGGCCAAGATGTGCTGACTGGATTTCCTTGGGAGAATAAAGGTATTTTAAAGGACTCTTTTCTATTCTCCACTTTGCTGTCTACAAATCCATGTTGGGAATTCATTTCTGGAGAGGATTCAAGCTTGTCAGGAACTGATCAATCATTTCTTTCTGAATATTTTTAAAACAAACTATTGCTTTAATGGTAAGTGCTTTGGTTTAGGTCTTTTTTTTTTTAAATTTTCTTTTTTAAAAGTAAGAATTTATGTCCATCAAAATGAACCCAGACACTGAAAGAAACTAAATAACTTAGTAACATGAAAAATTGTTTCAAATCAAGCTCAAACCAAAGTTTTTAGACAATGGAAAATACCTGATCGATGTAAAACATTTTGAAGTGGTTTTCTCCTTGTGGGTACTCGAAAGTGTACATTTTACCTAGTGCAACTGGGATTTTGGGGATCAAAAATGCTGGAAGTCGATGGAAAATTGTTTCATTCCTTCCTTTCTTAGAAACAGACCCTTTTGGAGGCTCTGACTGTGCATGTTGTGATCATTTTGAAAGCAAAATGAGGTGTCCCTGACTCAAGGATTGCACAGAAATCCTGGTAACAGCTCTTCTCTTATAAAACAGAAGTTTGGGATGGACCATGTAAAAGTGGAATTTACACCAGAATTCAGAGCTCTCCATTCAGAACTCCACATCCATATTGTTTCTAACAATCTTCCTGCCTACAGCACTCACAATTCCATTCCAGTAATATTTAAATACTCCAAATTTTGAGTCCCAGCGGGTCAGCCTGAAGAGAGCTCACAACTTGTTCTTCGGAAAAGGTTAATATTCAACTTTTGATGAGATGTATTAATCACTCTGTATTTCTTTCAGTCCTTGGTGTGAAAATTATCATGCACAACTCACAGAAAGTAAAAGTCAACTGATAAATCTCTGCAGAACATCTACAAAGAGAACACATGGCAACAGAACGCTTCGTAATTGTTTTCCTGCAATTAAATGTTCCTCCATCAATTAGAAAACACCCAATTTCTGACCAATTCAAAAGCCTGAGCAAGAGCCTTCATTCTCTTGTACTTACTGATTAAAAATGGGATTGCCCAGGTAGGATCCTGTCAGCTGGGCAGAATTATATGGATCATAAAGAAGCATAATTTAATTATTTTGGGGAAAACTGGTTACAGCCTAAGCAGCTGAAGATTAAAAAGCTGCAATGCACTGAGGAAATGCAGGAATTCTGCAGCCCAAGCGGGTTAACCAAGAAAAGGAGTCTCTGCATGTGAGGAACTGAGACATGAACGACCCATTCATGGCTTCCTAAAAATTCCTGGAGTGAGGCTGCACCAGCAGCACACGTGGGCCCTGTGAGCCCACAAAAATGCCATGGCACAGAATCCTGGCATTTCTCACACTGAAGGGTTTAATGGCAGTGAATTACAGCTCTACTGGCCATGGGGATGGCCCTCTGGAAAAAGAGCCAAATTAAATTAGCAACAGGGCTGCATTTCATCAGAGCCTGCAGTTGTCAGACAACCTTCCCTTCTCACAGAGGAGCAGCAACCAATTACACACAGCACTGTCTTGAGCTGTGAAATTTTAATTCATGCCCTCAAAAGATTAGAATATCAATTACAAACACTGTGCAAGAGCACAAGAGAACTCTGAAGCTGCCCTCCACAAATAACACCCTTAAATTGATTTTTCCTCCTTGAAGTGTCCTTGTGAAAAAAGCTTTCTTTTCTGTTTTTCTGTTTTATACATATAAAGATTGTGCATTCTGTTGCCACTTCTCCAGAGTGTAAATTCAGCATCCCACATGCACAGGGATAACACAAGGCTGACCAGAAACACCCCAGGGTACCTCTGCTATGGTCATTCTCATAGCACTGACAGGTGTGGGCTCAATCTCCACCAGCTGAACTGCATTAAAACTCTGGATGCAGGGAGTGCACAGGGATGAGAACACACAGCAGCAATGGTTAGAGAGGCAGACCAAAGACTCAGAAAGATTCTGCTCACTGTTACCAAGAACAACCTCAAACTTCATCCCAGAATCACAGAATATCCTGAGCTGGAAGGGACCCATCAGCAGCATCGAGTCCAACTCCTGGCCCTGCACAGGACACCCCAACAATCCCACCCAAGAGTATTGTCCAAACGCTTATTTATAGGAATGACTCTTTCTAGAAGAAAAATCAAAATCAGAGTTGTTAAAAGGTAAATACAAAGGAAACCCAGTCAGAGATGTCAGGGTGACTGGGAAAATCACTCTTATGCAGGTCCTGATCTGAATCTCCTGAAATGCAGATCAGGACTGCCCAAGTCGGTTCACTAATGAATTCAAGTCAGAAAAAGTTTATATGTTTTAAAGATCCAAACTTATTTTAAACAGCTGTTTCCTAAAATAACATCAGTAATGTCAATGGGACATCAAGAATCCACTTTAATCAAGGTGCTGTTTGGAAATGCACTTAAATGCTCTGATTTACTCAATTTTAATGTCATTAATGATTGCTTTGGAAGCAAAACAGAAACCAAGATACGATTTTTAGGTATTATTTTGGAATGCAGGGTTTTAACAGCATTATTTTTAGTAACTCTCTAAATGTATCTCTAAGTATTCCTTGAGCAATTTAGGTGTGTAGGGGCACTTTTTTTAGCACAGTTGTAATATATGTAATTCATAGTACTAGTGAATATTATGAGAACCTCAGCAGCAGGATAAAAAGGCAACAAAATTTAGTAGGAATTAGGTTGAAAGCAGTGAAACACAGGACTGTTAGTCACAATCTGGAAGCCAAAAAAAGATTCTGCTCTTTTGTGGATGATGTAGAGCCTGTTTGATGCTTTTTTTACCATCGGCCACCTACTGCAACCAGGCCACTCTCCCTTTCTTTCCCAAAAATACAGCTTGAGGTTAAACCAGACTGGGATACCAGTGATTCTCTCCCCATTTATAACAATCTGCTTTAAAACAGAGCAAGACCAAGTAACTGCAGGGGTTCTCAGGGCTCTTACAGTGTCACTGTCACTCGGCTGGAACTGGAAAGGCTGAGGTTTGTGGAACACAGAGTTCTCCTGTAAGAACAGCTGGAGATTGTAATCCCGCACCACCTGAGGAAAGAAAAAGGTTTATTTAGACTCCTTGTTTTATGAACTAAAAAACAGCTGCAGAGCAAAACCAGCAGAGAGTTTCCAATGAGATTAAACTTGCAGCAGGAGTTTGGGTGCACCAGCAGGGAATTGAGGACCTGAGTTGTTCAGAGGTACTGGCAGGACACGCAGTGGGTGACAAGGACCTAAAATATCCCTGCCATTCACCTATGAAAGGGGAAAAAAGCACCAACTATTAAATAAACACTCTATGGTGTCCCTGCCACAAATATTTTTCCCTCCTCTTGTGGGTAATTTCCTGTGCACTGCTCTTTCTTAAGATGAAAAGTCTTAATTTGGGAGAAATTATTAGTTGTGGGAGCTGAAAAGACTATTTGGAATAATGCATCCAAAATCAGTTACAAACTTAATCTCTCTTTATTAAATTGCTTTCAGAGAAAACTCTCCAAGCTTGCATTTTGCTGAAGCAAAACTACTTCAGCTCCTAAATTTGTTTAATGATACGTTTCAGGCAGCATGACACAGATCCCTAAACAAACCTCTTATGTCACAATTTACACAGATTTACAAAGAAATACCCAGTGATTGCAAGATGAAAAAATAGGATCACTGGTTGAAGAACTCTTACAGAGCATTCACTGCCTCAATTGATGAAAATGCATCAAAATGATATCAATCTATTACCAAACTGAGGGTTTACATGTACAAAGGAGATAATAAAGATGGTATTTATCCAGAAATAGCAGCATTGTGCATGATCAAGAACTCTGTGCTGGGTGGACAATGAGAAATGAAACTTGTTCTCTAATGCAGCAAAATGTTGATGCTCATGTTGCTGAAATACTGAACTGTAAAAAATTAATCTCCAGTTAAAGAAAGTAAATAGTCCTCCAGGGCCAATAATACATTCATCTAAACCAGAAAAGTACATAATTACTGCTCCAATTTGAGCAGTTGAACATAAACACACTCAAATGGGGAGAAAACAGACAGGGATTTGCATCACGAATTCCCAGAAATAGAAAATTCAGAAAATACTAAAGAAGGAAACATCTGCAGCTTCAGAGGATGCTCAGCACTGATCTGGCAACAAAATCATTTAATTTAAGCAGCTATTCCCCTGAATTGTCCTTTAGGTCCACGTGGACACTGACCATAGCACATAACCCTTGGCCATGCCAAATATGTGGAACTATTTTAACTTCAATTAGAAATTAAAAAAAAAAAAAAAAAAGTTACTGAGAATGTGAAAACCTACACAGACATTTTAATGCACTTTCCCCACAGAAAACTGACTCTGAAGCAACTCAGTTCTTCAAAGCAGAAAACTCATTTTTCCAACAGCACTCCTAAGAGACTTCCTCTCAAAGCCACAATAAGTGGTTAAAAATGAAAACAACTGTTATCAGAACACGAGACTCAGGAGAATGTGCAAGCCCAGCAAATGAAATCCTGCATTTGCACAAAATATTGGACAATTGATAAAAAGAAAATAAAAATACTCCAAAGCAACATTGTATCCTTGGGATTAAACTGCAACTTTTCCAAATAGATTTCCTGTTATTCAAGAATCCAATCAATGTTCTTACACGTTTTCTTACTGAAGTCAGTGTCAATTCACAGGTTAAAACAGACCTGAAATCAAGCACTAAATATATCCCATATGCAGAAACAAGGCACAGTCAGAGATGTGCATAAAGGAAATTATTTGCCCTCTTACCAGAAACCTCACAGAAATGTTACTCAAAACAGCAAATGGAATTTCAGAAAATGTTCCAAAGAAAATCAGCCTTCTTCCAAAAGAGAAGTGCAAGAAGAACAAATCTTGAGTAAGACTTTTCAAGTGAAAAGGAACTTAAATTGCATTTTCACAGAATCACAGTTCCAAACTGGTTTGGGTGGGAAGGGACCTAAAAAATCATCTCATCTCACCCCTGCCATGGGCATGGGCAGGGACACCTTCCACTACCCCAGGCTGCTCCAAGCCCCTTCCAACCTGGCCTTGGACATTCCAGGGATCCAGGGGCAGCCACAGCTTCTCTGGGCACCCTGTGCCAGATACTCTCCACCCTCACAGGAGGAATTCCCTCCCAATATCCCATCTAAACTTACCCTCTTTGGGGTCAGTGTTCTCATTCCAGTGTCAGAGGAATGACAAGGGCCACCCCGAGCCAAGAGTAATAAAATCTCCAAAGCTCCAACAATGATAAAACCATGAAAAACCTGCATTTTATACAGAAATTCTGGTTTCTAGCTGTTTCCCTCAATCTGCATGACATGAGGTGACAGCCAGCCCTGCCCATCCAAGGAGCCATCCCTGGCATTTGTGGGAAGAAACTTGTGTCCTTCTAAAGCAAATACAATTTAATTATCTTGCAAACAGAAATACAGTTCAGATGTAACAGCAAAAGTATTTCTCCCAGTGACCTGAAGTGTCTCTTCTAAGCAGAGCTTGCCAAGCTTGTACTGCAAACTAACAAAGAACAGGTGAAGCATTCAAAACCCCCAATAAATATTTAAAACCTTTGCTTTGATGACAGGTTTATTCTAAATTGCTAACAAATTTATTACATGTTTAACAACTCAAGCTGCTTTTGAAAGCCACAGATGGGTTTTGGTGGAGAGAAAATGTTTTTTGTTTCTGGATTCACCTCTCCTCTTTTTTTAGCCTGATTACTGCAACCTGGATCTGCTATGGAAAGAAAGGATAAGCAAAGCCTGTGGAAAAATCCACCAGTCAATATAATCAGAGCAAAGCACATATTTTCAGTAGGAAAGCAACACAAATTTTTCTTCTCTGCATTCCTGAAGCACAAGGAGAGGAGCAAAGCAAGTTGTAAAAACCAGTTGTAAAAGCCCTGTTCAGACCTGCCAGCTGGATTTACATTTCTGTCCCCTCTCCAGGCATTGTGCCCACGGAGCAAAGCAGAAACACAACTGCTCCCCTCACACACACAGCCTGACTTGCTTATTGTGTAAAGGCAGCCAGACCTGCAGCACTCTGGCCTGACTAACACAAACTACCACGAGCTCAGCACACAGAAACATCCGAGGACAGGATTCCTACTCTAAGGAACTGCTTGGATATGGCAGTTTAGAACTGGAGCAGAGTCCCAACCAGGCAGCTCTCCAAGTATTTTGAACACAAAGAATCTGATACAACAGTGAGAAATTAATTATGCAGGCATTATACAGAAGCCTGTTTAGCTAAAAGATTCCAAGCCAGCATTTTTGAGGAAGGTATTTGAAGCAGACCTGAATGATACACCTCAAGGTAAATTATTGAAAGTCCTTCTACAACTGAAGAGAAAATAGTGTTTTGATTATTTTTACAGTTGCTGTCAGGGAAATTCAAAGCTGAGGGTGAAGCCCATTTTTCATGCCCTCTCCTTAGATCTCTGAAGGTGTGAGATCACCTGCTTGGAGGTAAATAAGGAATGAGTTAAATAAGCTTCTGCACCACATCTCAGTGTGAATGAGCTCTGTTTCTGGGTGGGTGGGTAAGGTAAATGCATAAAGGAATATTATGACTGCACCAAAGCAGCTTTTCTGAGCTCAATGGCAATTATTTAATTTTTTTTTTTAGCCCAGGAGATGAATTATTTAAGTATCAAAATTACCGTGGAAGCGATCACGCCTCTCTCAGTCTGGCTGCTCGACAAAGCAAACAAACCACGTCTATGACAAGGCTCTAATTTGTTTGCTGTGTTTGCCACTCAATTCCAGGGAGAAAACTGCGTAATAGTTTGGATTTTAAGTTGACAGACAATTATTAAGAAATGATCCAAGCAGTTTCCCAGGGCTTTGCTCCAGATTATACCGTGCAGAAACCTCAGCTGCAATGTCTCCTCCCAAATGTGCAGGGAGAGGAGAATTGAGCATCTCTGGATGCAAATGCACTCATGGGAAGGCAGTCTGGGTGCTAGAGGAAAAATGCTCCCCAGGATAACTTAATACCACTCAGGAGTAACCAAAAATAACAACCCCTTCAGTTTTGCCATGATTTTGGAAGCAAATCTCAGGCCTGGGGATTTGTCCATGCTGTAAGGATTGAGTTACAAAGGATCATTCAGTTCAAACTTACCCTGCTGGAAGTCTCCAGTAAAAACTGGAATGTGTTTTGTACAGCTTGGCATGTCTCTAGTTCAGTCCTGCTGAATGCCATTAAATAATCCTTAAGGTGATCATATATATTTCCATCAAGAGCCTGCATGAGGGAGAGAAATGAAGAACATCAGGGAAAGCAGGAAACAGCTCTGTATACAATTTATCAGCATTCATGCTGGGATTTGCAAGGTGCTCACACCACTTTTGCAGCAGATTTCCACCTGTGTAGAGTGGACAGGTCCCTCACTCCTGGCAGGAGGAATGACACTGCTTGGCTCCCATTAGATGGCAGCACACAGCACTGCAACAACATCCTGGCGATTCCCATCCAGCTGTTCCCAGGGGCAGCTCTGGAGAAGGGAACATGCTCAGGGAGATGTCACTGAGGTCAAGGAAGACACCCAGGAACTGCAAGGCCAGGGGGTGCTGCCAACCACAGGATTCCTCAGGGAATGGTGCCAGGACACTCAACATCTGGATATGACACATCCCCAGCTGTTTGCTTATCAAAACCAGCTGAGCAATAGCTGCCACTTCGCTTTCTGTTGTGCACAGAATTACCAAATAAGTAACACAAATTTATCCTAAATGTAGCAGTGACAGCAAAGTTCAAACCCCAAAGCTCTGTTGTAAGCAGAGCTGTAAAATCACATCTCACACAGCGTAGGTTACACAAGTTCTGTGTTAAGCATGACTTTGCAAGTGACTGACAATGTCATTTAAATATTTTACTCATGATGTATTTAAATATATATGAAATAGATTTTTAAATAGGTCATACTTCACAGATACGCATTTAAACAGTGCATTCATGGAAACTGTGCACACTCCATTTCAACGAACTCAAGAATGTGTTTCCCTAGAAAACTATATTTGATTATTTAAATAATTTTGAAAATTTGAAGGGGAAGAAAAGAGTGAAATTGTGCAAGATTTAAGGAATAGTTTCTGCCCCTGAAAAATCAAGCCCAACAGACACAATAAATCTGACAAAAATCCTGGAAGTGCCCAAGACCACATTGGACAGGGCTTGGAGCAACTTGGGATAATGGAAGGTGTCCCTGCCTGTGGCAGGGGTGGAACTGGATGAGCTTCTAGGTCCCTTCCAACCCAAACTGTTCTATGGTTTTAAAAAATCCCTCAGCATTGAGGAAGAATAGAAGAGATTCTCCTTCTGCAAAGTCTTCCCAGGTATCACCACCTCAGCACACAACCACCCTCAGTGGTGGTTAATTAAATTAAATGCTTTAATTTCACTCCCAAGCTAGCCCCAGGATTTGAACACTCCCTGTGCTTTTACCCCTGCAGGGACGAGCCCTCGGTGCCACAGGAGCGCCGGAGTCACCATCCCATTCCAAGGGCACTCATTTTCACATCAGACAGAGGCAGCCCCAACAGCAGCTCAGCTCAGCCCTGTGCTCACAGAGAATACAAATGATGGGTGAAATTGCCAAGACTGCCTGTGCTCCCCCCTGGGGGACCATGGAAGCCTGAAACTCCCCCAAAATGGAACTGCCGACTTTTATCTGTTCCTAGAGCTTTTCAGTTCAAACACCAGGGCTGGAGTGCAGCTCTGCTAAGAAATGTAAATAAATCATTTCGATTTGGCAAAGCAATTCTAAGTGCTCAGTTTACAAAGCAGCTGTGACTTTTTTCATCCCACGATGCCATAAATGAGTATTTCAAAGCTTCGTATCAAACCCAAATGTTGTTTTTATGTCAAACTCCACACAAGGGGTTCATGTCTTTACATTTAAGTTTCAAATGCTGAGATCTACGTTGGGTTCTGACACTCTGGGTGCTTTGCAGAGCCAGTGGAGAGAAGTTGGTACTTGTGTGGTGTGATTGATCCCTCTCCAAGATAGATGGCTAAAATAGGTCAGCTGAAAGGCAGGATGCCAAGGGCCTATTCCTCTTCACTGACCGTAAATAGTGCCCTCACAATTAGCTCACACAGACACGTCAGGCACACACAGCCCAGCCCCACACGTGTTTATTCCCTCCAATTATCATCCACGGAGCACTGGGAATTAATTCATGTCCAGCTGTGGTCTGCAGTTCAAGGAATATTTAAAAAAAAGAGGGAGAAATATTAACTTCATTATTTTCCCCCTCATCCTGCAATGACCACAGCTCTGCTGAGATGCCAGAAACCCCTCTAGTGTGATGGGGAGATAAAAAATAAAAAGGTATTTAAGAGAGAACATCAAAGCAAAGTGTGGCAAAACATTAGGGAGCACATGGGTCTGTCAGCATGTGAGAACTGCATTACAGCCTGGCTCCTTTCATTAATTAAAAGCAGTTTCAATACGATGAAGTTCTTAAATACCGATGAGAGCTGCCAGAACTGAAGTTCTGAAAGTCACTGCAATATCACACAGGCAGGGCTGAGAAAGCAGTTCCAACACAGGCTAAAAAGCTCCTCGTGGCACAGAAAAGGTGACATCCCATCAGCCACAGGATCAGAGAGCTGGTTGGTTCCAGACTTTCAATAATAATGGATTTATCCGTTCTATAAAACGGTAATTATTACATCGAGCTGGATATGCTCATATTAAAACAAAAGACTCATACAAATTAACATTCACGTGGGGTTTTATCAGCTCAATCTCACTCACTAACAAACACTCTGACCCAAACTGCTGAACATCACAGGTTTTGAAAGGAAAAGTCTTTTCAAAATTTCTCATCACACAACTTGAAGGGGGAACTGGAAAAAAAAAAGAAAATCAAAAAACCCAACACCCATTATTCCTCTACAATGGCTTTTGTTCTCTTTCTGACTCTCCAGAGAGCACTAAATCACTTACTGTATTACAATCCCACTGAAAAACCTGTCTTTTTGTCAACTTCAAAAGGAAATCAAAGATTTTTTTTTAGAAAAAACAAATCTGGCATCAAACCCAAGATAATACAAAGTTAAGTAGCACAAAATTACAATTTCCAAGGATAGAAAAAAGTCGCTGTTCTTTCAGAAATAATTTCTTTACAGAAGAATTGCCATACTAAAGTTACAAAACTACTTCCTCCTGTGTCCAGGTTTGAGAAGCTAAAGGCTGGAATTAGGGCTGAGAAGAGCTGAAGTTGTTAATAAAGGCAATGGACACCCAACCAAATTAAAGCCTATTTTTAGAAGAAATCCTATATATTAACTCAAACCAATAATATAATATACAGAGGCAATGGGACAGGAACATTGTTCTGATTTCAACATCCAAGTTTTACATATAACTTTAGAGAGTTTTTCCCAGAAACAAAACTTCAGTACGAGTTCAAATCATCATTTTCAGGGATTGTTTTTTTCCAAGAAGCTAAAATTTAGGGAAGCTAGATGCACTGGCTTTAATCGTTCTGCATTCTATGAAAATTCCCTCAAAAGCAAATATGTAAATTAAGTATTTTAACTATTATTAGGACATTTGGTTGCCCTTGGGAGGTTGCTACTCATTTTAAATAACACATGATGTAGAAGAGATCCTGTGTGGAATTTTCATCATCATTTATGTGACGTCTCTTCACCAAAACATTCACAAGCCTCAGACACACTCCATTTAAAAATTACCATTTAAATTTCTTGCAGAAGACAGAGAACAAGCTAAACTACTCTATTTTTTATTTTAAAAGCAAACAGAAATTAAAAATGGAAACAATATGCCCCACACACAACACAGACCAGAATTATGTGAAGCCCCCAAGGTGAGTTTTCCCTGTTAGCCCATTTGTTTCTGAAATATTCTTGGTATTCTGTTCATGTTTGTTTTGAATAGAAACTCCAAAAAGCTGTGCTGAAGCTCTGGGTAATAATTTTACAGTTTAAACTCAGGTGTTCAAACTAAACCTCTCATTTAACCACCAGGCACCAAAACCAATGCTAGATTAAAAAAACCTCAATTACAGACACCCTTGTAAAGCCACATAGGTTTCACTGATTAATTCACACTGGTCTTGTTTGCATCATCACTGCCTAGAAATAATTTGGCATTTCCAAACACACATTTATGGTTTTATGCATTTTAAACTCCCTAACCCCAGGCTTGTGATAAGAACCTTCATCACTGAACTGGGGGTGCAACAGGACGATCTTTAAGGTCCCTTCCAACCCAAACCATCCTATGGCTCTGTGAAATTAACTTTTTATTTCAAAACATCCATGCTTCCCTGAGCTGATGCAACCCAACAGTTTTTTGAGGGCTAATTTTGCCACTGAAATCCTTGGCAAAGGCTCCCTAAGCTGCCACCGCTCGGCCGGAAACAATAGAACTGATGTGGAAGGCAAGGAATTTCCTTACATGGGTGGAGGGAACAGAACAAAATTAGAGCTGACCCTCCCCTGCCTGGGCTGCAGCCTGAAAACAGAAAGATAAGGGAATGAAATGAAAGGAACAAAAATCATTGTGTTTGTGGAGCAGTAACTTTTCTATGGAGTCAATGGGACTGAATCCCAGTAATGTGACTTATTTTCCTGTTCAGGAGTCAAACTCCCAAATCAAAAGGGAGATCTGTATCATAGATTCCTCCCTCTGATTTATATTTATATTTATATTTATATTTATATTTATATTTATATTTATATTTATATTTATATTTATATTTATATAATTTAATATATGAGTATATTTATATTGAAAATGCAAATTAAATTCTTTCACCAGCCTATTCTCATTTGCATTAAACCCCCTGTTTTACCTAACCCTGATCTGCTTTGCTTTGAAAACCACTTGGAATCCATTAAGAACAGGAACTTGAGTTTTCATCCTTTATTTTCTGTAATATCACTCACAACCTTTCCTTACTTAAAATTTAAAAACCAACAATGTGAATTGCAGAACAAACATGCTGAGCGAAGCTTTCTGAGTGTTTGTGCTTGAAGCCCCTGCCTCCAATCCATTAAATAAACAGAGTGATCTCACGGATGGTACAGTCTGGGAATTTTCAGTTGAATGATTTTGGTAAATGAGACTCCATTGATGGTTTTGATTTTTCTATGTCAGAAAAGATAAAATGAATATAAAAAGGAAAGGTTAGGGTACGGACAATAATAATTTGTTAACAGGTATTCTTAGAACTAAGGCATCAACTTCAATCTTTCTAGGATGTGAAGAAAAGTCTCTGTATTTTAGCCCAAACAGAGTATCAAATCTCCTTTTATCTGACAGTGAAGGATAAAGTTTAAAATTTTAAAAAATCATCTAAAACTCAGAACAAAGTCAAGAGCCCGGATCAGACGGATTTGCCACACTCAGCACTATTCAGAGCAGTGAAATGGAACAGCACTTCCCAAGGACATGAGGAAAGGAAGGAAGGAAGGTCAGGAAAACCCATCCTTTCTGGGTAACAGCTCCATTCCAGTCATTTTCCTTTAAAAATGCTGATTCCTGGCATCAATTTCTCCTAATACAGAAGAAAAGCTGCTTATTTTTCCTTTTAAACTCTTCCATCCCTGCAGCATTTGTCATTGCTGAAATCCCTTCCTCTCCATCAAGACCCCCCAGTAAAGTAAATCAGGGCTGTGTT
Source organism: Notiomystis cincta (assembly GCA_013398075.1). Taxonomy (NCBI): domain Eukaryota; kingdom Metazoa; phylum Chordata; class Aves; order Passeriformes; family Notiomystidae; genus Notiomystis; species Notiomystis cincta. Next base: position 133,117 of record VZRX01018086.1, on the reverse strand, counting down.
TGTCAACAAAACTCGACATCTGCATCTGAATTCCCAACAAACCCCAGATCAAAGCCCCAGCAGTGTCCCTGAACAACCTGCCTGGAGCAACGTGGAGCTCATCGGGCTCTGGCATTCCCAGAGATCCCTCAGGAACAACTGCACCGTGTCCGCACCCATCACGGATTTGAGGGCTGAAGCCTGATTTCCAAATGACAGGAAGCTGCTGCCCAGCCTGCCCTTTGCACACTCCCTCTTTGGGAAAAATCCTGGGTTTCTGCTGAGTTGTGTAAGTACAGAAAGCTGCTAGGAAAAGCTGAGGGCAAAATCCAACCCTCTTCCCTGGATCAAGAAGTGAGTGTTGGACTTCCTCAGCCTACAGGGAGAGAGAAGCGCTCAAGTTTTAGCTCCGTAAAAATCAGGATTCCAGGTTAACAGGAGGACAGCCATAATTCACATCCAAAGCAAAGCAGGCCTAATCTAAGGCTGTAAAATTATCTGTATCTCAGGATAATCTTACATATCCCAAGGCTGTACTGATGTCTGCTTTAGTGAGGTCCACATCCAATCATCCTTGAAGTATCACTACCTAGTTCTGGCCGGGAATATCTGAAATCCAGTGAGAACTCCCTCCATTGTGGTAAACTCCATCCAGATCCAGAGTCTTCAGCACAAGAAGGACATGGACTTGCTACAGAATGCCCAGAGGAGGCCACAAAGATGCCAACAGGTCTGAGTGAAGAAGGGTTTAGGAGTCCCTACAAAAAGATCCTCTCTGGCTTCTGCTCCTGCTTGAACTTCCAAAGGAAGTAATTTAAGGGATTTTTGTAACCGTCTCACTGCCCTGTTGCTGTCGGGCTAATTAATTTCTCCTGTTTCTTTCTGTTCTCCCTAAATCCACATCCTGCATGACCATGTATTATTCAGGAATGCATCAGTTCAAGCCAGCTCTCAACAAGGAAGCACAAGATATTCCAGGGACATGCCTACTGAAGAGCAGAGGGACATGAAAAACTAGGAATTAGGAAGCAGAGGTGGGAAGAGAATATAATGAAATAGGCTGTAAGACATAAAGCATCTCTTTAAATTGACAAGGCTTGATGAAGCTCGGAGTTTCCTCTTCTCCCACACCCTGGAGGAGCTCTCACCACGGCAAACAGGGGAACAATGAACACTAGAAGACCACGAGAGCCCCAAGTTCCTTTCAGCTGGGTGCCCATGAACACACTCTGCACTTTCCCTTACCCCAGAGCTTTGTGTTTTCTGCTGTCAGGAGTTTGGGGCTTGTTTGCAAGTTCTTTGTTTGCTCTCATTAGTCACTTGATGATTGTTCTGCACATCATTTTGTTCCTTTACAATTTCGCCAGGGTCATTGTTTTTACTGACAAAACCTTTGTTGTTGAGGTGCTGAAGTCTCCTCTGGGCACAGAAAAATATGGAACAGCCACCAACAGATGCCTGTCACCCTCCCCCAATCCAGGGAAAACATCCCTTTAAAACAAGAACACACAAAATTAACGATAACAAAATTTGCCTCCACCATCTCATGGCAGTGCCCTGTTGTTGTCACATTTTAAAATGAGGGTCTGCTAGATAAACACAGGCTTGGAAGGAAATCCCCCTTATTTCCACAGTTCCTCATTCCTCCCCAGTTACCTGGTGGACAAAGCATTAAATTAATACTCCAGGGTTAAAGGATAATTCCACTGAAATCAGTGAGAACACCCTGATGTGAGACTGCCACAAGCATGGAAAACCAGATCTTCAAAAAACCTGGAAGATGAAAACAGATTCTAGGAATATCTAGAAATATATTCCCCAAAAGTATCTCCTGACTTCTTGGATCTATTCTGCTTTTTTTTGCACAGCTCTGGAATAAATCCCAGGGGAATTCCACTTTTGACAGGATGAATTTTTAATAAACTGCATCTTTGCTTTTGTACTTCCTCATTCTTGGGGGAAAAAAAATGTTCTGGCTCAAATCCAACATTTGGAAGACGACTTTGTGGCAGAGCTGTCACCCTCATGATATCTTTGCATCTGGGGAGTACAGAGTGCTCTGCGCTGCTCATGCCAGTAATAATTGGCTGCCTTCATATGGAAAAATTTAAATCCTTCAGCACTTTTGACACAGTTTCTGCTCTACAAGGACTCCTCTGCTGACCACAAGATCATCGTCATCCTCACAAAATGTCTGAATAACAGCAGTGGGGTGTGTGCTCTGTCTGCATTTTTTAGTTCTTCTTAGCCAAAAATAAATTATTTTGCTGCTCAGTTCAACCAATATTTTGGTATTTTTACATAATTTGGAAGGTAACTTTGCTTGAGAACAGGCCAGAGCTGATGATTTTTAGCTCCTACGAAATCAAATCTCACACAAGAACCACCTCCAAGAAGCTCTGGGAATTCTTCCTGACAGAATTCCATCGTGTCAAAGGTGTGGATTTAACAGCAAGTCTCCACATGAACTCTCAGGCTATAGGTGAACCATCCTTGACTCAGACACAAGCTTGGATAAATCCAAATCTTTTCTGTATTACAACAACAAAAACTAAAGGAAAGAAACCTTAAAACTGACATAGATGTGCACATGAAGATGCATTTCACAACAAATACCAATGTTTCTTAATAAATATTCTCCTTAAAATATTTTCTCAAAACTATTTTTTTAGTAATATATTATTTTAAAAATTAAGAAACAAGTATTTTCTTAAAAATACTCCCCTGGCAGATAAAATGCATTAAAAAAGAGTAAAAAATAAAATAATCAGACACTGAGCATAAACATTCCTCTGGAACTTTTGTTTATTCTTTTGCACTCTTCCAGTTTTTTAATCACCTGTTTTGTTGGGTTTAGGTTTTAATTCAGTTGATTCAATCTCTGTATTTCCATTTTAACAGCAGGTAATTTTTTGTCCTCTGTGATTTTCATTTACTTCTTCAGATAAATCTCTTCAACAAAACCTTTTCTGCCCCAACATAGGCTGTTGTTCCCAACTGCTCCTTGGATTTATCACTTCCATCTGTTTGTTTTCTCTATGTGGGTCTGAAGTCACCTGTATTCAGTGAATGGGCTATTCAAAAGCTGCTCACAGAGTAGCTTCAGGGATGGAAATATCCCAATATTGAAAATTTCAATAATTTAATATATTTCCAAGCGTATCAGATTCTTATCATGCCAGAGACACAACATGCAGCTTGATGTGGTCCTGCAAATGTAACATTGCTCTTTGTCACCCACAACACAAATGGTCTTGTCGGGATATTCAGAATATTCAGGCATTTTCCAACTCAAATTACAAATTCAATTAGATTTTATGCTAATATATGAAGCAATTAAACAATATGAAAAAGGCAGAGTGTATCTCACACAGGGCCACGTTCCTGAACACGCACCCTACAAAAGGATTACTCTGCCAGCCATGCTAAAATACCACTAAAGGACCACATCCAACAAAATTATTTTTAGGAATTTTTGTCATCTACACAAATGTGTTCTTATAAGGGAAAATGGCCCAGAGTCACAGCACTGTGATTGCTTGCAATAATTATGGAATCACAGAACAATGACAGAAATTATCTCCCACAACAAAGGAAAAAAACATAGTGGGGGTAATGCCAAAGGTATGGCAGCTGCAGTGCAGCAGAGAAGATTAATCCAGGTTTTCCAAACCCCACTTGGGAATTCTGTGTGCCAATTATGCTTTATTACTTTTAGGAGTCCATTCTCAATTATCCCCAGGGGAATCTCACTAACAATTTATGTCTGCACTCCTTGTAAGCACCAGTGGGTGAGGACAAAGATAATTTGAGCCCAAAGTCCGTAATTAAAAATATTGTGAAAGGTTTTTTTCCTTTTAAATAGATTCCCCCCACCCCCATTCCAAAGCCTGGCACAGAATCCCCATTCCAAGCAGTATTCCAAACAGTATTCCTGAAAAAGGATTGATGGAATCAGCAGTCATGCCCTATTCTCCAGAAGCTGAGGATTTTCTAATCTTCTACTGTTTGACAGGACAGTGATGGGTAACAAAAAATCAATTGAAAAATGAACAAAACCGGGATCTAGTGCTGTTAAATCTTTTAATTAAATCACTTCTGAAGTGTGGCCTGATTGGGAATACCTAAATATACTTTGGTCTCCTGACAGTATTTGTTGAACATAACTGCATTAAAGTTAAGCTCCTTTTCAAACTTATTTCAACCCTGTAGGATTAATGCTCAAACCTGTTCAAAAACTACTTAATTTCACAGTGCCACTGCTCAGAGGCCCTCCTGACACTGTGTGGGCAGAGCAGAGCAAAGCAAGAGACTGAAATCACACAGGAAGAGACATCCCAAGGATCTGGCAGGGCTGGGATTCCTTTGATTCAAGGCTGTCCTTAGTGCTCAGTCTTTGCTATTAAAGAAATTGAGCCTTTCAGCAAAGTTAATTCATTGAATGCTCCAATATCCCCTTCTAAATTAGAAATGGGGCTCCCAGACCCAGCCAGAGAGAAGAGTCTGTGCTCAGTGGGAATGTTGAGACACAGAACTCAGGGATCTGTACCTAAAGTCACACATGAATATCATAAAAATACACTACAATAATCCAACTGAATAAACTGAGGCTGAATCCAGCTGGATGAACTGTCCAGTGGGAAGAGCAGAGCCTGACAGAAGTGGATCAGCTATTAAAAATTGCTGAATTATCTGGGTATACACAGAGCCACAAACATCTGTCAATATTTTATGTAGAAAAAAAAGATATTTCTCAGAGTTGTCATCTTCTTTTTATCCACCTTTTTCTTGGGATTCTGTATTTTTAAAATATATCTTTTATTAAATTGAATTCTCATCTATTAAAACATTATATACAATATATATAAATCTAATATAGTAAACATTGGACAATTTTATTAAGAGGAGCAGTTTAAAAATTTGTTTTCTAATACTCTTGAGCTTGAACTAGAAACCAAATTTTTAACTACCTCCACCTACCTGGTTTAACACTCCACTCAAAAGAAGCTTCCCCAAGAAAATTTCAGGCACCCAAATCCCAGAATATTGTCATGATTCCTAACATTTTCTAAAAAAAATTTCATTTTGAGTCATTTTCATCTCCCTATGGCTTTTATGTGAGATTAAAAGCCTTGAACCCAAGCACTGAAACTTTCTTGAAGTATTAAAAATACATGAGGATTTTTAAAAAGGTCCTCATGGAAGGCTGCTGCTGGGTGCCCTGGACAATGCTGGTGCCAAGGGGGAAGCAGGCTGGGATGAACCAGTGTATGGAAAAGGTTCTTCCCATTATCCATGAGCAACACTGGGAATACCAGAGAGAGAGTCATTCCTTTAATTAGCATTCCAATCCTACAAACAATTACCTTAGAGCTTTAATAATTTGTAAAACAATGTAAAATAATATCCTTGTTCAGCTGGATGACACCATTCCAGCAAGCCAGTCATGAGGGATTATGGATCTAAGGAAGCTACAGGGGATACTTGATCCTTCCAGGGTCTAGCCTGGCTGCAAAGCTCTTTTAGCAGAGATGACAACTTGAACAGATGGGAATTTTATTTCTGGGGATCAAACCTGCAGGTAGGGAGACAAATCATACTGGAGCATTGCCACTCCTCCTCCTCTTGCCATGACTGAGCTTCTGGGCCAGCTTTACAATCCATTATCTCCTCAGCAATTTGTAAAAGCTAAATAGGAATTTTCAGCTGCAGGAAGGGATTCCAAGGCAAGGAAGCTTTCTAAAGACTGTGCTAAACCCAGAGCTCAAGCAGCCCTTGCCACATAGGGAATGAGCAGCTCATCACCTCCAGCCTAAACACCTGCACTGTCTCCAAACAGAGCAGAGCTCTGGAAGCTGCAAGAATAAAGAATCCCTCAAAATCTGACAGCTGGGCCCCACTAAACCCTCAAAGATCTGTGAAAACTCCTTCCAGGTTTGCTTCCCTCTCGGCAAGACAACTGTAGATTAGAAACCATTTTCCCCAAAATGTTTTCTAGGATTTAATTAAACTTCAAATTCAGTGTGACATTTTCTGTCTCACACTTACTGGCCTTGTGCTATTTTGGGCTTTATCTCCTTGTTATAATTCTTCCACTGCTTTCATTAGTGAACTCACTCAGAAATGCTTTGTCCTGCCACTGACGACAGAAGATGAATCACAGAATCACAGGATGGTTTGGGTGGGAAAAGACCTCAGAATCATCTCATCCCCCTGCCACGGGCAGAGACAACTTCCACTAGCCCAGGGTGCTCCAATCCCCGTCCAGCCTGGCCTTGGACACTGCCAGGGATCCAGGAGCAGCCACAGCTTCTCTGGGCACCCTGTGCCAGGACCTCCCCACCCTCACAGCCAGGGAATTCCTTCCCAATATCCCATCCATCCCTGCCCTCTGGCAGTGGGAAGCCATTCCCCCTTGTCTGTCCCTCCATCCTTTGCCCCCAGTCCCTCTCCAGCTCTCCTGGAGCCCCTTTAGGCACTGGAGAGGGCTCTGAAGTCTCCACATTTTCAGTAACTTTTACAGTTTAGTATCTCATTTAAAGGACAATTATCAGTTTAATATCTCATTTAACATGAGAAAGCCTGTGCACAGACATGCCATTTCAAGAATAATCCAAGAGTTTTCCCCCAGTTTCAACGGAAAGACCTCCATTCCAGGTAACTCACTGAAACATTGGGTCGTTACAAGTAACAGCAGAAAAAAAAACTCCGAGGAAAAAAGTAACTTCTCCCTGCTTCTTGGATTCTTCCAGTGAATCAGGAGCTGCTAAAAACAAATCCCCAGAGCAAACAAAATCCTGACAAGGATCTCTTTGGGATATTTGTCCCCATGAATCCTAAGCTAGGAATGTTTCTAGTTAAAGCATGGTTGCCCCACCTGCCTCCCAGAGCAGACCAGATGCTTCCTGAGCTGGGCCGTTCCTCCAGAGAAGCTCCAAGGCTGCTGTCTGGCACAGGGAAGTATTTTGGGAACTGTTCTCATTGTGTTACAGTGTGGCTTTGAAACAAGATGGCAGTTTCATCTCCTGCTCAGAATGAGCGGGTTTACAACAGCTGACCAAAATATCTCAAAGCCCCATGCAAATCCTAAACGGTTTCTACATAAAATCTTTAAATGAAAAAAAAAAAAAGAAAAAAAAGTTTTGAAGTTTTCTGCTACCTTCCTCAACTAGATTTCTCCCAGGTTCCTGTTAAGCAACTCCTTACCAATCCTAATCCTTACACTGCCTGCCTTCCTGGTGCTCTCTTTCTAGCAGGGTGGTTGGTTTTTTTGGGTTTTTTTTTGGCTTTCCAGTCATTTTTCTTGTTCTACATTCAGCTTAAATCCCTGATTTCATCCCTGATTATTCTGCCCCTCTTCCCCCTCAGGTGAGACCCCACCTGCAGAGCTGCCCCAGCCCTGGGGCCAACAGCAGGAGGACGTGGAGCTGCTGAAGCCAGTCCAGAGGAGGCCCCGGAGCTGCTCACCTGGAGAGGAGAAGGCTCCAGGGAAACCTCAGAGCCCCTTGCAGGGCCTAAAGGGGCTCCAGGAGAGCTAGAGAGGGACTGGGGACAAAGGATGGAGGGGCAGAACAAGAGGGAATACCTTTCTCTCATAAGCACCTGTAAGATCAAACTGTGCTTTTTTTAGCCCTTTTCTAAAGCTATTTCTGTGAAAACACCAAGGGAAATCTCACTAAAAAATCAGTCACATTATCAAGAAATAATTTATTTCACCATGTAAAAATGGTCATTGTTTTAAGACAATTAAGTTGCCCTGAGTCCCATATTAGACTTTGCTGTGCTGTTTTTACACTAAGCTCCCCAGTCATGGAGGAATAAACCCTTGGATCCCTGAAATAAATCGGCTTCTTTGGGTCAAATCCTTTAGCAAAGGATTCATTTGAGATTGAAACACGAGGTGGGACAAACTGACTGTCACCAGGCCAAGGTGACCATCACATTTTCTCATCTTTACAACACAAACAGTCGTGACTCAGACCCATTCCTGTGCCTCAAGGTCACATGAAAAGGCTGCGTGGTGAGCAATGTGATTTTTCAGGGGGTGAGTGGTGGATTTGAAATTGAAAATACATATTTTATCTATGAAGTATTAAAAATGTAATTGGAAATGTAAGAATTGGGGGTCAGAGAGCAGGGTTAGATGGGATATGGGGAAGGAATTCCTCCCTGTGGGAGTGGTGAGGCCTTGGCACAGGGTGCCCAGAGAAGCTGTGGCTGCCCCTGGATCCCTGGAAGTGTCCAAGGCCAGGTTGGACGGGGCTTGGAGCAGCCTGGGACAGTGGAAGGTGTCCCCGCCCATGGCAGGGGGTGGGAATGGAGGAATTTTATGGTCCCTTCCAACCCAAACCATTCCATGATTCTATAACATGCTGCATACACCATAGTTAGTGGTGGAAGTACCATTTATTGTTAAGGCAAATAAACCTCCCTTGCTTGTGGTTTTACCAAATTTAACACCAGAAGCTGCATTTCCAGTGTAAATCCTCTTTTCACTTCCCTGCAAGCATTAACTCACAGCCAGCTGGAACCCAATGGAGTTAGCATATATTCCTTGGACTGTGAACACCTAAAATTCTCCAAGACATTTCTCAGGTATTAACTGGGAATGTCAGAGATGAGCATTTAAGAAAAACAGAACAAGAGACCACAACTGTGTATTAATGATCCAGTAATTTATGTGGATGCATAATCACACTACAACTTGGAATTCTTTTCCCCCAGGTTTTATGTGCCCATCAGCACAGACAGATGTCCCTGGATGGGAAAGGAGTGTGGGATCAGGATCAGCTGTTGTGGAGCCTACAATGAGTGTCTCCTGGAACACTGGGATCATGTGCTGGCCATGATGCCTCCAGCCACCTCCCTCTGTGAGAATGACCATGAGGAAGCCAAGCACACTCATGAACTGCCTGGGAAGGAAAGCTCCTGTGCCCACCTGATGCTGGAGATAATGCCATCCATGGCTGCCTGCTCTGGGATTACAAAATCTGTGTGGCTTGCAGCTGACAAGAACCGGAAGGGAAACAATAGCTCCTTCCCTTGCACAAGTCCCCTCCGCATTTTTGAGGGAGTTTTACAGGATCTTAAAAGAATTGGTAGCACTGAAATAGTAAGAGAGATTTACAGAAGAAAATGGAAATCTCTGGTGACTTCAGAATCATTTTATCTTAATGCTATTTTTTTGTTGAGGGGCAGACTTTCCCTTTTAAAAATGGAATCCCCTGGGTACTTCTAAATAATTCCAGAAAGTTTGAAACAATAACATGGATGTAAATTGATTTCTTACAGTGATAATATTGGTTCTGCTTGTTCCAGAGGCTACAGAAATATGTGCTGATGCAAATGGTACCCTTCTATTTCTACAGGACACAGCAGTGCTGGGATAACACTCCCAAACCAATTTAAGACTTTCAGCTACCGCGTCAACTTCTTTTTCAATTCAGACAGAGCCACCAGGGGAAAGAACCCTTTGCCACACATCCTATTAATTTCAGGACATAAAGCAAATTATTAACTGAAAGCCACCAAGTTCTCAATTTGGGGTCATTTTTATAAACACTGCCAGCTCCAGATGAATCTCATTTGTGCAAGTCATGCTTGGAGTCTGCATTTACATTTGTTTTAAATGATTGTGGAAAGTGCATGGGAAAAGTGATGGATGACTATGCTGAAAACAGAGAAGTCAACACAGCTTCACAAAAACTCCCAACCATTCCAACAAATAAAAACCAGGGCTCACCAGAACAGAAGGTGCCAGCACTGCTGGAACTCATGCAGTTACTCCACTTAACTACAGAAAAAAACAAAACCAGAAAGCAGAAGGTAGAGAATCCCAAGGAGAACCACCTTACCAAAAGATGCTGTCTTAAGAAATGATATAGTAATTCAGTTTTAAAAGGGAGATATTGGTTCAACCTCTGCACTCAGAGCAGAGTCAAGTACACCAGGTTGCTCATTCCTTGGAATTCAGCCAGATCTCTTCCTCTATCAGAATCCTTAAAAACAGGCAAGGCTGTGGAAAAGCCACGCTTCACCTGTAATGTTACAAATCAACCTCTCAAATTAACAAAGCACTGCTGGAACTTGTTACTGTCACCCACACCTGAGCAAAGGGCTCTTGCAGGGAAATGATGTAACAAAGTTTTTATTCAAACCTGCCGAACCATCACAAGAACTCTGATCAAGAACAAGAGCCAAATTACACAATTCCACTTCCTCATGTCAAGCAAACTGGAAAGTACAGAAAAAACCAGAAAAGCAGCCTGATAATTACAACACAGTAAAAGAAGACAAAGTACCAGCTTTTGACACTGTTCTCCCTCAAACACCAAAGCCCATGTGAGCCATGACATGATTTTTATTTTTTTGACAGAGCTTAGTTTAGAAATACCTGCTGCTACTGCCTGCTATTTTCTCCAGAATTCTTCAGTGTTCATAAAAAATGCAGCACTGCCTGTAACCTGTTCCTCAGCTCTGGCACCGGTTTCCCAGAGAAGCTGTGGCTGCCCCATCCCTGGAATTGTTCCAGGCCAGGTTGGAACAGCCTGGGATAGTGGAAGGTCTCTCTGCCCATGGCAGGGAGTTGGAACTGGATGGTCTTTAAAGTCCCTTCCAATCTAAACCATCCTGTGATTTTGAAAATCTAAATTGTTGTTCCCTCTTTCTTTCCCTTTAAATAATCTCAGGACTATTTAAAGTGTCCAGCACACCTGCTTTTCTTTTTTTCCTGTCAACATTTCCTCATCATAAGTTGCTGTGTAAAGTCATTCTTTGAGGACGTTCATGAGGGGAACTTACAGAATGAAGGGCACAGCATTAAAAAATGATGACGTTTCTAAAAGGATGAGTATCAAAACAGTCCTGATTTGACTTCAACCATCATCTTGGACTTCCTTCTGACCTCAGTTTAAAGTAAAAACCTAAGCATCAAGCAGACAACTTATTTTTAAAAGGGTTTGTGTACTGTACTTTCACACTCAGGTGATGGCAACTCTTCCTAAGCAGCTTGTCAGGAAACTGGCAAAGAATAAAACATTACCAGGCTTTATTTAGTCTGTGCTTTGGGGGATTTTAATTTCACTGCACAGATTGAAATGGACATAAAGGACAGATAAAAAGAAAGGCAAAGGAATTAAAATATTTTCTAAATGGGGACCTAGAACGGCTTTGCTCCTTATTAAGTGGTGTAACTGGAAAACTAGGAAGGCACAGTAGGAACAATTCTTCATCCTATTAAAAGAGCTGGAAGCATTTTTTATTTTCATTCCAAGCATCCCTGTTTAGTTTGTGATGACTTTCACAGTTACAAGCAAAGCAGAGCCAACCACTTTTTCTTCTCTGCATAAAAATGTTGCAAAATAAAGTAACACATTCTGAGCCACTGAACATTAGCAGGAGCTGTGTGTACCAGGAACCCTGCCTATGAAAAGGTCCTTTTGTTGCCTGTCACAGAAAACGAAACAAGGCCACAAGGTGGATTTGTGATTCATTTGTCACAGGGCAGCACAACAGCAGCATTCCAGAGCCAGACACAAGGAACAAACCCGGCAGCAGCTTCCTCTTGGGAGCAGCCCAAGGTGCCTCAGCTCAGCACACGTCAGACCTTCCCAACAGTCTGCAAATACCTCCTGCAGGCATAAACCAACACCGTGGCTGCAAAACATCTCTGCCCCTCCTTTCTCCCACCACCAGCACAGCCTTTTAGTGGATTATATTGCTACAAAGCACTGAAGATCCATTCTCCAGGCTGCCAGCAAGACAAGGTGCACAAGAACTCTACCTTGCCTGCGTTCAGCTCAACTCACACAGGGACCAACCTCTGATGTCCACATCCAATAACAAACACTCCATGGTTCTATTTTGGGCTAAGTAAGGCATCTTTTAGCCTACTGAAATTAAAGGTAATTTAACATATAGAGAAAAGAGATGGGAAGAGGCAGCCAAATCAGCTGAGTTTTTAACCCACTCTTTATCAATGCAGACAAGTTGATGTCAAAGCTGAGAGTAAAATCTCATGTTTTCTAGGAAAGTGAGCACTGTCTGCACATGCAGATGGTGCACAGGGATGGTCTGAGTGCAGTGCCACAACTCCAACCCAAAGGCAGCAGCTGGATGCACAGCATGGCCAGGGCCTGGGTGTGTTCCAGCCAAGCCAACCCTGGCTTCCAAGAAGCCAGAGGTGACAGAACCCACACGGCACCATCCTAATTCTGGAAAGCAGAACCCCATGGAAAGGAAACCTATGGAGAAACTGTTTATGAGGGATGCAAACAAGAACAGCCTCTGAAACATCTGTAAATGTTATATACAGTAATACAGCCAAGTATCAGCTGAAAAGTTTGCGTGTGTTTTTTCCATCTCTAAAGATTTTATCACCTCTGGGTAACAACTCGAAAAACAGGCAGTGAGTCCAAAATCTGAACAGTTTGAGGAAATACCTGATGTGTTTTAGAAACGTGGAGAGCCCTAAGCAGTTCAAAGATCAGCTCAAGGGCAGCTAAATAAGGAAACACTTACAGACAGCACGTGGCACTACAGGAATACCTAAGGACTTACTAATATTGAGATCAAAGGCACATTTTTAGAATATTAATCACAACACAGTAGCAAAGATGTTTAGTTTAGACACTACAACTGCATTATAGCACATAAAATATACTGGATCACATCACCACTCAAGCTATTGAAACAAAAACTGCTGGAAGGGTGAAACCCCCTTCCAAAATCCTCCCTTCCCAGTGATGTCACCTAGAGGTTAGAAACACTGCACAGGTGTCTCCATTTCTTTATCCTTCACTCCATTTTACAGTTCTAGCATCTCTTTCAAAAATGGTAATGGCTATTCAGAGTTCTTTATTCTGGAGGCAGCAATTACTGCATTTCTCCCCAGTTACTGCATTTCTCTTTTTAACATTAATTTCATGTGCTATCTTCTGCCTAGTCAACTAAAATTGGCGAGATCTCGCTCCATCTCTCAGTCACTGTACATTTGCTTACACTGAATGGTTCTTCACCTTCAAATGGTCTCTCTCTCCAGCTCCTTCTCCATTTGTGTCAAATCATTCTGCTAAATAAAATAATCATTTTTTCTGTACTTTACACAGTGTGATTCCCTCAGGAATTTCAGAAGGAGGAGAAGGAGGAACCAGGACCCTGCCAGCAAATCCCCTTCCAGATTAGAAGCTGCTGTTTCTATTGTATTTTTTTATATATTTAAGCACTGAATTTACATTAAAGCTCCTGCATGAAGGAAATGGAGTCCAGTGATGCATTATCCTTGATTTTCACTCTCTCCCCTAAAACCTCCACTTCAATTTGGGACCTTGCTTGACTTTCTCTGCCTTGCTGCAGAGAATGACCCCATTCCCAGGACACCTGGGTGTGTTCCCACGGAGTTTTGCTCATGACCAACAGTGCAAGAGACATGAATTTACAGCTCCTCATTAAAAACACAATTTTGTTTACCAGACCAAGAGGTTCAACTGCTATAAATATCTGAGAGATGCAGACAAATAAACCCTGAGTGTTGTCCTTTCCTTCCAGAATAACTTGGCTGGATGAAAGCACTTAGGCTTTCAGCAAACCACAATTATTTATATCAAAGAATAAGTCGTGAGGTTTTTTCTGTATGAAAAAAAAAAGGTTCAGCTTGAGAAAGACTGGAACAAAAAATTTACCAAGGCTATCTGCTCATGTAAAAAAATTATTTCAAACAGCTTTTTTGTTTGTTTTGTTATGCATATATTCAATTCCCTTCTGGAATTGCTCCCAAGTAAGAGCATTAGGTGATGACAGCCAACCATGTATGTAAGTATGGAATTATCTTATGTAAGCATCAATTAATAATTTTATCTCTGCCACCACATGGAAATTCTTTATAAGCATTTCCATGTACTAAACATTTAGTCAGCACAAATATGCACATTTTACTTAGGAGAAAAGCACAACCATGCACACACACTGGGAAAAGCAGGAGGATTCCTTTGGTGCTCTCGTTTTTTACCTCACTTACCTGCTTTTCATATCAATATACCAGTATTTTCCCTTCAAAATGCAAAGGCATGCTGACAATACAGAGATTTGTTATAATTTGTTATAATTCTATGCTACTCCTCCAGTGAAGCAATTCAGAATGCAAATGACAGACTTCTAAGTCACCCTGCCTGGAAATAGTTTGTAAAGAGCAAATTAAAGTTTGAAAATGTCAGCATGTGAAAAGCACGCAGATAAAGTGTGAATTAGCTGCTTTTACAATTTATTCGTAACTCTTGAACTGTAAAACACAGGAATAGTGTACATTTAATTAGTTCTGGAGTGATATTTAAGAAAAAACAACTGTGAGCAATCAGATTTGAACCTTTTAAGTGTGTCATTTCCTCTGAGTTCAAGTAGCTACTCTTGCCTTGACCTGGCAAACTGCCACAGGTGAGAACAGGAATGCTGACTGCTGTTCCCTAAAATCCATAGTTTGGAAACCAAGATATTTAATAATTCTACTTCCTTAATCACACCATAAAGTAGTGTTCTGATCAGATATAAAAAAAAGTTATGGAATATGGTATTAAAGAACAAAAAAATCTCCACTTTCCTTGCAAAAGGAAAATCTAGGGCTTAGTTTGACAAACCTGACTCCTTTATCCAAGGGAGTTTTATCCAAGTGAGTTTTTCAGAAAAGAAGTGAATTAAAAAATGAAAGTGACTGCTCAGTTTTGGGGCCTGAAAGCTGGTTCCAAGCTTTTTAGACACCACTACAGGCTCTACCTTCCCATCCATGGCAGCTCATTGGAAAAGTCAGTCCATGACTTTGTACCCTCCCTGTGCTTCCCAGATTTTCCCAGCTCCCAGTGGCAGGCACAAAGCAGCCTCCTCACCTTCATGATGTTTACTAGGTCTGTTTGATAGTAGCGGTCCTGGTGTGCATTGGCAGCTGCTAAAGTGAGAAGATAATCATTCCTGGCATGGATAGCCTTGGAATTGCACTCGGATCGGCGGGCTTTTAACTGCAACAGTGAAAACACAGCTCAGGAGGAGAATCTGAACGACCAAACCTACATTAATAGCAAATTAACTGTGTGTCTATGTGCTACTACAGTGAAATCTTTGGGGCATTTATAGCTTTAAAGGTTTCCTCATGATGAGGAGATTCCTGATGATTTTTCTCTCCTGCAACTGGAATTTCACATGTGGTCTTCAAAGAACAGTTTTAACTCTAATTTGAAAAAAAATTCCTTGTATATATTCCGTGTATAATTCCATACTCTGCCCAAAGAATGCTCTTAGGTCACCCCTTCTCCTACCAATCCCTTCCAAGCTGTCCCTCACCTCTACATTCCAGCCACTTTGTGGCATCTGCCTCATGAAATAAGCAGCAAAATCCAAGTTTTATACTCACCTTCACACTTGCCTTCTGCAAGCTTATTCTTGACTGAAAAAGACTAAGTTTGGACCTGGAACAGAAATGAGCAGAAGAAATTGAATGATTGCCTTACACCATTTCTACAGAAGTATTTTTTAGCTGTCTGAAGGATGGTGGTTCAAAAAGCAAGTAAGAAAACAAAATCAAGTCAACAGCTATTTTAATCTGAATAACACTGCAATATAAATCTGCTCCAAAACTCCCAAGCTCAAATTTTTGGTTGTTTTTGTTTGTGTTTGTTTGTTTGTTTGTTTACTTTATTCAGGTATTACAGGTAATTTTATTAAAGTTTTTTTCATCAATCCTAAGAAAGACAGAAGAGATCTCTACTGAAACCATCCTTTTATTCCCTGAGAACAATTCTGAATAACTTCTGAAAACAAAAATTAAAGAAAAAAAAAAGAAAAAGGGTGTGGTAAACTCCAGTAAGACAGACCAGACTCCAAACCCAAAACATGTGTTACTCGTTTTCCTGGAAGGAAATAACCCCTTTTTAGGGTGTCAAGGAACAGAAAAAAACTAAAGCCTCAAAAATTTATCTCAAAAAATGAAAAACAGTGTTTATTCCCTGAGAACAATTCTGAATAACTTCTGAAAACAAAAATTAAAGAAAAAAAAAAGAAAAAGGGTGTGGTAAACTCCAGTAAGACAGACCAGACTCCAAACCCAAAACATGTGTTACTCGTTTTCCTGGAAGGAAATAACCCCTTTTTAGGGTGTCAAGGAACAGAAAAAAACTAAAGCCTCAAAAATTTATCTCAAAAAATGAAAAACAGTGTCCTGTTGCCTCTCCCCCTCTAATGGACTGATACCAAATTTGAGATGTGTGGACAGAAAAGGAAGTCAGGAGGCTTTAGTATCAAAAAAGTGCCAGCTGACACACTGTCCTTAGAAAATGCCAAATTAAAGCTGTTACTTGAACTTCCTTCCTTCAGAAACCAACACAAACAAGTTCTAATTTCCTCTCAGGGTGTGCTTGAAATGGCTACAAAAATGTATAGAAGTAAAAAGCAAAGAAAACCTGGCAGAATCTCGTTGAAAGCAAAATATCAAGTACAAAAACTAATACAAATGTGCTTTTGGGGGCTGCAATTATTTCTACATATGCCATTATAAAAACATACTTGGCCTCAATATCAGCTTTCTCCCGCACCGCCTGAGCCATCTGTTCAGTCTCAAAATATTTCTTTTTGCCTTTAGCTAAATCTTTGACTGTCTCCTGTAATTCAGCTTGGATCCTTGTCAGCTGGTCCACGCACTGAAAAAAAGCATTCAGGAAAGAAAATATTACTTTCTTTTGCATCCAAATAATATTATCATTGTTTTGCTGCTTTTTATGGCATTTTATAGGGAAGGATGCAGTCTTCAAGTCACTCCTGGTCAATTATTCATGCAGGTCTTTTAAAACTGATCAGAACATAAAACCTTCTCTCTTCCTTTCCTTCTGCTGCTGTTTAAATTGTTCAAAATCAATGATAACCCACAAATCAAACATAAAAGTTCTGAAAGCTTTGGATGAGGTAATTAGTTGAAGTCATCAGAATACAACTGGGAAAAATCCAAAGGCAATCTACAGGTAAGTGATATAAAAAAAAAAAGATTAATCTTTTCTTCTTTAAAATTTAAAACACGAGGCCAAAGCTGCCACATAAAACACAACAGGAAGAAAAATTATTATATTCAGCAATTCTTCAGACACTCTGCCAGCTTAAGAAAAACCCCAACAAACTGGGAAAGGATCTGTGCTAAGCAGGATCTAGGTAAGAAAACCAATGTGAATCATCAATGCCTAGAATTAAAACTCTCTTTAGACGAGATTACTAAAGATTTTCTTTTAACCAAACTGGATTAAGCACACAGGGGATTGATAGTCCAGTGGATTTCTATTTAATTATAGATATCACAGGCTGGATGTGCCCAGTGAAGGCTCCAGAGGGGTGAGTTCAAGGAAACCAGTTTGCCTTTGAGTCCTTCAAACAGCACCCCAAAGGTCCAAGCTCTTTTCATCTCATCATCAACACCCTGGCTTCCCTCATTCCAGGTGCCCTGGTGGTGAACACCCCTCTGAAGCACCTCAGCTTCTTCATTACACTAATTATTCATGCATGCAACCTCCTTGAGGAGCCCTGCGGGACTAATGAGCTGCTGTAAGCCAACAATGTAACATTAACTTCCTCAGACTCCACAGCTAAAAACTAACACCCATCCACCTGTAAAAAACCAAACTGGCAGCCAACAGGAATTGCTAGGCTTCTCACCACAGAATCCTGCTCTCCCTGAAGCTGTCTAATTGCTATAAAGCACAGAAAAAATCCCACTGAAGCCACTGTTTGATGTGTGCAGACCAATAAAGCAACGGGCTCCAGAGGGTGCATTCCCTAGAGGCTGGTGTGGGGAGTGGTGGAAGGTAGGACTGGGATTTTTGGAGACCTCTGCATGCAGGATTGAAAAATGAAAGGTAAAAAAAATCTGCATATAATGGATGGCTAACAAAGACCTAAAAGCCTGTGAAAAAGGACTGGGGTTTGGCAACACCAATGGGGATTTTGATCCCTAAAATCTCCTGCCAGCATCAAAAAATTAAAGTATCAAATAACCCCAGTTGTTAAACAGATCATTCGAGAGAGTTAAATAATCTCGATTTGCATCCCTGTAGGATAAAAACTGCCAGGAGACTGGATGCCACTTTAGATGGGTATTCCAGTGTAACCTTACAAGTGTTCTGCTGTCTGAATTTTAATTTTGATAAGCTTTTGTCTGTATGGAGGTCAGAACAATTATTTCTCTGTCCATGATTTATCTGTTTGGGAATTCAAAGGGAAGGGTGAGAGACTGCACTGTGTAAAACAATAAACTGGTTGTAGAGGAAAATTAATCCCACCAAGTGGATGATAATTCCATGTTGCAGGAAAAGCAGATCACTGTTAAAATACTTTGGAAAAGAATATTGCCCTGATAATTGTAGTAACTTGTTTTGCTGATTCAAAAGTGCAGGAAAAAAGGAACTTCTATGACTTCTATAAATGTAAAGATCCCACTTCTGCTGCTGACTCATAAACACTGAACTATCACCACTTGCAGAAGAATAAAGTAAGATTATTTATCAGTAAGAATGCTATAAAATCGCCACAGCAGTGTTTGGAAAACTTCACATAAAAATAAAATTCCACAGGACAATAAAACAGCATTAATAAAGTTAATTTTCCCCCCGCAAAACAGATATTGCACAAGTTTCTAAGAGTAGAATAATTTGTTCAGAAACTGAGAGCTCATGCTACACACACATCTATTTAAATTTGTAACCAAGTATTTTACAAAATACTACTCTAGAACACAGAACTAGGTAAGTTCTGGGTCGCTGTTGTCACTTTTTAACAAGCAAAGCTAAAGTTTATTGTTTTGGGGTTTTTTTTGTTGCTCAAGGGACAACTTCCACTATATCCCAGGTTGCCCCAAGCCCCATCCAGCCTGGCCTTGGACACTTCCAGGGATCCAGGGGCAGCCACGGCTTCTCTGGGAACCTGTGCCAGGGCCTCCTCACCCCCATAAACGACTTTCAAATGCAACAAGCAATTAAATGAAATATCCAGCTCACTGGAACTACACTATTTTCTCTGCAGGGATAATTACAGATAATTAAACAGATAATTAAAGCAGCTTTTGGAGCACTTACTTCTGATACTGTTACAGGAAGTGGCTGGACAATCTCCACTCTCCATCCTGGAGATTGCTCAAGCCATTCCTTCAGGTTTTAGATGGATCTTTCCTTAAAATCAGAACTTTTTCTAATAAAACCCACTTGCAATTGCCACTGCAAATCCAATGCAATGGCATTTCTACAGCACAATGTGAGATTTGCTGAGATACATTTGACCCACTGAATAGCACATTTTTAAAAGACTCATTTCCAAGCAGGTATAATTTGGGATAAAAGCTCAAAATTTTGATTCTTCTCTTAACAAACTGAATATATACATCTATGAGATGAGGAGTATTTATATATTTCATAAGTGCCACACTAAAAGATTTCTAAAAACCATTTTTTTCCTCTGTAGAAATGACAGAAGTTTAAAGGATTTAAAGCACAAATACCTTCTTCAGCTGCTGCTCCTTAAAGCACCGGACACTCCTGGCTGGTTCAGAAATTAAGTTTTTATAGTTCTCACAGATATTGAGTCGGGACTGGGCCACCTGCATGGTGCCTTCTAAGAGTGACTTCCAAACTGAGTACATGCTCCTAAAATAATGAAACACAGAGAGGGTGTGGGAAGGAAGAAAGGGACGTCAGGTGTTCCACTGAAAATCTGGATTTATAGAATCTCCTGAATTGGAAGAATCCTCCACAAGGATCAGAATTCAGCTCCTGGGCTGGTTTATGTAACAGCAGCACAAATTTTTCCAAGGACTGCTTTTAAAACTAAATCTAAAGCACCATCCTTTAGGCTGAACTAGCAATATCTCCAATTTTTAACAAGAATTTAATAGAAGTTGTACCAAAAATAAATAATTTCCTGCCTGTTCCTGTCTTGTGATTCAACTTTTTCCCAAACATTTTGGGTTCAGCACTTGGTGATGGGTAGGGAGGGGTTTGGAGAAGATATCTAGGATCTGTGGGATCTCGTGGCATGGAAGAGAACAAGCTACAGGAGGAGGGGCTGGGTGTTAATGGGAGTGTTTTATGTACACTTGAGACTGATAATTCAGTTTATTTCTTCCTAAACACACAAACCATATGAAGGTGCTGAAAGTCCCAAACACAAATCTGTCAATTTCTTCCTGTTTGAAATAAAACTTGTCAGAACACAAAGAAGACATTAAAACAAAAGTATCTGAAAGCTTATTCCAAATATTTAGGAGGTGCTGTTCAAAGGCTTTCAGCAACTGAGTTATTTCTGGTTTCATGTTCTATCCACCTTTCATGTTAATGAAATAACGTTTTGTAAACAACTGTCTCTTGCTTTGCCTCCTCCCTACTGTCAGATTTGATCTTCACAAAGAACAGCCTCTTAAAATGAAATCTCTTCCTGTCTTTTCCTGTGAAACAATTTACACACTGATCCCTCTAACCTTAAAGTTATTCACTAAAATCTATATTCAGATACAAGCATTAATACCCAAGCAGATGCAAATCACACTTGTTGTCCTGTCAAGCTGTTTTGTTTTTCCCTTCTTCCTAAATATTCAAGTCATAAACATCTATTTAAGACTAATCTCGGGAAAACAAAGCTTCCTTTTTAGCTGGCAATGCTCTACTACAAAGGAAAAAGAAAAATTAACTACAGAAAAGCGGTGGTTCATTGTTAAGTACAATAATGACACAAATTGAAATGATAAATACAGCAATTTTGAGATATCCAACTGGTAAATTACCTATAATCACTTCGTTCCTCAGCTCTTATTCCAAGCCAGTCCTTCTTTAAGTATTGGCTAGCCAGTTTCTGAATGCTCTGTAAAAAAAAGGGGGAAAAAATTTTAAAAAATAAGAAGCTAATTAAAATAACATTTCTGCTCTTATGTCAGCCAAATGAAAACCCAAAGCAGCAAACAACCTACAGCTCCAGCAATGTACAATGGCAGAACCAGAGGTGGGAATGCTGCAAGGCAAAGGGCTGAACTTGCCCTAGCTGTGAAACCCAAATTTGTATTTCACTGGATCAGGACAGGGGGCTCTCAGAATCCAGGAAACATCTGCTCATTTATGAGCCACGCTGACATGCCCAGCTTGGAGCATCCAAGGCTGTAGGAGCTCTTGCTGCTCCCAGGAGGAGCCCGTTACTCAGAGGATTACAACAGACAAGAGATTGACAAATGCAGCTCATCTTTAATTATTAATGTTAATTGCACCCTTCAGTCTCTGCGTTTCATTTTGCACAGCCTCAGAAAATCAATAACAACATTTTCATATTCAAGGTCAGAAAGCAGCAGGATTTCATTTAGAACCACACAGGGAAGGGGAGCTGCTGCCACACCAACCCTTCCTCTGGCTGCTGATCCCATTCTCCTCAATAGCTCGCTTTGGAATTGGGTCCCATCGACTGGAAAACACAACGTACACTGTGGAAATCACGGAGCTGGAGATCGGTTTATGAGCACTGAGCAGTGCTCCTGAGTTTGGGTTCCTGTTGGGGAACCCCATGGAGTGCTCCAGGCTGGGGCAGAGGGGCTGGGAAAGGACCTGGGGGGCCTCAGGGGAGGTTCAGGTGGGATTAGGGAAATTCCTTCCCCATAAGGAAAAGCACAGCCCAGCTGCCCAGGGCAGTGCTGAGTCCTCATCCCTGAGGATGTGGCACCTGGGGACGTGGGTTAGTGGTGGGGGAACAGTTGGACTCAAAGACCTTGAAGATCCTTTCCAACCTAAACCATCCTGTGACTCTTCAAAAGAGCCATCACCACAGAAACTTTTGCATGTTAATCTACACAGCAAAGAAGTGGGAGACCTGTGGGAAAATTCCCTTTCCAGCTAAGAATCAATCCCCCAGGAGTATTTTGGAAAAGCAATCCTGAGGAAGAGCCTGGGGTGAGACATCTTTGCCTCCGACCCACTCGATGAGAGGCACGGCCCAGTGTAATTTATTTACGCTTTCCATACCATGTTTAAGATGCAACCACCTTTTAATTAGTCTGAGAAAAAATATCAGAAGTAGCTCAAGCAGCATAAGATTTTATTCATGTCTTACAGCCCACACAATAGTAAAAATTTATTACCAGGCTATGATTTGATCGATGTGTTCCCAAAGAAAAATTAAATGTTCCTAATAGATCATCAGTGGCAAAGTCATGCTCCTTCCTATTTTTAAAAAAATGCAAATTCCATTAGGTAGCTATGAAAAAATCCCAGATAAAAGGAATAATAACATTTCTTTAACCCTGGCAGAGCAATCTGTGATGCCATTTGGAGCTTTATGTGATACCTCTACCTGTTGTTAATTCCATGTTTCCACCCCTTCTTCCTCAGACTCCACTACAAGATCTGCCTCAAGACACTGAACAAACATTCACAAACAGGAAAAAAGCTCGCTGGCAGCTGAGGACAAGCTCTGCCAAAATTAAGATGCAAAAAAGTCACAAGAGGGGTAAATAAAGGTATTTTTGCCCACAGAAATCCTATCACTGATGTCAGCAAATAAACTATAAACCCATGGGATTAACCATTTATTTCCAAACTGAACGAGCTCAGCACCAAAACCACTCCAAAAGATGATAGGGAGGATAAAAGAATCATGGAATATTCTGAGTTGGAAGGGACCCAGAGGATCACAAACTCCAACTCCTGGCCTTGCAGAGTCCAACAATCCCACCCCGGGCATCCCTGAGAGCATTGTCCAAACGCTCCTGGAGCTCTGGCATCCATGAACAAATCAGCAAAATTTCACATACACTCAGACTTGTATTTCCCAGTGCTGCAGCCCCTACCTGATGTTCCCCATCACCAGACTTCACTTTGAGTCTATTTATGGATATTTTCTAATAAAGCCAGTCATGACAGGTATTGGGGAGGAAAAAAATTTTAAAATATATGCTGTAATACTTACAAAAGGAATTACCACTAGAAAAGGGATGAGGGAGATGACCCAAATTAAAAGATCATTTTTAGAAGACTTTTAAAAAGTCATATTAATGATAATTTTCAAAGCAACCATAAGGTTTTTATCTGTAATAATAATTGAGAGGTGATGACAGCAGGTGCCCAAAAAACCTATTAATGATTGCAGAAAGCATGACAGACACAGCTGATGTAACACTGAGGTTTGGGACTTTCAAGCAGACAAATTTTCATTCAGGTAGTTTCGGTATCTTGCATCATTTTGATCCCTTCTCGTTATCACAGCAGCCTTCTGACAAGATTTTTTTTTTAATAAATAGCATTATTTTGTTTGCTAAGTCTTCTTCTGGCAGGCAAACACCCCACAACAGAGAGGCTTAGTGCCTCTCTTCATTTGGCTTCTTCTCTGGGAAAAGCAAGGTTACTCCCAATTAAACTGACTTCATAGAAGTGTAGAAGCCACTTTTACTAATCAACAGCTGCAAATTAACACTCTCCATTAGCTGCAAGAAAAAGTAACAGCTTTATTATGTACAAATTCTTATTATCAGACCCATCCGTTGCTTATGTGCAAGACAGCTTTGCTTTGTTTCACTTTTAAATGGGAAGAAACGTGTTGACAATGTTGTACCATTGTCATTATTGTGAGGTGCAGGCACTGTGGAAAATTCTGATTTATTTCAGTACTGCTGGTTCTTCCAAAATAAATTTGACAGCTACACCAAGACTCTCCTGGCGCTGTAAAAACAGCCTTCTGACTGGTATCAGATATTTCTGAACACGTAATTTTAGCTGTAGGAGAGTAAGACTGTATGGGCCATTCACTGATGATCCTCACGGGTCCCTTCTAGCTCAGAATATTCTGTGAAATGAATGAAGTGATCCATGAGGACTGGCTGAGGATGAAGGGAAATTGTCACACACAGAGACTCCTCCAAAAAAGAAAGGAGAAAAAACCCACACACACAACCAAAATGCAAAATGCCTACATTTTGAAGAATGCTTCTACTACAAAAATGAAGAAATGAGATGTATCCAAAACAAGACATTTCAGGCGCTTTTCCAACGCCCTCAGCTTTTTTTCTTAAAGCAGTGAGATTTGACATGACTTCAGCAAGCTCAGGGAGCCTGATTCACTCAAACAGAGCAATTTGGGGCCGAAAATTCAGGAGGCAATTTCATCAATCACACAGATGTTTTCCTCACAAGCTCAAAGAGTAACTTGGAACAGATTTTATGCCCTTGCCAATCTCTTGGAAACATTTGGACAGGGAGAAGGGAGCAGAAAATGCAGTGCAGCATATGAAGTGAGAACTCTGCTTCCTGAATGCAGCAGAGCCATTCAGTATCAGTGCTGAGGTCTGCAATAGCTATTACAGCGATTATCTCAAGTGATATTTTATTTACCAGAGCTTGATTCAATAATGGTTTAATGAGAATGGAGGGACTCGGGCAGGGATTCCAGGCAGAGATTCCAGGCAGGATGTGACGTGGCTGCATTTGCATCACAAGCTGTCAACACAAGCTCTGTCAGACACAGTGATTTTGCTGGGAGCTCACACAGGGCCTTAGGCAGCAGCATCGTGACTGAAGCGCTGCTGCAGCACAAATGAAAATGAAAACAATCCCTGGAACAGGCAGCACAGGGACTTCTCCAGTGCATCCCAGTTCTTTCCAAAAGGTGCCCTGACTTTTCATCTGCACTGCCTTTAACAGGTTAAATGAGAGAGAGAAGAGGTCTCCTTGTGCCTGCAGCATCAAAGGATCACATCCCTGGAAACACTAGGAAACACTGGTTACCTAAGGTAAAGCTGCATCCCTAACCATGCTGCTTCTCCTTCCTCAAGATGGGATATTCCAACCTACCATCAGATGACTCCAATTCCAGAATATACAGGCTTCTATTATTTCATTCATTCATTCATTCACAATTTTGTTCCAAGCTGCTTCATTATTTTTGATATTTGAAGCATGACAAGAAAGCAAAGAAAACAAAGTGGGAAGCTAAAAAATTCATGTACAGCAGTTAAATATCACCTCAGGCACTCCTGCAGTCACGTTTAGCAAAGGAAACGTCAAAGCTCTTCTCATTCACTTTGTTCATTTGTTAAAACGGTTGCTTCATTTGCAGCATCTTAATTCTCTCCAAAACAACCTGAACGAGATATAATTTAACTTCTCCTCTCTCAGCACTCCTGTTAAAAAAGCCCTGGCACTAAGCTTGTCCGTTTCTTCCAAAGGTTTCACAGTTTTCAAAGACAACACTCACAGTGCTAAGACAGGAAATGATCAGAGGATAAATCCACTGCAGCCAAGCTGACTAGACCTAGAGCCAATTCAGATTTATTCATCAAAATATCCTCTAACCTATTATATTCCTGACCTTTCATCAGGCCAGGATCCATAGCTAACCTAGGGATTCATATTCTGTATTACTTGGCACAAAACCAATGTTTGAAATTTCTTTCTCTGCCTTATTATGAGTCTTCCTTATTATGGGTACCCTGACAGATTTTAAGTAATAAAACCATACTTTACTATGCTTCCAACTGCTTTTTCTCCAAATTCTCTCGTCTTTGGCTTCCAAATTTTAGGATTTCAGGCACTAAAAAAATTAATTTTAATCTCCATGATGTGGCACCATGGCCATAACTTAACCACAGATGCTTCCACCTCTGAGCAGGTTACGAACCAGAATAATTCAAGTTACACCAACCAAGCTCAGTATTCATGTGGAGAAATTATTTTCATTTTCTAAATTACATATTTGAAAATCCTACACTAGAGATATGTTGCCATTTGGAAACATTCCAGGTTATTTTTAAGTCCTTTTGCTAAATGACTCCTTAAAAAATGTCTGCATTGATGCTCTTACTGCACCATCCAGTGAGTCTTTATCCAGTGAATATATTTCAGGCAGCCTGAAGTTTAGGGACTCTCTTCTTGCAATTTTTAGCTCCACAACCCCTGAGGAAGTACAATACTCCAAGTAAATAAAAATCCTCCAGTTTCCAGGCACCGAGTGAAGAAATCTGAGCAAAATTCTCCCAGTCTTTGAGTGTGAAAGGCAGAAAACTGCTAAAGATTGCTTTTAGTCTTCAAATTACAAGTAGCTCCTGTTTAAACCATCTAAAATTATTCTTTCTTACACTTGAAATCATTTTTCCTAGATTGTGAAGCTGTTCTACATAAACTCAGAGTTATTTTTCAGAGCTGGCTTTCTTTAAGTCCCTATGAAACCCTTAGAAAACCTCAGGAAGGGGCAGCGCCTCAGGTTGTATTACAAGATATCAGGAGGTTTCCACCACATCACTTCTCCCTGGAGCCAAAGGCACATTAGCAGCTCTGGAGAAGAAGTTTGTTTGTCTTTTGGTTCAGAAGTCTGTGTTTCCTGAGCAAATCCCATTCCTAATAGATAAACCAAAGTTCTGTACCACATTTTGGATGGGGAACCACTGCTTTACAAAGCTCTTTATAAACCACATTTCTCTTCCTCTCTACTGCACTAGACGATGTAGTTTTTGGCTGAGTTAATTTTTAACTTTTAGGTAAACTTTTAACAACTTTGGACCTTGATCTTTAGACAGATCTTCTGAAGTTTAAAAATAGGGAAATTCATGACGTTCCACAAGGCCAAGGGCAAGGTCCTGCACATGGGTCAGGGCAATGACAGGACACAGGGAATGGCTTCCCACTGCCAGAGGGCAGGATCAGATGGGATACTGGAAAGGAATTCCTTCCTGTGAGGGTAGGGATGCCCTGGCACAGGGTGCTCAGAGAAGCTAGGGCTGCCCCTGGATCTCGGGAAGTGTCCAAGGCCAGGCTGGACAACCTGGGATAGTAGAAGGTGTCCCTGCCCACAGCAGGGGAGCTGGAACGAGGGGATTTTTAAGGTTCCTTCCTGATATTAAAAGATTGAAGAGAGTGAAGTCATGGCAAACCACCTGCTCTCCTCCACGTACAGGTCTGACTGCCAGCATTAATTCAAAGTAAAGTTTCTCAGGACACAAATGCAAAACACCACCCAAATCCCACATGTAGAAGTGATGACAAACCAGCACTTCTGCCATTCCCTCAGAAGAGGAACCACCTGCACATGGGCTGGACTCCCCAGTCTGCCCTGCTCAGGGACACCAGTGCCACATCCTTCCTCTGTCTCACACCAGCTGCCTGCACACACCTCAGCTGAGGCAGGACATGGGGGACACGTCTGTCACCTCCTCAGCACCATTTCCTGCTGGTTTAAGGGATCCTAGCCATGAGCATCCCTTTAATATCAGTGTGAAGGAAATTCTCTGGGTTTTAACTGTGCTGCTGTCAGGTAGAGGGGTTTTTCTTCTCTGAACTGCTATCACTTTCAACAAGCACCAAACTGACTCTAAGGACTCCTGGAATGCTCTTCACCTGCACCCAAATGGGAGCTCTGTGTTGCTGGACAGAAGGACAGACCACAGAATCGTGATCTGGAGCCTTGGGAAAAAGCAAAGCCCCAGTTAGGACCAAAAAAAAAGTGTAGCTTCTCAAATTCTCACCTTCCCCATAATTACCTCCACCAGTTCTGTGTTGCTGAGTGAGACTAAAACCAGACACTTCCCAGTTTTGTAACATGTGAGGAGCATAGCAATAATTTCCAAATTTCCTGTAATTCAGAACTTGGGTGGCTCATGAAGGATGGCAAAACGCTCACCTTCCACAGTATTTTTTGGCTGGGGAACACTGTGCAGCCACTGCTCTACTAAACAGATGGATCAGGATAGGATCTCATAAGCAAAATCTGAACTAAGGACTAAAAATCCGTATTAACCAGTTCACCTCTCTCATGGAACCAGTTCCAAACTTCTGAACCAGTTCAAAAAGCAGGGAAGCATTGGAAGAGTTACAAAGTGAAAGTCAGAGTAAGCCAGGGACTGTGAGTGACCTCTCTGTCTTGTTTCAAACAGCTACAAAAAGTTGTATTTAAGACCAGCAAGTTGGGGTTCAACACTGTGGTTCTCTCATCCTCACTGTGGGACTTGGCACTGACTATAATAATAAGCCATAGTTAACAGTGGCCACAATTAATATTCCACAGCATGTGTAGGGTTTTTTTAAAATAATGCCATTCAGGAGGATTCCATTTTTAAATATTTATTATTTTGAGAAAAACCTTTCTGAATTTGTTTCATTCTCCACAATGCTGCCACTGAAGCTGTTCCATGTTATTCCCTGGAAATGTCTCCAGTAGGATGGCATTTCCTATTCTGTGAGAACTTCTTAATTAACAGTTCACATGATTATAAAGCACTGACACAGCTCCTGCTCTATGTTGATTTCTTCCCACCCTAAAACAGCTGGGAGATAACTCTGAAATTGGTTGTGCTTCACATAATATTTATTGATCAGTTTGTAACAGTGGACTGCTCTGAAGTTTAACATGTTGCAGTTTTAAAATTAACATTGGTTTTGGTAATTAGCTTCTGAGCTTAGTCTATCTTTACAATATGGGACTCACAATTAAGTCAGTTTTTGGCATAAATTTAATTGTGTAGATCATAATACAGGGTAAAAATAAAAATCAGCCTGAAAACACAATGCCATATTTTTAAGAAGTTTGGTGCATTTTCTCTGTTTGGCAAAGTTTACAAGAACAAATTTTGTTCTGGAAAGCACTACCACTATTTAAAATTCATTACTTATTAATTAAATAATTATTTAATTCATATTTCTTGTCCATTCTGTTCAACACCAACCTCTAAAGGTCTACTTTTAGCCCTGCTGAAATCAACCTCTCTAATAGAAGACGGTAATAAAACTTGTGCACAGCCAGTCTGTTTCTATAGCTTTACCAACTTATGTAGTTTGGAATTAATCAGCAAAACACCTTTCCCTCAGATATCTCAGGAAACAAACTGTAATGGAAAAGAAATTCTGGGATGCTGCAGTCACACATTCCAAGTGTCACTGGTCGCACCACAGCACCACAATGCCTCAACCTGCCCCACAACCACCACCAGTGATTTCATATTCCATTTTCTGCAAGAAACTTGTCCTTGATGCCAGTGAGCTTTAAGGTCCCTTCCAATCCAACCCATTCCATGATTTTATGAGGAAAGGTTTGCCGCTGCTCACTTACTTATGCTCAGATCAGTAAAATAATTAATTGCAGCACAAATACTACACAGTCAGGGAATTTAATCCCTCACCTGACAGCCTGGGTTTGTTCTGAACCACTAAATCTGCACTGAAAGTACAGCTACAAATATCAAGGGTAGAAGACAAAGAGACCTAAATTTCTCAAAAACAAATGAAGATGATTCACCTTGGCTGGACAACTCTTCCAGCTGAACAAACAACCCAAGTGCTCCCTGGAAATCAAAGAGACAAGTGTGCATGCTTCCATCCGCCAAGGAATTTTGGCACCACGATCCAGTTATGGAAAACAAAGGTTTGGACTTCCTAAATAAAACAGCTGGATTGATCAGGCAGCTTGAGGAGGAGCAAAGTAAGAACACAGTTGTACCTAACAACATTTTCAGTATTTGAAGTCAGCAGACACCAAAGCCACATTATTCTTCTGGTTAGTAAAGTCTGAGACTTGATGCAGGAAATGGGACTGGAGAACTCATCATTTCATTGGAGAAAAAGAAGAAGAAATCTTTATTTGTTTCTGGGTGAGGGGAAGTCCAGCTAAGTGGTTTTTAGGAAGAATACACATTCATAGAAGAGCACAAAAAATGGTGAGATTGTGTTCTGCAAGGAAATACAGAAGAAAGTGGTAACCTCAAAAACTTACCAAGAGAAATGTGGCCAAGGACAGGTTTTTCCAGCAATTTAAGGCTGTTCCCTCTCCTCCAGTCCCTGTTCTCTGGGAGCAGAGCCTGACCCCCCTGGCTGCCTCCTCCTGTCAGGGAGTTGTGCAGAGCCACAAGGTCCCCCTTGAGCCTCCTTTGCTCCAGGCTGAGCCCCTTCCCCAGCTCCCTCAGCTGCTCCTGGGGCTCCAGCCCCTTCCCCAGCTCCGTTCCCTGCCCTGGACACGCTCCAGCCCCTCAGTGTCCTTCTTGCAGTGAGGGACCCAGAGCAGGACAGAGGAGGTGCCTCAGCAGTGCCAGCACAGGGAACAGAATTTGGTTTGGGTTTTGTTGGATTTGTTTTGTTTTGTTTTTGGAAAGAAGCTATTAAAACAAATCCATTTCAAATCCCTGAAAATCCTAAAACTCTTTGAGGGCTTTTTTCCCATAGGAAAAGGCGAACAATGCCCACAGTAGTGGGGGAGTCACACAAAGTTTGCCGTGAGAAGATCCCAGGTGAATGCAGCACACCAGAACCACTGTTAATAATTAAACTGAGTCTAAAAGGAGACCACTGAGACAAACATTCCCATGCAAGGTGGCTCCAAAGCTCACATCCAGCTTTTCACAAACAGCAGTGATTTCCAGGGATCGCAGCCTTTGTAATTCCTTTAATTTATCACAGAAAATTTCCCATCTTTCCAAAACTCCACATTAACCTTGAAGCAGTAATTTAACAACAATATTACCTACTGCACAGCACATGCCTTTAACACCTCATATATCCTATGGGACATCTTCATTCCTCCAGCTGAAATTTTCAAGTATCGGCTTATATTTCCAGGGATTTGCCATGGTTTTGTTTTGTCCTTTAGAAATCAAACAGTAGCAGAGATTCATAGCAAAATTTGAAGCTGTAGAACACAGTTTTACAAACAATACAGTATATTAAACAAGATTTTAGCAATCTTGAAGTGTCTTTACTAGCATTTTATAGGGTAAATTTACTGTTTCAAGGTATGGCAGTACCTTAAATCAAGGATTTTTTTTGAGAAAAAAATGTCTATTTTCAACAGGACAGAAAAGCTGGCAGCAATAATGCAAAGATGTTAAAGGCTGTGTTCATGCTCAAACATCTGTAGAAAAAAAGAAACCCTTCCATAACTCAGGATACAGGTGCCAAAGCACTCACTAAGGAGAAAAACAGTCTATTAGAAAGCGATTTTTCTCTGAAGTTAGAAGGCAAGCCAACTCTGCAAGAGCTGCCAAGAACACCAGAGTCCAACTCAGTTTGACTTTGTTCACATGAGAAAAAAAAAAAAAGAAAAAAGAAATTTCTTCCTGCTCATTTAAGAAAGAATTTAACAGGAACAGTTCAGAGAAACAAAAAATCATCAAGTCAATCTCTGCTCAGAAAACACAGAGAGAGAAGGAAAGCTTGTCTTAGGGAGCTTAAAACACGGATTAATTCAGGCTCAACGTTTGCTAAGTACAGGTCCACCAGAGGAAGTTTTTCTGTAGAGATTTACACATCCATTTCACACGTGAATCTCCTGGATTTGGTATTATCAGACAAACAGAACGAGTGAGAAAAGGCAGTGCCCGGCGCCGGGGGAAAGAAACCATCTGGTCTCCACCGCGCCGACACAATAGGGAAGGGGTTCAGTTTGGCAGCTCGGGATTGGGAAGCATATGGTACATTTCCTCTGAACTGGGCACTTTCTGGCTTCCCTCACTTTGTGTCAGAACCTTCCCAGCCCTTGTGGGGTTTGTGTGAAGCTTTGTCGTGCTGAAAGTGAAGGCACAATGAAGCCTTCCTGTGGGGTTATTCCGAAGGAGGCTGAGTGGGGAGAAGTACAAAAATCTCTGTCGTCTCTTCAGATTGGCGTGGTGATAATTTTTCTGCTTTCTGAATAGATTGTGAGCTAACTTTTCACTGGAGACATGCAATGTCCTCCTATTCTATTTTCAAAATTGGAAAATTCCCAAACCACTTCCAGGGCAGGTCCAAAAGAGAAAAAAGGAGGAAAATAAAAGAGAATACTGAAATTGTAGCAAGCTAAGATTATTTGGACTGAATTTCTTTGGGTTCTTATTCTTAAATTGCAAAGGCAATCTTTCATCTGTGTATTTACTGATAGTTGCAAGAGAAGCTCTCAAGCCACAAGTTTATTCATGTATTAATAAAATAAGCGTGAAATTCAAAGTCTATGCTGGTAACAAATATATTTTAACATAAAATTAGCCAAGTGCAGGACTGAAGTGAGTTCCTTGGAAACAGGTTTGTATTTCACACACGAATGTGAAGAGACAACACCTCAGGGGTGGTTTTGTCCAGCTTGTTTAGCACAAGGTTTTGCTATGATGATAAATGGAAGGTCTCGATTATAGTTTCACATCAGCAAATTAAGTGAGATAAATGCAGATTGCAGCAGATTTTTCTGCTGTGGTTTCTGAGAGCACCAGCGCCCTGGGTATGGTCAGCACTCTGTAACATCAGGCCAGGCAACAGGGCAGAGACCAAACCCTCCCAAAACCAAATACGGCAACAATAACTCAAGTTTGGGGCAAAAAATTATATGCAAAGATTAACATAATGCAGATGAAGTGAGCCCAGGAGGGAATGAGATCACGTCAGTCCCC
This sequence comes from Notiomystis cincta, assembly GCA_013398075.1. Lineage (NCBI taxonomy): Eukaryota > Metazoa > Chordata > Aves > Passeriformes > Notiomystidae > Notiomystis > Notiomystis cincta. The sequence continues at coordinate 100,767 of VZRX01018086.1, read as the reverse complement.
ATCACACTGATCTCAGCACATCAGCACCTTAATTCAATCCAAGATTACACAGCAGTTATGTGAAGTTGCTCTTATTTCACATTGAGTATTAGGTACCCAAAGTCAAGCCCTGATGAGTACTGGGAGTTCCTATTTTTTATCAAGCAGCAATTTTCACTTTGCAGAGAACAGTAGATACTATTTTTAATCCTTGTATCTAAAAAAATACAAGGAGAAAAACAAATCTGCAACTTCCATGGATAAGTATTAGCAACTACAAGGTTTATTCAACAGGAATAGCCCAGCACTAGAAAACCACAAATTATTCCTATTAAAAATGAAGCATATAAGCTGGAGGGAAGGGGAAAACTGCATAATCCAGTCTTTAAAGCAGATATAGTATTATCCAAAGGGTTCTATTAAGCACATTCATAGGAGGAACAGGGAAAAATAAAGTAGGAAGGCTGAAAGTTTTTAGGAGAAAACAATGATGTTTAACACTCATATTGCAAGAGATGCTGTGTAATGAAGTTCCCCCCAAAGTGAAGAGAAAAATAAATGAGTCTGATGGAAAAAAGGACACATGTAGAATAATGTAGAAAAAAATGAATCCACACTGTAATTCAAGAAACTGTTCCACTCTTCATAATTGAATTCAAAGCAATGTGAAAGAAAATACAGGTCTAAACCCTGAACAATATCCTTACAACAACAGGAATAAGCAAAAAAAACCCCAGCTATTGAATCTGNGCACATTGACAGGAGATGAAACACTCACATCCAAGAATATCAGCAACATATTTAAAAGTATTTTCTTCTCCAGACAAATGCTTGACAGACTATCATTAGAAATGTTTCCTAACTTTTTAATTAGATAACATTTCTAGAAGTGCCAGCGGAGTCAGTTCCTACAGACAGGGTTTTGTACAAGGAAGCTCTGCACTTTATTTCTGGGTTTTGGCTTTTGTACATCTCCAGGCAAGTGGAGCCCCTCATTCTCCTGCACCTGAAAACCCAGACGGGCTTTTCTACCTTTGATATACCAAAGATTGGACATACAACTATTTTGTTAAATGTTGAATTACTAGAAGTTGTTTCACTGGAATGTGTCTATGTAATTCCTAAGTCACTTATATAAATACCAAGAATACTGAAATTACGCCAGGATTACTGCTATCTAGTAGATATGCAATTGCTTTCCTCCCTTCCCCAGCATTACATTTTCCCCAGGAAATGTTTTATTTATTTTAAATATTATATCTAATATTTAAGGTGAAAGAACATTAAAAAGCCACCAAGTCACAAGAAAATTCAACAAAAAAGAATTTAAGAACAACAAGATTTGCAAAAAATCCTGCTGTTCTCTTTCTGCTTCCCAAAGGTTTTTCTGTATTCACAACACACTGAAGCTCTAAAAGATCTGAGCAAACTCTTATACTTAGGTAGAAATACAAAGCATTAATTAATAGATGACAAAGTCATCTGGTTCTGGATTCTCTGCTGCTCTTCAAAGGAAAATAATTTCTAAGCTCAATCTCAGCCTCACAGAGAGCCCTGAAAGGTTAAACAAAACCCTCCTCAGTCAAAACGCTTACAACTCTTAAGACAGCAAGCTATAAATTATTAAGTAGCTTGTCTAATTGCTTCATGATGGCATCCAAAGATTCCAGTCCCCCCTACCCCCATCCCAAGACGCAATTCCAGCTGGATGCACTTTCAACACAGACCATTATTCTCCAGAGTCCGCTCTAATGTTAAAATGAGGTACCAGAGGTCAGGCTCCTAATCAGAAAACAAAGAGTGAGATTCCCATACCCACATAACACCCTAAATCTTGGAGCTCCATCAGCAAGCTGACAACTGGAAAACCTAGGAAACCTCATCAATAAGTAATGGCAAAAGGGATCGGATTGCACTCGACAGCTCGACTTTAAATCCTCCAAATTCAGTCATATCTGGAGAACTGCTCCTATAAACACTGCTCTGATCCACAGCTGTAAATCAGAAACTTAGGCTATGAATTAGGGAACTTTCAGGCCTTCACTCAGCGGGCAAGAGTAGAAAATGTGAAATCAATTCCCAGTTATTACAGGAGAGATAGGCAAAGCAGGAAAAAAACTGCAAAAGATTAAAAAACATGTCCAGTTTATCAACATGCCCCCATTTTCCATTTCACTGGTTTGTTGGATTTTAAACGCCATGTTTCAGGCAGAGAAAATACACCTTTAATGGCTCGGAGTTTACAAACCTTAGCAGGGGTAGCAAACCAAACAAAACTGCTCTTTTTTTTAATGGGTTATAGTAACAGCACTCATAATTTTATCAAATATATACACAAATCATCCATTCACACAAAATGAAAAGGGATGTGCAAATGTTAACTGCTGAAGCAGGAAGACTTGGCTTTAAACTTCTTAATTTACAAACATTCAATAGTTATTCCTTGCTGCCTATAATGACATTATTTTTATTCCAGTAAAACATAACTGCCTGATTTTGATGTTCCCCCTCGGCAAAGGGTCCATGGCAGATTCTTTGGCAGATATTCCCAGCTTGTGTTAAACCAACACTGCTGACTGACAGCTACATGAGGCACACATCTGCCATCTTCCTGAGCAGTTTCCAGACCGAACTCTGTAATAATTCCAGTACTATTCCAAAGCCGATACCACCAACACGTAAATCAATCATAGTAATGTACAACGTTCACTGGAATCATTCCCAAACGATTGCTAACTAAGGGAAATAAAAAGAGCAGGAGGAGCTCTGGACCCAATCCATGGGACATGTGCACCAGGAACAAGACAGAAGTCAAACAAGGTAGGACAATGTCCGTGGTGGATGTTCTTGTCTCAGGAATGGAATTCCAGGAGCAATTACTGACTGACAGAAACTCCCATTCTCTTATCTGCTGCCACCAAGCAGCAATGCAGAAATGCCACGGCCACTGCTGAGCTGAGAAAGGGCTCAAAAGCACAGTTAAAATAATAATGTGCCTTGGCTCAATGCAGCTCTTACCTCTAACTGCTCTGGGAAAGAGAAATGCAGGGCAAGAATAAAACCACGTCCTTCTGATTCGTAATTCAGCAATGATTACTTGGCTGAACTTTGGCCAATTGTTTTTTATTATGGGCAATAAAAGATAAAAATATTAAAGCAAAATAGGCAATACGGAAATCTTACTGTCCAGGTTAACCTCCATGTTATTCATGGCCAAAAGAAAGTATGGAAGGAACAGTTTTGCTTTCTAATAATGCAGCAATCGAAACTCAGTCTCAGGGCAAAGGCTGAGGTGCAATAAAATGTGGCACCCAGAGTTTGTCCTTCCCACACCCTGGCTGGCAAAAGCCCCAAACCTGCACATCGGAACACATTGTCTCTTTTTTCCCCTTTAAAAGCAGAAATTAGAATTAGTTTTTTATTATTTCACTCACAGGAGTACAAGAGATCAAGGACTAACATTGAGACATGCAGAAGTCAAATATGTGAATAGTGAGCAAGCTTAATTCTCGTGCCGTGGCCCTGGCAAGGGTGGTGTCCTCAGCACCCTCCTCTTCTTCCTTCCCTAAGAGGCCAATTGTTTAATTAATTGTTTTACATAGGTGAAATGGACCATTAGAAAACATTAGACAACACTTAATTTATCATTTATACAAGGATGAATGCAAATCATTTCGAGGTTTGGGGTTGTTTTTTTTTTCTTCCCACACCCCTAATTAATATTCATGAGGATAATTTCACAAAGGCAGTTATAAAACTATGTCAGAGGCAGCCTGAAAATATAGTTGTGCTAACAGAGAAAGAGGAAATTCTGTCCCCCTCCCCACTCCTGCAAGGGGGGATTTAAACCCAACGCAAACATTTACTGAATGATGGGGTTTTATAATATTTTAATCGAGTTATTCATTACACAAAAATAACACTGTGGAAAACCAGATAACGTTATACAAAAGCTAAGTTCATTTGTTCTGGACAGGTGGCCAGTCTGCAACTCCGTGCCGGCATCCAAAGCCCGCCCACAATAGCACTAAAGACGATTATGCAAATGCTCCCCATTCCCTGCTATTTTCCCAGGAATGGGAGAAGGGCTCCATGTGGAAGAAGCAATTGTTTCCCAGTCATGTGGAAAACAAACCAAGAGAAAGAAGGGAGGGAATGTGAACGGAAGATAGCAACACATCCCCTCGCCAGGCGCGCCAAGCTGGGAGATGCCTGGAATGATCCTAACGGAGCGCGGATAGCAGGGGTCAGAGCCCGAGTTCAGAGCCCAGGAAACGTATTCTTCATACTATTCTACATCTTCCTTGTATTCTGCCACGGCACAAAGCAGCTGAGAGATGGCAGCTCTCCTTCAGCTGGAAGGCACCGCTCCGGCGGGAGCACGGGCACAAGCAGAAAGTTTGGGGAAGATGGGCAGGGTGTCATCTTGTTACCTGGGAGCCTGGATTCAAGCTGAGTTTTTTCCAATTCCATATCTTGGTCACAGAGTAATTAAAAAACAACTGTGGATTCTAAGACAATGAATTTGCTCCACTTCAGTCTTCCAGTGATTATTAATTTTAATGTATTTTACTAAAATACACTGATGAAAGGGATATAAAATTTATCCTTAAAAACTACTAGAATGTTTCTTATATTTCAAGCACAGCTCTTCAAAGCCCATGGCTTGAATCACCCATTTTTACCTCAAATGCTCTTCACCTCTCCCAAATATCAATTTTCCACCTAAGGTACTCAGCTCTTCTTCTGCTGTCCCACTGAATCCCAGGGTTCAGTAGGACACAAAAAAGACCGTAGGCAAATGAACGTGATCCAAGTAACCAGCAGCCTGCAACTTTATTAATTATAAGTTAGGCGTGACTAATTGTAATTCTAAGGGCAGGACTTTCCCTTCCCACAGAGCACCAGGTATTAAATGGATGAAGAGCAGCATGAATGGGTCAGAAGCTGTCACAGATAAACAACCTATGCCATTAGCACTGACTTTTACACAGGCTGAGGATTCAGCTCCACAGATTAATTCTTTATTCCTACTACTGCTGAAGACATTTTGGCTGCCCTGGATCCCTGGTAGTGTCCAAGGCCAGGTTAGATGGGGCTTGGAGCACCTTGAGATTGTGGAAGGGGTCCCTGCCCATGGCAGAGATGAATTTCAAGGTCACTTCCAACCCATTCCAGTCTATGACTCTGATTCTAAAGGAAGCAGGTTTCTACAGCTGGTATTGGGAGACTAAAATAAGAAATAATCTTCTGAGCCTTGCTCAAATAAAAATGAAATCACATTAAAATCTTCCCTCATTCCTCAAAAAAGGGTATGTCCATCAGAGTTAGAGTGGGCCTCAAAGTTTGTTGAGTAGAACTTACAGGAGCAGTGTTAGGGATAATCCATATTTAAAGATCAATACCTCCTTTGCGTAACAGGTTTTCACCCTATTCCAGCCCTGTGATTTGAGTTAGTAAAGACAGAAGTTTATACAGGAGGCAGTTGCCTTTTTAAAACTTTACAAGTATAGCTTTTCAGAACTTATTATTTATGCTTCTTTTTGCTGCATCTCAACATCCCCTAACCCTTGAAGCAAGTTTCCAAAGCCCACATGCTTTGTTTTCCCAGCTGATGGAAATTTGGCTCCATTTCCATCACCACCTCTTTTCCATTCAGACCCCAACAACTTTACACTGAACTTCAATTCAAAAGAATTTCTTGGGCAGTTTCTGACAGTATTTTAAAGAGATTTAATCAATCCTGCTTTCCATCAGTGATATCATTGTTACTGTTTCTCATTCAACAGAATTACAAATGAACTATGGAGTGGAGACTCTTGCTCATGTGTTCATCATATGTACACAGCCTTTCTCATGTCTCCTGCCTGGCGAGAATTCCTCCAGGATTATTCTGACACCCAGAATTCACACTGTCCCTTTTTCTGCCAAGATACCAATTGCTTTGCACTTTCAGTAACTCCACTGTTCTCTCTCCCTCTTTCCTGTAGGAATCTCCTCTGGAGTCAGCCTACCTATTTGGCTTCTGGGCATTCTGTAAATTTTCCAAATATCTTTCCCTTCTGTGTTTGTGCTCTCAATTATCACTTGTCTTTCACCACTGACATCTTTGATTCCAGTGCACCACTTCAGTCTTCTCTTACCTTGCCACACAGCTCCTTACCTCATCCAGGCATTTCTGTAATTCCATTTTCAACACCACTTGTCTGGTCCATCTCCTCAATCTCTTCTTTAATTCCCTCCCTTCCATTTCTAACACTTCCCACCTCTATTTCTTTGTCTTGGCCTGGTAACACAAAACTTGATCAGCCATTGCCATAATCTCATTTTTTATGCTGTTCCACAGCTCTTCACCATTCACTTCTTCTTTCACCAGCGACAAAATTCCACTCCCCAGCTGCTTTGTTTTCTTTCCTGTATCTGGCTCTTTCCATCTGTGCTTATCGTAGATCTTCATCCCTGACACTTTTTTGGTTGCTCTCAGCTCTGCTGCTGCCAACACTCACTACAGCTCTGGAGGTAACTCTGGGAGAGAGGAAGCCTTCGACAGCCCCAGGAACATTCCCTGATTTACTGCAAACTCCCTCTGGATTGCCAGTTCTTGTTCACTGTCAGGTGCAATTCACTGAGCCTTTAAAGGACACGGTTTATTCAGAGACTGAACTTTCTGCTCGCTCAGGAAAATAATCAGGAACGTCAGAGAGACTGAAAAGGGGAAGCACAAGCATGGCTAAAATAATATACACATTTCCTATTTTAATTAAAGCATGCCTGCAGGCCATGCCATTGATCTTGGCATATGAGAATACCACTACTAGCTTAATGTATGATGGTACATAATTGGATTTTACTAAAAGTTCTGCTCTTTCATTTAGTAGATTTTAGAGACTAATTATTGCTGGTCTTTTGGTCCAGGTATTCACAATGTTGATGGAAGGACAAAAAGCATTTAGGATATAAAAAGGAGGACAAAGACAATACTGTTCACTAAAGGGAGAACAAGTCCAATCTGCTTTAGTAGAGTCCAACCCACAGTCTTCTCCCCATGACATTTTTCCTGCCCAAAATTCCCATAACCATGACCAGAAATCCCACCACTGAGATGCCACAATGCTGCTTTCACTTCCCCTCTCAGGACTATTTCTTCAACATCCCAGAGGTACATCACCGGGTGTACATCCCTAAATTGTGGCTGCCCATCCCTGGAATTGTTCCAGGCCAGGCTGGACAGGGCTTGGAGCAACCTGGGATAGTGGAAGGTGTCCCTGCCCATGAGCTTTAAGGTCCCTTCCAATCCAAACCATTCCATGATTTTATGGTAACACAGACGTTTCTCCCACTCCTCCTTTGCAATTCCTTGCCAAATCCATGTGATTAAATGACACTTGGTGATTTATACAGCCAGGACATGCCTTAGCTCCAGCTCCTATTCACCCAGCCCAGAGACACTCAGGCCCTTACAAGCACTCACATCAGCCTCAGCCTCTCCCAAAAATTAATAGGCACTTAAAAAAAATAAGAAAAGGAAGCAGTAATAAAAAACTATAACAAATTATCTTTCAAAAGTCCATTCCAAATCATTGCTTTTTCTTATTTACATTATTATTATACCCAAAAGAAAACATATTTTCTCCTTCTCTGGCACAGAATTATATGATTAATTTAGCATATAATTAACACACGTTTGTCAACTCCTTGTTTCACTGTAGGCCTCCAGCCCAATATTTTCTGTACAGCTACACAGATAGAGCCACCATTCATTATTCACAGGTTTCCTTTGCTGCAAACCAAAGATGTTCTGGTAAATAACAGTTTTGGACTCATTACAAGGTGAGTCATGTTTGAGTTTCCAGTCATCACAGGTAACTCAGTTATTCATTCTTAAAATATTTTTGCTCTTTGCATATTATTCAGAGTTGTGCAGAGAAAAAAACCTTTGCTACAAGTCATAGAGAGAAGAGGAAAAAAAGAAATTCATTGTAAATTATCAGCTGCTCCTGGGAGACAGAGACACTGCAGTGTGCCAAGTCAAATTAATCCCAGACACAAAGATGTGAATAAAGCTTTAAAACTGAGATCAAGCAGGGAAATTAAATAGATCACTCAGAAAAAATAAAACTAACTTCATTTGGTACTGTATTTTACACACTGGCCAATGTGTGTTTAAAATTCCATGGTTTGCAGAGGAAAATGCTCTTCACAGCAATGCCTGAAGCCAAAAAGAAGCCAGTGCTGACACAGAGCCTGGAGAATGCAGATGGGCTTTCTCAAGACTTGTTTTAAGCAAACATATCAAGAACAAATTTCTGCTAAAGAAAACCAACGAAATCTGGTTTAAAAAGATCTGAAACAGAATCAGAACCAAACTGAACTGCATTCATCTTTAAATCAGCATTGGTAGATAATAGATTTTGAAAAACAACCTTTTTTTTAGCCCAGGGCAAGCTCTGGGCTCATCTCTCCACTCCAACCTTTCTTAATCCCATTTTTCTTTAAATAAATTGTGTGTTTCTGAACACAACACATCAAGCTCGGGTCTGATGTGATGAATTAGCTTCCACAGGGTTCGCCATTAGAAAACATATATTGTTGCAAATTTAAATTGTGCTGTACAAACACAGAAAGAAACAGATTCCCTACCTGGAAGCACTTGCAACACAAATAAAGCCACCAATAACCAGGGTAAATCAGAGTTTGGTGTGATCAGGCAGCTGCAGAAATCGGGGGCACAGAACAGGGGCATTGAGGGCAAAATAGGCAAGAGATTGAGAGAAATGAACTAAAACCTTGTGAAAAGTTAATACACAAGGGCTTGGTGCTTTAAAACTTCACAAACAAGAAGTTTAAGTGTAAAAAAATTAAACAGAAAAATGCTCTGTATCAAATATTTCCATAAATAGTGGAAGTTTTAGTTCAAGTCATTTCATTACTACATAAGGGATTTTAGTACTTTGACAACTGAGAAAGACATCCTGGCATTAATATAGAGGCAAAAATGAATCAAAACATACGTGAAGTATGAAAAAATCACTGAGAAAGATGACATCTCCCTCTTCTCCAAATTAGAATCTGATTTGTTTGGGAAGGAAAGACAGAAAGGTAGATTTAGAAGTTAAAAACAAATACAGTGATGGCTAAAGGCAGGGAAAATCTACCCATAAGGAGACTGAAATTACAACATCAAATAGAGCAAAAGAGGATTCACTGAAATTATCAACATGAGATACTCAACCTGTGGGCAAGAAAACCCAGGGCTGACCAAAAACTCAATCACCTGCGGCAAAGCTTTCTGAAAAATCAAGGTTCTTAAAAACAAAGACACCACCTGAAACCACACAGACAGAAAGCCACCTTAGCAGCAGAATATGAACGATTTAATGAGCCCACATGCAAGCAGGGATAATTATAAAATAATGTGGCATCGTGTGGTATTGATGTAAAGGAGGGGCAATTCATGCCACTAAATTGCTTCTCACCTTTAAACAATATCCTAAAACCATGCAGGATTTTGGTTTATATCCCATTCTTTTGCTTCCTGTGAAATCTGATCACAACTCATCCAGAGCTTACAAAAACCACTTGCACAAGGTCACCTTGGCACTGGAGCTGCTCTGTGGATTTTTATTTTTATTACTATTTGGTAGTGGATCTGCACGTCCAAGCAAATGCATCTTCCAGACACTCTGAAAGGCAGCAGTGGCAGCTCTTCATTTTGTTTGTCATTCCCTACTCCCACAACAGGGAAATTTCTGGGCACATTGCCAAATTATATTTAATTAAAAGCTCCTCTGCTTTTGATTCTTTAGTAACTTGGTTACCAGCTCCATCGACCACTTACACAGGGAAAGGAATTTAATATAAAAGTGGTTTTCTCTGGTGTTTACAGAACTGGTGACAGTATAATTTGGAGTGGGGAGACAGCTGGCAGTGCAGTTAGAAAGGAAGAACACTGAAAAAGTTGAGATGGAAAAAGCCCAAATCAAGACAGCACACTGATGCTGTACAAATGCTATTTATTTTAGTTTATCAGCTGGCAAACCAACGTGCTTTCTTCAGCAGAAAGAAAGTTCTCCCTGAGTACCTGAATAATTATTTAGCATTAATTTAGTATTAATACCTCCATATTCTATCAAGTCCTGTGTTGAAGCCCCATTTCAAAAAGAAAGAAATAGAAGACCTATCATTCAAAGGACATCTCCTACCCTCAAAAGAGGGCTGATTCAACTTCTCCTATAGAGAAAGACACCAATGGAAAGTGCAAGTATTTCTTGGATAATAAAGGCTGGATGAAGAATTTACCAGTTCTTTTTTATTTGGAGGCTGGGTTGGCTCTTTTTTAAAAGGTGGGGAAATATCTCTGATCCTATCAGGAGCCCGTGGTGATGGATTTAAATGCCTGACATATAAAAAACGATGAGTGGCCTCCCTGACAGCCTGAGTGCAGTGGGATTTATAGCCCAAAAAACCACCTACAAGTGACTCAGGGCAGCAGCCAAACGAGTTCCAGAGGATTTTTCCCTGAAATTGGTAAGGCAAATTTCAATCTCAAAAGTCTGAGCAGAATATAGGTGATGTCTCTAGAACAGACAGAATTATGGGATGGGCTTGGACACACACTCATATGTTTTCTTCCTTTTGCTGCAAAATGCTTTTTAAATGTGCTGAACGCTTACACTTAAAGCTTTCGATACTATGAGGGAAAAAATAATCATAAAATACACCAAATTCACTTAATATATCAGAACAGAATTCCATAGGCCCTATCCCTGCTGAACACACAGGCAGATTCGATCAGCCAGCCAGGCCACATCCCTGCTCCCACCAAGGCTAAATTCCAGCAGTGCTTCCTCAGCATGTCCTAATCCTGCTATGAATCAGCAAACATTTCACGCTCCTGAACCTGGACAAACTGCAAGAATAATCAGGGAGAGACTGTCAAACACGACATCAGTGGCTGAAAGAGTAAATCTGTTTATTCCTGTTATATACAACCCTGGCAGGATTGGAGTTGGTGGAATTTTACAGCTGGCTTAGAGAAGAAAATATCACTGCTCAGTGAAAAGAAATTTTTGTGAAGCAGAGAGTATTTTATTTTTAACGATCCGACTCCAATTTAGCTGCATTCAATATCTGCATTTGGAAGCTGAGCCTCACTCCAGCTCTGTGGCTTCCCAAAAAGAACACACGTCTTAGGAACTGAAGTTATTTCCCGGGAGGTTGTTTGCAGCATTTCTCCTTTACAAGTTCTTTGCCTCTTTCCTTAAAGCCTGACACACATAGGGGAAAAATCCAAACAAAAACTGCAGATAAGCCATATAAACTTGCAAAACATGTAGTGTGAGGGTTTTTTTTAAAAGATTCAAGAGCTCAATTTACTAACACACAGCAAAAACCCTTTCTCTCATTGATTTCTCCCCAAAAAGAGGTTTCAAGAAACTAAGGAGTCACGGTACAAGTGTGAAGGTCATCACAAAGACAGTGACANTTAAGCTTGAATCACAGAATATTCTGTGTTGGGACTCACCAAGTTCTTTGTTATTTGGAAGAAAAGGAGATAAATTTCTACCACAAATAATCAATATTTCATATATTTTTCTATGGAGGAGGTACACAGCACTTTGCAGGGGAAAAAACAGTGACAGGATGTCATTTTAGCAACATCTCAGCATTTCTTCAAGGTATTTCCAAGAACTCTTGGTGGAATTCTCAACCAAAAACCTTCTGCAGGAGACTTCCCAGAAGTTGCCTGCACCTTGGATCACATTTCCAGATTTTGTTATGTGAGGGGGATTTTGCTTCCTAAAGATCTAACACACAACCTGCAGGCTACAAAAACAATCAGATATAAACATTTTGATGTATTCCAGCTGTTTCTGACTCTCCACAACCCCTTTGTAGCGACAGCAAGTGTTAAGCAGCTGCTGAACAGAGACCTCCACACCTTTCACTTAAAGGGAAATAACATGATGGGAATAAATGGAAAGCTGCATTTAAAGGTTATCTGGGATCCTCTAAGAAGCCTCCCTTGGCCACCACTGGGGAGAAAACCTTTTGCTTTCAATTCTGAGGAACAGTTGATAAACATGGTCCTGGCTGTGGGGTGTCTTCACTTCCCAGACTGTGGATGTCACTGCAGAGGTGAGTTATGCAGGACTTTCTATCCCCCTCCCAGCACCAGCTGCATATTTACAGCATCTTTTCAAAACCCAAGCCCTAAAAACGTGTGCACTGACCCAAAAATTTGCTTTCCCTCCTCAATTTTCACCAAATACCCTTATATGAATATTTATATAAGAGATTATGTTCTTATATAAAAGTAAACAATTTTAGCATCATTACACCTGGTAATAGCTGTATAATTGAAAACTCTTTTTAAAAAGGTAGATAGTGTATTATCTAAATTATTCACTTCTCTGAACACAGAAAAAATTATCCTGCTTACAAATTCCACCCTCAACCACATTTACTGGAGGGCATTCACAGAGATGCTTTGCTCTACCTTAAGTGAACATAAATTATCACGCAAAACAAAACCAGAAAACCAACACGAGACAGAAAATATCTTTCAAGATGCTGCTATAAATACAAGAAAAACCCCATGTGATAGGCAAAATGCAAATTTTTGGCCAACCTATTTGGATAGACAATCAAAAAGCAAACACAGATGTACCTGGTATCCTGAAGAGAAATAAATCCAGGAAACCCAAGAGCTCACAAATTTCACATCTCAAAAAATGTGACCAAGCCCTTGGTATTTTTTTTTAAATTACCTCTTTATGGCTTGTGAAGGTAAAAAAAAGCTCTGAGCCATATTCGGACACAAGCAGAGCTAAGAAAACCAGTGCTGAGATTTTTTTCATAAATCTGTAGGCTGCCTCCTACTCAATTAGTTTCTGTTTGCAACCAGTACGAATTATGCTTTTATTTTTGTTGAAAATATGACAAACTACACTTTAAACTGCAAAAGGCAGGCAGAGTATATTGCTAGAGAAATGAGCAGCAGGCAGGATATCTGCCTAGCAGAAAACACATAGTAATATTGAAAATTAAAAATGGGATAGCAGGAATATCTATAAAATCATCAACACAATTTTGGTAACTAAAAAGAATGTTTACATCTATAAATTAAAATGCAAATCAATGTTAAGGTTCTGTTCCTGCACTATACCTACACTGGATTTTCCCCCCATGCGTATTTACTGATGATGATGTCACTTACCCATCAAACCACATTTTAAAATGTTTCCTCAATAAAAGAGAACTTAATTTATTTTAAAATATATGGAAATCTCCCAATATAAAGCTTGTTGCATTGATTTATTTTATTTTCTATGGAAAAAAACTGAAAAGTGATTAATAAGTAACTTAATGAAAAACCAACAGGATAAAAGCAAACACTACTAAAATTAGACAGCACCAATCCAGAAATCAAGCCATCATATATATATATATATCTCTATACACAGGAGGCCACCTGTAGTTTTCCAGAATCCAGCTGGACAAGTATTTTCCCTTATCTAAAGCACCAAGATGTTCAAATATTGTTATTTATACCTTTTAAAATTATGTAGAAGGAAATGACCCAGCTGAGCTTCACTGCTGGCCATACACACCATAAAACAGAACAATAAATGTTTGAGGCAACAGTTTGGAGAACTCTCAGAAATAATCCCTAGGATCTTAAAGTTGATAGGTTTCCTTTCTCCCTCCTCTTTTTTTTGGGAGTGTAAAAGGCCTTTATCTATATAAAACTGAACAAGTCACCCACTGTGGATACAGGGTCTGACGCTGAATAATCATTTGACTTAAACATTCTCTGGTGGTTTTATTTTTTTTTTTAGCTGTCAACACATCCTGGTTTATGCAGGTCTGAAACCAAACTTCCAAGGCTGGAAAGAGGAAGAAGGGAGTATAGTTTTTAAAAATAGTTAAGAACACATCTACTGTACCCTTTTAAATAATCCTCTAAGACAAACAGCTTCAGCAGCCAAGAAGCTCTGCCCAGTTTTCCTTACATCAATCTAATGCAATCCTGAGGGTCCAACATGAAATCTGGATCCCTGGGGTGAGGGATTGCTCTACAACGGAAAGGATGACAGGCTGCTCCTGCTAAGCCATGTTCAGGCCTTTTTACAGTGTGAACACAAGTTTATGCGTTTAATTATTGAACAGTGAATAGAATGAGCTCTTCCTTTTTTTCTTTCCTTTTTTTTTAAATTTATTTTTTATTTAACCAGTGGAGACTTTTTCAACAGTAAAACGAAGGTAACGTGGTCTGAGAAACATGAAAAGGAAGAATAACCTTTCAGAAATGTCACTACCTGAAAAACAGTCACACAGAGCCCAAAACCACTTTAGTTACTGTGCAGAAGGTGCAATCAAATAGTTTTTCAAAGCCTCACAGAAGAAAGGAACACCAACTCCTACAAATTACCTCTGTGTGCCAAATATCTGACAACCAGTTGAACTAGCTGAATTGCAGAAAATTTAATAAGCTGAATTAACCAACTGAACTATACAAAGAATGACAGACACTGTCCATACCTTTATTTCTACCTTGGTTATTATTTTAAACCAACATTTTCTTTTAAATTATACTCTCCTGAGTACTATTTTCGGGCAAACTGGTGATTGCTGTTTTTTCCCTAAGTTATGGTCTTTTGATTGTTAACAGAGAAGGTGCTGATTAGGTAAAGAGACTGAGGTTTTTTTCAATTGATGGCTCTGGAAGAAATGCAGGGCTAACAGAGAAGGTGCAGAAATGCATATAAAGGTAAAAGAAAGTTAAGAGAAAACAGCTTTAGTCTTGCTTATGGCCAGCTAGAAAACACAAGGAAGGGAAGATGGGTGATGTTCATGCACTAAATATATGCCTTCACAAAAATCTCCAAACACACACTCCCAAACCCACATCCAGGGCACTCCTGGGCATATTGACTGCTTGTAGATCTCTGCACATCCATGCAGTGGTCTGCAAACCAGGATGCATTTCCTAAGGAACTGATACCAACCCAAAAGCTGGGAGGAAAACATGGCACAGCCATTATCAGGGAAAACAGAGCAGGAAAAACAGCCAAGGAAGTGGCTCAGGCAGGGCCTGGGTTCTCAAACACCCATGAGAACAAGGACATGTTTTTCCTGAGGGATGCAGTTTGGGAATCAACATGCTTCAAGATTTTCCAAGCGTAAAAGAGACAAGGACCTCACCAAACCATGGTTTTGTTAAGGAGGTTGGAACAGGCAACCTCCAGGAATCTCTTGCACCCAAAGAACTCTAAGAGGACTGTGAAATGTGTATGAGGTGTGGAAAGCTAGGAAATGAAAGAGTATTGTATTCCTAGGACAAGATATAAGGAAAGATGTGGAAAAGGAACCCAAAGAGAGGTGGAGAAGCCTTGGCAGGGTATGGCTGGCATGGTCTCATGACTCAGCGCTGGTGTTGCTGCTACTTTGGAGGCCCAAAGTTTCCACTGTGCATATTTTTAAAGCTTTCAGTTGTGACTTGCCTTTCTAAATCCCAGAAAAAAAGAAAAGCAGCTGCTGGGAAGGATGACTGGGTTAAATGTGTTAGGAAAGAGCTGAGGCAGCTTGAGAAAGACTGAGGCAGTAGAGAAAAAATGATGCCCACAGAAGCAACTCACGGATAATTCCCCAGGCTGCAGGATCCACTGCCTGGCTCACTGGTGGAGCTGGACGGCCAAGCAAAGAGCAGCTCTGAAGAATAAAGTTTTTCATCTGCAAGCAGAACCACTTACAAGGATCCAAATTCCAGGCCCTGGATGCTTCTGAGCACGGTAATCGGAAAGAAAAATAACGGCTAAAAGCAGGCTCAGAGAAACTTGCTTGCATCAGTTCAGCAAAAAATGGGGTTTCTTTATGAAGGGCTTTCTTTGTAGGAATAGAGTAATTCTAAGCTTAGCAGCCCCTTTATAAGGAACTAGATGTTTTCACTGAAAATAGAAGCTGACAGTCCTCCTCTGTTCTTAGAGAAATATTATTTTAACCTAAAGAATTCCATAAAAACTGTAGCAGATAGCTTAGCATTTTTAAAAGGCTGCCTTTTAAAATTCTTTTTAAATGGACTAATACTGCAGTGTAGGGCATTTTCATTTTTCTTCTAACAGAACAACCAGCGAGACAAGACCAAAACCAGATATCCCACTTTTTCCCCCCACTTTAAGTTCTGACATGTGTTTCTTGGAGACAGAAAAGTACATGAACAACTGAATGCACAATCTACACAAAAAGAGAAGGTCAACGATAATATTGTTTGGAATGTCACTCATAGACCCAGAGTCTTTGTTCCAGGCAAAGTATATTATATTAAATGTTAAACGGACATTTAATATTGAGACTTCTAAAGAGCTTCTTGTTTGGGGGAAAAAAGGGAAACGTGCACTAAGGGGTTGAACTGTGACGAGTGCAGAATAGTATCAATAATCCCATTATAACACCTGATTTGTCAAACTTGTCTCTACAAGTTATTCTAAAATTCACAATAGTGTTCCTAACCATTTATGAAATGGAGCAGATCAGTCTTTGTGGCCTTCACGGCCACTGATTCTCCATGCTTTGTCAGGAAGAAAGGCCTGAATAGGCACAGAGTCCTACACTTCATTTTCCTGCCCCCCTTATGGATATCCCGGTGCTTTGAATGGAGAACATAATCCAAAGGTAGTACCAGGCAGGTGTTTTCTTTCTGGAAGCAGTAAGTCCTGTTGATGCATTGTGCACCGCCATGGCTGAAAGGACCAAACCAGGCCATCAATATGCATGATCTCCACACCAGGCAGTGACTGGGAAGCACTACAGATCCTCTCCCGAAAAATGGAAAGCCAGTCGTGCTGAGATTTCAAACAAACTTACAAAATAGTCCAGGCTCCAAGTATATCTGAAATCACAGGCATCCACACATCCCACACTAAATGTGAGATTTTTCAGGGATATGGCAACAAAGACTTAAAGTGATTCCTCATAACCTAGGTTTTCATTTGAGTTGTTTTACCTAATGAATCCAAAGCTCGTTCAGAAAATACCAGTGATTATCCAAAAGAAGTATCCTAAATTAAGTCACAGAATTTCAGAATGGTTTGGCTTGGAAGGGACCTTTAAGATCATCCAATGCCACCCCCTGCCACGGGCAGGACACCTTCTACTGTCCCAGGGTGCTCCAAGCCCTGTCCAACCCAACACTTCCAGGAATCCAGGGGCAGCCACAGTTTCTCTGGGCACCCTGTGCCAGGGCCTCCCCATCCTCACAGGGAACAATTCATGGGTGTCAACCAAAGACACAATCTCCAAGCAAGTATCAGCTCCTTCTGAAGGCTCCACACCCTGCCTGGTTTCCAAGTCCATGAAAGAGCAGGAGGAAGTCCATGGAAAGCAGCACGGTTTGTTTACAAGCAAACCTGCCTGCCATGGTTCTCTACAACAGATGGGATCAATCACAGCAAGATTCCAAAAGAAGGAAGAAGAGGAGCCTCACAGCCCTTAAGGGTACATGGGGGAATATCACTCAGTGCAGGAACAGGCTGGAATGGCTCCGGCATTTTTGCTACTGGATCCAGAGATTTCTTGGATACAGCTTTTCCCCCCCTCCCCCGAGTAGCTGTGCCAACCAGGCTTCAGGGAGTAACATCCAAAATAAAGTCACATACGAAGAAGCTTCTGTGGGTCTGCTGCCTTCTCCTACAGAAATTCCTACAACTGTAAAGGCAGAATATTCAATTTAGACCTTGGATCAGAGGATTTCAGTAGCTGTTCTCTCTGTACAGGTAAGAAATGAAATCTGCTAAGTGAAAGAGGTGCCGCATTCACACAGCCATCACTGGGAAAAAAAGGAATTTGGATAAAGACCAGCACAAAGTCTCCCTCCAGGCTCTGGGTTGGGAGGAGAACATTCCCCACTGCTGGTGGACAAAACCATGATTTTCATGTTCAATTAAACTAACACACTGAATGCCTGCTAAAATGGTGTGTAATACTACCAATAAAGAAGGTACCTCAAAGCTCTGCCACATTTTAGGTAGCACACATGAAGCACCTCAAGCCTCCGGGATCACTTTGTACAGGCTGGGTTGGTTTGTTTGTTTGTTTTTGGAATATTCTGTCTGTCTTTTAAAATAGACACAATAATAAAACCAACACTTGCAGACACTCAGTGAGCTCATTCCTGGAAAAAGAATTCACTCTGAGCTTTTCCTAATGTTTCCCATAGAAAGTCTGAAAATACAATAAATGCACGGATGGGTTTCAAAGCAATTTGCTGTCTTTCAAAGTAATTGCTATCAAATATATCCAGATAGAGCAGCCATTCAGCCCAGGATACCCAGGACAGAAATTTCAACATAGTCCATTCATATACTACAAGTGAAAGTTTCTCTGCAGAGAAACCATGGAATGACAGCTAAATTCCTTCCAAAGATAAGCCTGAGATAAAAAAAAAAACCCAACCTAGTTTCTGCATGTGGGCTAATTACACATTAAACTCTCCTCACAGGATCTGGAGCACAGAAGTCAAAGATCCTAATTCCCTAAAAGATAAAGTGTCCTAAGTCTTAAAAATACATCTTCCCTACATACTCACACAAAAACCAATTTCCCAGGTTTATTTTAAATTACTGCTTGATTACAAAAGTCATCAATTTCACCGTAAAACTAAACCAAGACAAATGTTTTAAATAATACAGAAATACTCTAGAGGGAGGTTTAGCACTGCAGTTACTCTAAAATCATCCTTGGAGGAAGAAACAAGTAACTTAAGTNGAGACTTCTAAAGAGCTTCTTGTTTGGGGGAAAAAAGGGAAACGTGCACTAAGGGGTTGAACTGTGACGAGTGCAGAATAGTATCAATAATCCCATTATAACACCTGATTTGTCAAACTTGTCTCTACAAGTTATTCTAAAATTCACAATAGTGTTCCTAACCATTTATGAAATGGAGCAGATCAGTCTTTGTGGCCTTCACGGCCACTGATTCTCCATGCTTTGTCAGGAAGAAAGGCCTGAATAGGCACAGAGTCCTACACTTCATTTTCCTGCCCCCCTTATGGATATCCCGGTGCTTTGAATGGAGAACATAATCCAAAGGTAGTACCAGGCAGGTGTTTTCTTTCTGGAAGCAGTAAGTCCTGTTGATGCATTGTGCACCGCCATGGCTGAAAGGACCAAACCAGGCCATCAATATGCATGATCTCCACACCAGGCAGTGACTGGGAAGCACTACAGATCCTCTCCCGAAAAATGGAAAGCCAGTCGTGCTGAGATTTCAAACAAACTTACAAAATAGTCCAGGCTCCAAGTATATCTGAAATCACAGGCATCCACACATCCCACACTAAATGTGAGATTTTTCAGGGATATGGCAACAAAGACTTAAAGTGATTCCTCATAACCTAGGTTTTCATTTGAGTTGTTTTACCTAATGAATCCAAAGCTCGTTCAGAAAATACCAGTGATTATCCAAAAGAAGTATCCTAAATTAAGTCACAGAATTTCAGAATGGTTTGGCTTGGAAGGGACCTTTAAGATCATCCAATGCCACCCCCTGCCATGGGCAGGACACCTTCTACTGTCCCAGGGTGCTCCAAGCCCTATCCAACCCAACACTTCCAGGAATCCAGGGGCAGCCACAGTTTCTCTGGGCACCCTGTGCCAGGGCCTCCCCATCCTCACAGGGAACAATTCATGGGTGTCAACCAAAGACACAATCTCCAAGCAAGTATCAGCTCCTTCTGAAGGCTCCACACCCTGCCTGGTTTCCAAGGTCCATGAAAGAGCAGGAGGAAGTCCATGGAAAGCAGCACAGTTTGTTTACAAGCAAACCTGCCTGCCATGGTTCTCTACAACAGATGGGATCAACCACAGCAAGATTCCAAAAGAAGGAAGAAGAGGAGCCTCACAGCCCTTAAGGGTACATGGGGGAATATCACTCAGTGCAGGAACAGGCTGGAATGGCTCCGGCATTTTTGCTACTGGATCCAGAGATTTCTTGGATACAGCTTTTCCCCCCCTCCCCCGAGTAGCTGTGCCAACCAGGCTTCAGGGAGTAACATCCAAAATAAAGTCACATACGAAGAAGCTTCTGTGGGTCTGCTGCCTTCTCCTACAGAAATTCCTACAACTGTAAAGGCAGAATATTCAATTTAGACCTTGGATCAGAGGATTTCAGTAGCTGTTCTCTCTGTACAGGTAAGAAATGAAATCTGCTAAGTGAAAGAGGTGCCGCATTCACACAGCCATCACTGGGAAAAAAAGGAATTTGGATAAAGACCAGCACAAAGTCTCCCTCCAGGCTCTGGGTTGGGAGGAGAACATTCCCCACTGCTGGTGGACAAAACCATGATTTTCATGTTCAATTAAACTAACACACTGAATGCCTGCTAAAATGGTGTGTAATACTACCAATAAAGAAGGTACCTCAAAGCTCTGCCACATTTTAGGTAGCACACATGAAGCACCTCAAGCCTCCGGGATCACTTTGTACAGGCTGGGTTGGTTTGTTTGTTTGTTTTTGGAATATTCTGTCTGTCTTTTAAAATAGACACAATAATAAAACCAACACTTGCAGACACTCAGTGAGCTCATTCCTGGAAAAAGAATTCACTCTGAGCTTTTCCTAATGTTTCCCATAGAAAGTCTGAAAATACAATAAATGCACGGATGGGTTTCAAAGCAATTTGCTGTCTTTCAAAGTAATTGCTATCAAATATATCCAGATAGAGCAGCCATTCAGCCCAGGATACCCAGGACAGAAATTTCAACATAGTCCATTCATATACTACAAGTGAAAGTTTCTCTGCAGAGAAACCATGGAATGACAGCTAAATTCCTTCCAAAGATAAGCCTGAGATAAAAAAAAAAACCCAACCTAGTTTCTGCATGTGGGCTAATTACACATTAAACTCTCCTCACAGGATCTGGAGCACAGAAGTCAAAGATCCTAATTCCCTAAAAGATAAAGTGTCCTAAGTCTTAAAAATACATCTTCCCTACATACTCACACAAAAACCAATTTCCCAGGTTTATTTTAAATTACTGCTTGATTACAAAAGTCATCAATTTCACCGTAAAACTAAACCAAGACAAATGTTTTAAATAATACAGAAATACTCTAGAGGGAGGTTTAGCACTGCAGTTACTCTAAAATCATCCTTGGAGGAAGAAACAAGTAACTTAAGTTCATCTGTTAACAAAACAGCTCCTGAGCAGTCAACCCACGGCTGCTCCTTGTTTGTCCCCAAGTCAGGGACCCACCCTTAAAGTCCACAATCTCTTCCTGCTCTCCCACAGCAACCTCCTGTATCCTTTGGGATTAAAAACTCCAATCCATTCTGCCCAGACTGCAGGGAATGATCTAATGGAAAGCTGCTTGCTGGGTTTGCAGGGCAGGTACCTCAAGTTATTTTTTCCTGCCGCTCCAGGGGTTCTGAAGCTTGGAGGCAGAGGAAAGACTTTGCTTCACCCTGGAATTTTTTTGTTTTCCAAGCCTGTTGTAAGGCTGTGTTTGCCATGCTGCAGCTGTTTTGCCTTGTGGGATTTAGGAATCAACCCAGGTGACTGGTGTTCCATGCTGACAAGGTTCTATTTACAGAGCTCTCCAGCACCATTCTCAAATCTCCCAGCTGTTCCTGTGGAGCATCTGCCATCCTCCTGCTCTTACCGTCACTGAAATGCTGCAATAAATCAGTGTATTTTCAAAAGAGTTTCATTTCCATTCTATCAGAGGCTTGTGTTATTTTGCCTAAAATTCTCTCAATTTCTCTCACTCCTTATGAGGGAAATACCATCATCCATCCAGTCTTCACAGGATAAAGATAAATCAGGTAATTTCCACAGTGTTGGAATACATGATAAAGAACAGCAAAGAAAAAAAAGAGCCATGGCACAAATTACTAAGACAAGGTGGAAATGTCTGATTTTAACCCTTACAATTTTAATCCTCTGAAAAATTCTTCAAAAGGCCACTGGGCAGCTGGGCATCCTTGTTAGAGGTAAAAGAAATGGTTCTATTTTCGATTTTAAACAGTGGAAAACCAGTACATTCTAGAAAATATATAATTAAATTATATATAAAATATATATAAACATATAAAATAAATCATGTTACGTTTATCTGCTTTACATATTGTGCATTATGTATACACACACACAGAGACAAAAACTGACATAGGAATACTGTAATTTTTTAGGAAGTATTAATGCATATATTCTGACGTCTTGAAATGAGTGTGTTTTCCAGGGCTGGTGAGACTCAGGGTGAGGAAAACAGGTAAGGGTGACCATGGTATCTGCTTACATCCACCTCCCCACCTTTCCCCTTGCCTTTCCTGCACCTCTCGCTCCACCTCCAGCTGCTTTTCCCTCTCCAATCATTTCATCCTTATTTAATGCTCCTCTCCTGACTACTGCCATGGTTATGAGGAGCTGCCAATGGGACAGTGTGGCTATAAACTACATTAACTTTTATTTTCTCCACATTTTAAAATGTTTTAAATGCATGAAGTTTCTCAGTGCCACAGACACAGCAATCAACACCGAGCGCCCTGTCCCCTCCTGATGACCGATAAGCTGGTTTTACTGAGCACCCACAGCTCTTCAATGTTAATTTGACCTCTAGAAAACACAGAGAGGAGAAAAAAATTCTAACAATTACTGCCTCTTTAAAAAAAAAACCTGTACAGACACTTCTGCTTGTACCTCACTTCAAATGTAGCTCAGGGAATGGGCTCTCCCACCTTTTTTGTACAACATCAGTGCCTTTAGTTGAGGTACTACAATTAGAAACTCATTAGCATGCAGGGAAACTCAACCTCCTTGAGGTTACTTGCAAATTTCAAGAGGCCAGGCCATGCTGATTGCCTGGAGTCACGTTTTACTCTGAAATAATGATAATGAAACATCAAGCAAAACCAAAACATGACAAGGAAGGTCATCTGTGTGTTCCCAGACTGTGAGAGACTGGTCTCTTGAGTTAGAAGTGTGAAATAATAGTAAGTGCAGCAGAAATGCAATTATAATCTCAAACAAACAAACAAAACAAACAAACAAAAAAACCCCACCAACATTTTACCTATTTAACATGCTGGGTAAACCAGGTTTTTGGTAGTTAGCAGCAAAAGCCCACATTCAGTAAACTGTTCCTTCATCATAAGAGTATGCTCAGCCACTGATTTCACGTAGCTTATTAATCATGGAGAATAGCTAATAATAACAATATAAAATTGCAATTGAAATGCTATTAGCAGGCATACTGTTAGTGGGAAATGAGAACCTTTCTGAGCTCTCAATTCTGAATAATAAGGTGAGCCTCTAAGCATGTATTAAATAATGCAGGACCAAAATTACAAGTGGAAGAGGTGAGTGTAGAACCCCAACTGATCTAGAAAACTGCAAAACCGCTGATACACTGGATACTTCTCCCATTTATACCATGGCACAGCCTAGAAAAGCCAGGAAAGAACCCACTGGAGATGGACAGTAAGCAAAAAAATAGCTCCAAAAACCTTCAAAGGCAACAGGTACATCAGGGTGAAGACACTCCACAAAAACTAGGCATAGTAAGAGCAGGGAAATTTAAATACAGGTCCTGTAATTCATCCCATACATTTGCACCACTTACCATGTAATTAGAAGAAGAATTATAAACACTGGGCTGGGGTGTTTCACTTGCCTTTGGACAGGTTCTCCTGCTCCCAACAAAAGCACTCTGTGTTTAGAAACTTGGCACCCAAGTGCAGGGCACCAACCTACAATTTTTTTAAAATCAACAAAGCGTTCCGTTCTGGGAAACTTATTTTCACTGGCTACCCTTCCACTGCTTCTAACTTGCCAAAAAAAAGTCAGATGTCAGAATATTCCGAATTCCCTAAGGTGACAAGAGGCATTTGGAGAGAGCCTGTGAAAAGGTTTAGAAATCTGGCTTCATAAACTACTGAGCATTTCCAGCTCCCTTTATAACTGGTTTAAAAGCAATATCCCACTGCTGATGAATGCAACTTCCCATTTATTTGGAGCACAACTTCTCTCCCCAAAAGGCTTTATGTGAAATTTTCTTACTACCTCCAAAACAGAAATCCTTTTAGAGGCCCTCGAAGAAGCATCCAACATTGTTTTGGAGCTGTGCACTTATCAGCAATCCAAGGAAGCGATCCCACAAGACTTCATTCATATAAACAGCCATTCAGTGAATCTCAAATGCTGCAGCTGCATTGCTGCAAAGCTGGGAGGGGGGTAAATCCAAGGAGCTGAAAGCCTCAGTTGTTAAGCCTGAGCTTTCCGAAGCGCAGTGTAATTATTTTTCCAACTTATCAAGACTATTCCCTTAATGCAGTGACTGTTGTGTCTCTGCATATAAAAGACATTCCCAGTGTCTAATGGATAAATGTATTAAAGAACTGATGTTAAATTTTCTACATCAGTTAGAAAATCGCTCAAGAATACACATTTTTAACCGCAGTTTCAGGAGGCACTGTCATTGAAAAATCCAGGTACTTAATCAAATATACTTCAGCTGCCAATGGAATTGATACTTGTCAAGGTAAATTCATGTCCAGAGAAAGAACCGGAGCACCAATAACTTATGCACAACTTTCAGTGAGTGGGCTTAATTCAGCACAAATTCCATGTGATTT
Organism: Notiomystis cincta; assembly: GCA_013398075.1. NCBI lineage: Eukaryota > Metazoa > Chordata > Aves > Passeriformes > Notiomystidae > Notiomystis > Notiomystis cincta. The sequence goes on along the minus strand of VZRX01018086.1, from coordinate 76,156 downwards.
AGGAAGGGTTTTCAGCCAAGTTTTAGGCTGAGAAGACATGCGGAACATCCAGCACTACAAACCCATCCATCACAGGCACAGAAATCATCTTTTCCTCACTGACAGTGAAATCTGGCCCCTGGAACACATTTGCTCTGTGTACTTTAGGGGTGATGCAGCACTGAGGACTAGAAGGATGTTTAACATGACATCCTACAAACTGCACTTGGAAGCAGCCTAGTGACAGCTTGTGTTCTCACATTCTATGTCAGGCACATCTCCAGTTGGATTTATGGCATACTGAGCTCCACGAGCTCACTCACTTGGATTTTATTCTACCTTTAATCTATTTTAAAATAAATTAATGTATTTTTAATCTGTTGTACTTGGACTTAAGCTCCAAGAGCCTTTACTGTAAATTAAACAGGCAGCTGCCCCTTATTAGATGCTTTCTAATTTTGGACCAGGGGAGAAAAAGCAATCCTCCCTCTTTTCTCACAAACAAATCAAAATTCATTCCACTCCCTATCACAAGCATGAGGCCAAATCCGCTTTTATTTCAGATGAATGGGAAGCTGCTCTTACTGAAGAATGTGAATTTAAATTTATTTTGGACCGAGTAAGCTGGAATATTTCCTCTCCCTCTAATTGACCTGATTTTACCTTTCACTCAGGTTTCACAGTGACTTGTGAGAAAACCACAAGGAGTATGACTTTATAACAATTGGGAAAAAAATGTTAAAAATGTTTTCTGTACTCGAGCACTTCCTCAAGTCAAAATACATGAAAATACAGAATGGGCCTAAGTTCTGTATAGACCAAACTCTCTGATTCAGACTTGAACACATTTTCAGAACTACGGAAAAGATCAATGAAAAAACAATACACTGTGGTAATTTGCTGAACAGAAAAATGCCACAGACATCAAAATTATCCCAGAACCTACCTGTGCATATTCCTTCTCAATTGCAGCTCTTTTCTGACTGAATGCTCTGAAAGAAGAGCAAAGAAATTCCGTTAATATATAAACCCAAACACTACAAATTCAATAATTTAGTCAAAATCCATTAACACAGAGAGCAAAACTCTACAAATTCAATAATTTACTTTAAAAGGAGCTTCTGCTGGACTGTCTGCAGAGTGAAACACAAGCAACAAAAAAGGGAAATGGTTTGATAAGGGCACATCAGTAGCCCAGCAACGACAGCGTGTGGACTTCACATATGTGATGGCTAAATTTCCAAGTTTTATTGGGCAAACTCAGTTCCCAGGCATTAAATAGCATTTTCTTCATGAAAAGCTCACAGCTTTCCAGTGGTACAGCCGATGGAGGAATCTGGGAGGACAGAACAGGATTTGGCTTTATGAATCTAGACAGAGTTACTTAATTTTATTCAGTTATTTTGATTAGAGTTATTTTCTTTAAACTATACCACAAACTGCTGAGCTTAAAGCTACATCACAGGCACAAGAAAAATCTAATTATATTTAAATTAGTTACACAATAATTCTGGTGACATGCCAATTAAAATAAAAAACAACACCTCAGGAACATCCTCTAATAAAGTTAACTAATAAACAGGAGCTCTGGGCATTTTTATTCCTGTCTACTCCATTTCACCCATGGAGAGTATCCACATGCTACAGGCTCAGCTTCCCCAACCCAATGTAAAACAAAAGTTTAAATGCCTCACAATTGCTTCAAATTCCTCCCAGACTAATGCCAGCCCAAAAGATCTGGCCATATTCCAACTCCAACAGTTAAACTTCACAAATCCCCCTTGTGTAGCCCAGGTGGATTCCAAGGGCTGTGTGACTCCCATATGGAACACCTCGATAGGAGCAGGTGAAGTTAGCTGAGATGCCTGTGAATGAATTTCCCTTGTAAAGCATTCCAAGTATTCCAGCTTATATTATAAACCGATTTCTTTTAGGATCTCCTGTTCCAAAATCCAATATCCCAGTCAGTTTAGCAAACACCTAGAAACCACAACATCCCTCTGAAAAGACTCACTTTTCTATCAGAAGTATAATGAATTGCACAAAGAACTACAAGAAATAACTGAAATGTGTTATCAGTATTGAAAAAGTAGAAGAAAACAAGCAACTGTCCTTGGCACATAAATCTAGGAATACTTTAGGCACACGATTCTCAGCTAACTGCATTTCAAAACATACAATCAGAGCTGAATTGCACCAAACCTGGATATGAAGTCATGTATTTCACCTGAGGCTTTTTCCCACCCCATTCAAACCAAATTTCACTTAAATTAATTGCAAAATAACGACTGTGACAAGCAGGAAGACTGAGATATCCCTAAAAACTTTCTACATAAAAAGTTTTGCACCAGAGAAGAAAAACAAAAGCATTCAACCCATCCTTGTGCAGAATTACAAAATAACATGGGAATCAAACTGACTCCCCAAACCAACTGACATCTTGGAATTGGACTGCCCACAAGCTCCACCAGGAAGAGAATGGACTGTACAGCAGCATCTGCTTATGAAAAAAAATTTAGTTTTCGATTTTGTTCTGTATTTTAAATGGGGAAATAACTGGCAATGATGTACCCAGTATTAAAATTTATTTTGGAGAATGAAGAAAATGGTTAAGTACGGAAAGGCCGTTGGGATCAGCCGTCTGCATTCCTTGGAGCCAGCACTCCCTGTGGCTTTGGGACTGCTCTTCCCTCCCTTGGTCCAACACAAAGCTGCTTTTAACCTTGGGACAGTTTATACAGGAATCCTTCTATGACAACTATGAATGTATTACAAAACATGATGAAAGAGGAGACTGAAGTCAACACATTTCCCAGGAGAAAATTATTTTGAGCAGAGGAAAAGAAAAGTCTGACTAATAAATGCATTCTTAACTTGGGCAGCGTGAAAACTTTGACGTGTGTACCCTGATTTTCCGTGCAAAGCAGGGATAGTCTTAACCTTATTGTCATTCAAGATGGACTTTCAAAGCCATTCATAAAAGGAAACATTTGCTTCCAGGTAGGAATAAACTTTTCTCTAACTACTGGTAACTTTTTAAGACAGGAAATTAGTGTGTCTTCAAGAAAGCAGGAACATTATTTAATGTTTTTTTAAACTGGGGAGTATTAAAGTCTACTTTTACATCTTTTTCTCAAAGTAACCATTAACTAAGTGCAGGAAACACCAGAATTGCACTCCCCAAGTAAGTATCTTCGTTTGTGGACAGTAATTCCTAAATATCATCTTTATCCTGCCAACGTTAATGCAACACATTTATTCTCTTTGTCCCATTTTTCCTCAGGCTAACTGAGACCAGGGAATTCTAAGGGAGCAGGAGAAAGAAAACTTCCCTTCCTGCCATCTCCACTTTGCTAAACCCACTTTTTCTTAGTGCTGAGCTCTCACTGCCACTGCAAATTCCCAACCCCAAATTTCAGCCATTGCCACACATTTCAATTACCCCTATCAGTTTAAGGCAACAGATGCTATGAAATATTGAGGTCTCTTTTTATACTGCCACTGTAAAAGAGCAAAACAATGTGAATTAAGGCGTCAGGTCAGTGGAGAATCATGTTTCATTAAGTTTTCCTAGAGGGAAACAGGAGAAACAGATGGGCTTAATTATTTCATGGATGTCCACTTGGGCTGGAAATGTCTAAAGCTCACACCTTTATGAAAATCAATATAGGGATGTTAAAACATACATTAGTGTTTTATAAGACAATGTTACATTTGCCAATCTGTGCAGTTGTACAAATCTGAAGATCAAAGTCACAGCTTGCACAGTAAGAAGTTCAACCCAGTGGCACCCTGAAAACCAGCAAGCGAATTACTTGCTGTATAAAAATTTAACTCCATGCAGAGCTAAGCAAAAGCATAAACACACACTTCATGTTCAGGGCTCTTGAATAAAAGAAGAGGCTAAATTTGCACCAGTGAATGTACTCCTATTTAAAGGCTGAGAAATTCAACAATGAACCAGGCAAGGCCTGAATCCCATTTGGAACAACTTCTCATGCAAGATGATGATAATGACCAAAACTCCAAGGTACTAACTGGAAAATTCATCCAGCTCACCTGACACCAGCTGTTTGTGTTTCTGGTTTTTTGGCTATGAACATTCAGACAAATTGTCTGGAAATGTTTATGAAATTTTAAAATCCTTACAATTTACACAAAGCTTCAGAAAACAGATAAACTAGTTGTGTTTCTAAAACATCCAGAAATATTAGGCTAAAAAAACACACCTTTTGTCTGACCTTAACCTGAAATGAATTCACCCCAACAAAATTCTGGAAGTAAATCTCCCTAGGAATTGCAGAACACATTGCAGCTGGGTTAAACTTGACTCAATCCACCAACACTCAAAAAGATGAATCAGTGAATTTTGAAATACCCAAAAATTTCCAGCTTCTCAGAAAGTAGATCAAGGATAATTCCTGACAGCTAGAACACATGCCAGTGGAAAATTATGACTTTACAACTTGTAATGTAATGCAATGTACACTGAGAGCACACACACTCAGTGTGCAGTCATGTCCAACATAACACTATTCTGGGGTATTTTAGTATACACTCCCAAAATTTTCCATTAAAAACAATAACAGACAGCTCTAATTTTTAAAAAAACAAAAAACAACAAAACAAAAAAAAAGAAAAGAAAAATAAAAAGGGGAGCAACCCCAGAAAGCTCCAAAGCTAGTATTAAAGATTTGTTCATCCTTTCTGTCTCAGTGACAAAAATCCCTCCATCAGCTCAATTCCACCCCAAATATTGTTTAATTTCTTTGTATTTATTCTTTCTCATCCTCTTTCTAAACCATCACAGACTTTAAATGGTTTTGAGTGACTTTTAGTGGGGCAAAGGGAATAAATAAGCATATTGCATTAATGCTGGCAGGACAAAGATGGTATTTAGGAATTACTGTCCACAAATCACTCCTGACCAATCTCTTCACCAGGGAAGACATGCAGTGAAGTATTTCTGTCCAGGATGGCACTGAAATGCCAGCCTGGAGTGCCAGCCTGGCCTGCTGCTAAAAGCTGGAGTGGCCCTGGACTTGGCATTTGCCTTTGTTGACCTTCCTGAGGTTCCTGCCAGCCCCTGTCACTCACAGCCCAAGGTCACCCTGGACATGGCCCTGCCTCCGGCCTATTAATGTTCTCCCCCAATTTGCCTTCAACGTGCCAAAAGCCCCATCCCACCGCACAGGCTGTGACTGAAGTCATGGACCAGCATTGATCCATTGACCTCTGAAGGATTCCCAGCTGCCAGCTGCACTTGGCACTGCTCCCCACCACTTCGATTTGGGAAACCCAGCCAGTTTTCCACCCAACTATCAGCCCATGTTCCCCAGCGTGGCTATAAAGGTGCTACAGGACTGTGTCAAAGGTCTCACTGAAGCCACCGCGTACAACATGTGCACTGCCGGCTTTCCCAAAAAGCAGGAAGCACCGTTTGCCCTTGGGAGGCCACCCTGGCTGCTCCAAATCACCCTTGGGCCCCTTCAAGAAATGGGAAAGCCATAAAAATGGTTTCCAGGAGGTTTTGTTCTGTAATTTTGCCAGGAATTAAGGTAAAGATGAGCAGCTGCTGTTCCCCAGATCCTCCTTCCAAAGTCTTTGAAAATGGGTCCAGCATGTGCCTTTCTCCAGTCACCAGGAAGCTCTCTGACTGCCATGACCTTTCCAAGGTGTCAGGGAACTATCCCACTGCACCTCTGGAGTCCCAGTAAGCTCCAAGTTCTGCAGCTGTACCTGCATTTCCAGTTCCATTTCACAGGTCACAGCTCAGGATGCTGGGCTTGGCCGGAATGGAGTTAATTTTCTGCACAGTAGCTGGGAAGGGGCTGTGCCTGGGATTTGTGCTGAGAACACAAAGTTCCAAGCACAGATAACTCAGGGATGCTCCTGTTACTGCTGAGCAGTGCTTACACAGCTCAAAGCCTTTTCTGTTCCTCACCCCACAGAATGCTTTGGACTGGGAGGGACCTTAATGACCATCGCGTTCCAGCCCTGCCGTGGGCAGGGACACCATGCACTATCTCAGGTTGTTCCAAGCCCAGTCCAGCCTGGCACTGGACACTGCCAGGGATCCAGAAGCAGCCACAGCTTTCCTGGGCAAACTGTTCCCATTAGTGAGTAGGCTGTGAGTGTGCAAGAAACTGGGAGGGGACCCAGTCAGGACAGTTGACCCCAAGTGACCCCAGACCACACAGCATTGTGCTCAGCAATAAAAGCTGGTGGAAGAAGAAGGAAGAAGGGATGTTCAAAATGTTCCTTTGTCTTATCAAGTGATAGAACCATTAATATTGGAAAAAAAATCAAGGGATCACTGAGTTTAAGCTGTGCCAAATCCCCACCTTGTCACCAGCCCAGTGCACTGAGTGCCACCTCCAGCTCTTCCTTAGATACTTCCAGGGATGGGGACTCCACCACCTCCCTGGGCAGCCCCTTGCAATGCTTGACAATCATTTCCATGAGGAGATTCCTCCTTAAGTCCAACCTGGCCCAGCCTGACGTCGTTCCCTCTCCTCCTGTCCCTGTTACCTGGGAGCAGAGCCCGACTCCCTGGCTGCTCCCTCCTGTCAGGGAGTTGTGCAGAGCCACAAGGTCCTCCCCGAGCCTCCTTTTCTCCAGGCTGAGCCCCTTCCCCAGCTCCCTCAGCCGCTCCTGAGGCTGCAGCCCCTTCCCCAGACCATGACACTGAATTAAAATATCCTTTGGAATGCCAGCTCCCACTAGAAAATCTGAAGGGGAGCAATCCTCAAATACTTGGGAGGAGGGAATGGGCCAAAACATCTTTGCCCCCCCCTTGAGGGAAAACAAGTTTTCTTAAGGAATGCCAATGATCTTGTTCGGTTTAATTCAGTACTTTTATGTGGATGCCTCGTCCCACTTTTCCCCAGTAACATGAAAAATGCACCATAATGAATCAATATCATACAACCAAATAACTGCTGTTACCTGGTTTTTAATTTAAGGACAGGTGTGTCACTAACAAAGGCACGTCTGCATCCCAAATATTCCAGCCAACATAAATCATCCCCATGGCTCCGTTCAGGGCAGGGGTTGGCAATAAATGCTGAGATAAGATAACACAGCAGCAGCTGCATGGCTAATGAGGGACTCCAGGAACACCACTGTATGCAGGGACACACTGCATTAATATTCCCTCCCCATGTCCAGCAGAGACAAAGACAACATACCTGGAGCAATAATTAATCTACAGAAATTATTCATCATGACAAGACTCTCAAATGCTGCGTGTAATAAGCTCCTCTTCATGGCTTTTCTCTCTACTAAACAGAATAACCACTACTGAAATGTTTAAAAGATACGCATAAAATTCTGAGTGTCTGAAGGAAAAATTGTTTTTCAGAACAGCACTGATTTCTGAAGTTTTCTGTACACAGGCTGCAAAAATCACGCCAGTGCAACAACCAGGTTATTAAAATTTGGGACATGCTTCACAGAATCCCAGAATGGTTATGGTCAGAGGGACCTTAAAGAACATCCCATTCCCCCTCACCACCATGGACAGGGACACCTTCCACTAGCCCAGGTTGCTTCAAGCCCTATCCAACCCGGCCTTGGACACCTCCAGGGATCCAGGGGCAGCCACAGCTTCTCTGGGCACCCTGTGCCAGGGCCTCTCCACCCTCATAGGGCAGAATTTCCTCTTAATATCCTTCCTCCTAATATCTAATCTAAACCTATGCTCTTTTTAGTCCAAATCTATTCCCCTTGTCCACCTTTTCACAAAGCACCCAAGACTTCAAATTCAGAGATTTTTGTAGACTGACTTTTCCTTTTACCAGCAAAACTACTCCAACATTGATCACTGAACATCACTAATGATACTTTTCATTTATACATCAAAAATTTCACCTCGGACTAAGTGTGGCAAATGAAGTTTCACCTTCATTACAACATGTAAAAGAACTAACTCCTTCATTATGACTTCTGTACTGTCAGACCATTTCAAAATGAGCAGCAAAGACACCTCATCAGGGAATCAATCACTTCCTGGCTAACTGTATTCCATTTAAACATCCCCAAATTTCAGTAAAACCAGGGCTGACTCAAGGAGTTTATCTCATGCCCTTGCTCTTGCAAAAAAACAACTGAAGAAATTAAGAAGTTGTAAGCAAGGAGAAAGTCACTTCCATTCCATTTAAGACCAGAGTCTCCACTTGCACAGAATTCTTCAGGTTCCTTTTCAGCCACTCCAAGAAAAAACATCACCAGAGGTCACATTACAGCAAATCACCACCTTTATGTTTGGTTTTAAAAATAAATAACTCTCTTTTGTTCAATGGGTTTTTATCATCTGAATGAAACAAATCTCTTCCTGGAAAGATGACTCTTTTATATGCACACTGTCACCTGCTAGGTTTATGTTATTGTTTATAAATAGACAATTTAGCGGCATTTTTATTAAGGAGCAAAAGTTCTACGTCAGGTTTGAACAGTATCAGCACTGCCACTATTGCCTTCCCTGCTGAAAACTCTGCACCACCTATTAAATAAACTCCACAAGAAGTTACTGTACTATGTTGGGCTTTTAATAGCACTGTTCAAACACAGTGTTGCTGCCTGGATTTTGGGCTGGCTTTGTTTGCCTGGTCTCCAGTTAAACTTGCTACCTCCTACATTACATCACATCCGTGCCCTTCAGCAGAGAGACACATATGTGGAATTCTTCCCCCAGCTCTTGTAGAAATACTTTCATCAATACCAGAGCATTACCTTGGCTCCTCTTTCCAAATTACACATTAAGGTTTTCCTAGATATCAGTAAAGGGAAAGATTTCCCCTGCAAAAGTTGAGGGGGGGAAATAAAACTGCTGAGTACTGCACTCTCTTCCCTAGAGCCCATCACTAGGCTACCTCAGAAAATGTCTTGCTGCTCCCACGCCCAGAGCACCCTTCCTTCCACTCCTCATGTCCCTGCCCATCTGGAGGCGTCACTGATGTGGTCCTTGAGCAGCCAAGCAAAGCTTTCATACTCCTCCCTTACTGCCCACCAGCCTCACATGCTGGTCCTGCTCAGCCATGAGGGGCTTCTGCTGAAACTCCTGACCTTCCCACATATGGGGATGGGCTGCTCCTTGGCTTTCTGGAAGTCCTCCTTAGGAAAACTAAGCTAAACCCATCAATCCTGGCTGCTTCCCAGGAGACTCTGCCCACCAGCTGCGTGAAGGAGCTGAATTCTGCTCCCATGAGGTGCGTCTCCAGGTCCTGAAGGCAATCTGTGGTCAGAGAAGCCCAAACCACCACCAGCCTGGACAGGATTCTGAACACCAGCCTCCCCTCCCACGGCAAGTACGGACAACTTGGAGTTCTCACACCACAAACATCCCAACGCGGTGCGAACGTGGCCTCTAGGCCAAGATTTTAACGAGAACGTTGCTGGGCAGGCCAAGGTCCCACCAGCTGTGAAAGCACACGAGGCAGCAGAACAAACTCAAAACCACCCTGTGAGGTCACCCACAGCCTAAATTTTTGTCCACAAAGAAGTTCTCTGACCCAACACGAGAAGCCAGTGACATTTCCTGCTTGTGGATCCACTTGAGGTCTGCCTGATCTCAGCAGACTTGTGAAGGGCATCTTTGCAACTCGTGAAGCACAAATATTTGTAACATCAGGAAACTCTCTGCTTGCTGAGTCAAGGAATTCGGCTCTCCTTCCTGCAGCTCGCTGGCAAGTCAGCCCTCACTTTCTGCTTACCTCCGTGCACTGCTCCTGTTCTCTGGCAGGCACAAAAGAAAAAAAAAAGTGGCCTTTTTTTAAACTTGACTTTAATATACATACTCTGTACTGTCTCCACTTTAGTCTTAAAATAGCTCTTCTGAACAGAGCTTCACAAATTCCTGTAGAAAGGGAGTAACTGGCAGCTCAAACAACCTGAACCACAGCAGAGCTCAGCTCTTCTCTACTCTACAAATTCCTTTCTACAATGCATCTCACGATTTTCTAACAGTTTTCCCCCAAGCAAACAGGAGCTACAATATCCGCCCCATCCCTTTTATAGTCAAGCACACAGTAATCCCCTGTTGATTCAGCTACTACAGAACATTTTACCATCCTGAGGAGCCCTGCTCCATCTTTCTCCTACACAGAGGATTTACACTAACTCACAACTGCACTGCATTCTGTATCTCTGCCCTGCAATTGGAAGCCTGCTCATCTCACACCTAAAACTAGCCAGCACCGACAGCTTTGCTACCATTTGTCCTTTGGAATGTCTACTCTTTAAATCTCCACTTATCCTCAACTTAGACAAAAGTACACAGAAGGAAAATTTTCCTGAATGTAAACAGCGGTATTAAAACTGAAAATATTTCAATCAATATTTCAATGTAACAGGATATAGCAAGCTGTATAATCAAGGATTGTGCGTAATATCTTTGTGACAAAAGCAGTCTCTTGCCTGTCCTGAGAGCATTCATCTACAATTGTTTTTACTCCAGTTTTCACACACAATTTTCAGTACCTGGATCATCCTCCTGCCATCCCCTCAAGCAACTGCAGGCACTAATGTTCTTCTAACCCCACTCAACTCAAAGGAGCAAAAACTCTGCCTTCTATGCCCACAGCAGCAGATAAATGAGCTCCTGCTTTGAAAAACAAAAGCCAGAAACTCTGACTTTGAACTTCTTGACTTCACAAGTTCTCACACATAGAATCGTTCAGGTGGGAAAAGACCTCGATGATCATCTCGACCAACCATGAATGATTTCCTGCTGTTACAAAAATGCCCCTTCCTAAAAAGCCCATTTGGATTTTCAAGAGTGCATTGCTTACTCACAGTAGTTTAATTGATGCACTTCAACCTGAAACTTCCCCATACATCGTGTTACGAAGTCACGATTTTTTGCAGGACATTTAGAGGTCAATCACAACTGGCACAGGGCAGCGGTGCAATTTTAAGTGTTCTTTACAACATAAAGAATGTACTAGAACGTGCATATCTTGGCAATGTTTCTAACAGAAGCTTTTTAATGCTCAGTAAAATCTATTTCATTTAAACAAAAAATATTAACACATATGCAAAATGCTTGGTGTGAAAGTACCCACATGCAAATTGGGCCTTAAACAGAAGACGGTTGTGATTTTTATCAGCACAAGATCCCAATGAATGAGAAAGATCTCCATTAAAAATCTATCAAAAACAACAAAGCACTTTTTTCCCAAATTCACTTGTGAGCTACGATTTTATTCATCATTTTAAACGTTCAAATCCACACAACCTATGATAAACCATGAAATATCTTTACCTCGTGCCTGAACAGTGTGCCTGTAGCAATGCACAGAGAAAAAAATTCCAGACAACATTCACTAGTGAGCAATGTACTCCCCATAAATCACATTACTGTACAGTTTGGGATTAGGATGAGTTGCCACTAGCAACAGAGCCAAAAAAATCAATTCTGCCACTATATATAGAGAATTCTTGCGACCTCAAACACAGCCAATGTTTTCAGCAATTTGTCTCAGGGAAGTATTAGCAGTCCAGCATGTGATCAGAGGAACATGACATCCAGACACAAAACAATGCTAAAACAATAGTTTTTCCTTCAGTAGAATAAAAAAAGGACAACAAAAAGGAACCGCCAGAAAGCTGCTGGTGAGTGTGAGCATTTCATTCACCCTTTTCAAAGTAAAAGCGTGCCCTCTTTATAGCATTAACATTCACAACAAATACAAGGATTGGTTTCAGAGCTTAAGTGTATTTAAAATGATCACTAATGAGTTTTTGTTTTAAAATGGGAAACTAAGCAAACATTAGGGAGAGATCCAATTTAGACAAACACAAGGGTACTTTTCTATAGCTTCCCCAAACCTGATTCATCATATCCAAGGCATTTCCCTTTCAGAAAAAAAACAACCTAGGACGTTATAATTCAGACTGTCTACCAGGAGCTTTTAGAAAACAGGAATATAAGGAGCTTCTTTGATCCCCATTTGCTTAACAGCAAGAAGCCAAGACACATTTCATCATTCATGCTTCTTATTTCACCCTGGATCTGCAAAAGGTTTTGTAGCAGGCAACAACCACCTTGGAGTTCTTACTTTACTCATCTGTCACATCTTAGGAATCTTGACAGTACCACCCAGGTTTATTACAAAGACTTCTCTCCTTTCTTTTCCTACAGCCTTAATATAAGCACTTCAATTTTAAATGATGCCCTTCACAAGGTTTCATTGTCACTAACACTGACGTAAGTCAAATTCTGTATTTTAATGGATTCTACAGGTAATAATAATTACTATAATGCGTTTTTTCCTCAAAGCACAATCACCCTGTTTTGTAAGAATACAGTAGATATACTGTTATATTTTCAGTAAGTAAAATGTAACAGCTCACTGAAAACATGTGGCCCAATTTCTAAAATCTATCTGTAGATATGCGTTAGAATGACAGAATCATTTATGTTGGAAAAGACCTCTAAGATCATCAAGTCCAAGTTTAGACTGATCACCACCTTGGCACTTCTGAGTCGTTTCTTTAACAAAAGTATTCCTTATAAATTTTTTCCCAAAAGGAGAAACTTCCTGGAGATTACTGCCAACCAAAAAAAATATGGAAAAAGTATCTGAAAGGGGACAAGTCATCCTGCCTTCTTGCCACTGACAAGAATATTGATCTTGCTTACTACCTGCAGCAGCACAGTCTGCTCCAAACACTTACAGGAGTATAATGCAGTTAAAACCAATTTTTCTGAGCTCCAGTAAAACCAGAACAGGGCTGTTAACACAGGGTCATTATAGAACCAGAGACTCACAGTGTGGTTTGAGTTGGAAGGGACCTTCGAGATCATTAGTGCCATCTTCTGCCATGGAGTGCCACACCTTCCACTATCCCAGGCTGATCTAAGACCCGGCCGACCCGGCCATGGACACTTTCAGGGATGGGGAAGCCACAGCTTCTCTGGGCAACCTGTGCCAGGGCCTTCCCACCCTCACAGGAAAGAATTTGCCCCCCAAACCCCAATTATCCCTGCTCTTCGGCAGTTTGAAGTCATTCCCCCTTGTCCTGGCACTCCATGCCCTTGTCCCAAGTCCCTCTCCATCTTTCTTGTGGGCTCCCTTCATGTCCTGGACAGGGCAATTAGGTCACTCTGAAGCTTCTCTTTTCCAGGCTGAACAATCCCAATTCTCCCAGCCTTTCCTGTGGACTGCCTCTGGGCTGCCAGTTCAGCAGCACAGCTGGGTGCAGAAAAGGCAAAAGGCATTTCAAACATCCAGCGAGCTGTGTCAACAAAAGGGCCCAGCCCTCCTCTAGCACAGTATCAAGCTAACCTGCTAAATTTAGAATGAAAAAAAATCAAAACTACAACGGATAAACTCCTCCAGCAGAGAGATCCATTTGCTCCCTGAGAGCAAAGAAGCATTTGGATGCGTGGAGAGATGAGGTCTTGGTTCTTAACTGGCCAACAGCTCTGCACTGCACCTCCAGCAGAAGGACTTGGCAGGCAGCGAGCAGAGAACATCAAAGCACCCCCACCAATTCAAACGAACTTCTCAGGGCAGATCAAAGCTCGAGGCACTTCATAACCCAGGCCCGGGGTGTTTCGAACACCACCCCAAACCTGGGAACAAAGAGCGCTGTGACGGCCGCATTCCTGCGGCACAGCAGAGCCCCGCAGGAACAGCAAACCTTGGCTGCAGGACACACAAGTCACAAGTCCAAGTCTCCCCAGGAAACTGGGAATAATAACACGGCCACGCTCGATTTCAGGGAGAAGAAACATACCTTCGCTCCTCCTTGCGCTGCTCTTTGCTAGGATGAAAAGGAAGAGAGCAGCCTCTTACCCAAAGAAGAGGGAGCGCACAGGAAGCACGTGCAGACAAAGAATTGAAGGACATTTTTATCGGTGACACATTAGAGGATGATCAAAGTCTTTACACAGTTTTTTAAAACTATGTCTAGAGTACCAAATGCCATGAGACAAATAGAGGATTCAGCTCCTCTGGCATCAGAGATCAAGTCCAGCCACTTTTTGCCAACATCAGGCAGACTGCAACACCAACTTCAACTGCCCTTTGGATACTACAGTCAGAATTCTGCAGACTTCCAAATGAAAAACTCCTGTAATCACAAAGATTACATTCACCTCCTCATCAGAAAAGCCTAAGCTTCAAATGCTTAGAAAAGCTAGAATATAGGGCCTTCTTTGTTTTCTACGCAGCTGATTAGCTCACAGCAATTAACTACAATCTGCTTTCACATCAATTAATACAAATACAGATGAACAATGTCTAGGAAAAGTTTGTTCGCATTTTTTAACCTATTTCAATAATGCACATCATTCAAGATCTGCATGGATTCAGCCAAATCAGAAGGTTTTAGGCAGATGCTCCCCTGAAAGCCTGTACATCACAGTGGGAAAAAAACCGAGATTCCTGAAGAGAACTAGTGCACTTCCCAAGCCTTCCCAAGTGCTCCCAAGTCTGCCACTATTTATAGTGATTCGAGAGACTCAACACCTCCCACACTGTTACGATTCTGAGCTTTTTGCTTTGATTTGAAACACACAGAAAAGAGCTAAGAAGGAGGTACAAATCAGTCTTACTGCAACTGCAGAAATTACTTTTCTCTCACCTCTTTTCTGCTACTGGGTGGGAAATGTGGGATATGAGGAATAGCTGCAACTCCCACTAACAATCCCAAAGATGCTAGTTGTACAAGTACCCTGGAAATTCTAATGTTTACTACACAGAAAACTGATGTTCTTTTAACTGCAAAGAAAAGATGAGATTGCTCAGAGATCCAGAGAAAATAAAATCACGAGCCTTGAATCTTTTGCTCCCAAATTCTCACGTTTTAGAGCATCAGTCTCTGAAACAACCTCCCCAGAGATGTGTAGAGTCCCCATTGTGGAGGTTTTCAAGATACAGATGTGAGGTAACTTCATCCAGGCTCCCTTTGCCTTGTAGGGTTGAACAAGATAGTTTTTTGAGGTATGCCCTGGAGGCAAATATACTTTGAAAGAGCATCCTGGTATTGTTGGTACAGCGAAATATCTTAAGTTTACCACCTTAAGCCAATGCCACAGGAGCTTTATTGAAATTCAAAGGTTTGGGTTTTGCTGTGACCCATTTAAAAAGAAAAAAAAAACCCTTGTGATGGTCCTCTCTTAATCTCACCAAATCACACAACCACAGAATGGTTGGGACTGGAAGTGACCTCTGGAGACCCCCCTGCCAAAGCAGGTTCACCCAGAGTAGTTTTGAATAAGCCCACGGAAGGAGATTCCAGAAATCTCTCTGAGCAGACTCCTGCAGGTGCTCTGTCACCTCACAGTAGTTTTTTTCCCTCACATTCCAGGGGAACTTCCTGCATTCCAGTTTGTGCCCGATGCCCCTTGTCCTGTCACTGGAAAGAGTGTGGCCTCATCCTTTTGGCACCTGGCCTTAAAATGTTTGTATGCATTGATAAGATCCTCTCTCAGCTGTCTGTTCTCGAGGCTGAACAGCCCAGTTCCCTCAGCCTTTCCCCGTAAGGCAAGGGCTCCTGTCCCTCACCTCTTTGTAGCCTCTGCTGGATCTTCTCCAGTCATTTTCTCTCGTGTCTCTTCACACAACTCTGTGGCTGAACAGAGTTGAAAAGAACAGGGGAAGAATGAGAAGACAAAGAGGAAATTCAAAAGCAGAACCTCTTTCTTAATTAGGTGTTACTACACAGCGATATTTACTTGTCCTCTTACTCAGCCAGCTCAGATTGCAGAGAGATAATTAGAAACAATCACACAAAATCAATTAACATGAAAGAAAACTTCATAAACAACAAGCACATTAAAATAACATGGGAAGCCACTGCCATCTACGCCCTTTCTCACCAGTGGCAACACAGCTGAAAACGAGCAAAGTACATTTAAAGATAAGACAGGCTAAAACAAGGCTGGGAACACACCAGGACTATGAAAAGCAGCTGCTAGAAAATCAAGACACCATAACACTGCCTATTACTGCTTTTCTGAATATTCTTTTTAATTCACAAGGCAAGCTAGCCTGGCTTTTCTGCCTCTGCCTGGCTTTAGGATGATTTTCAAATCAAACATTAACAGAAATTCAGCAGCCTAACACATGGCAATGTTTCAAAACAGAAATTCGCAATTATGTCAAGAAATTACAACTATTTTACTCCCCACTGAAAGGCTGAAAAATAGGGGTCAATTTTACTTCCGTTCCTCATCTCTGTCATTCTCAAACCCTGAAATAAAAGCAAAGTAATTCCACCTTTTATACAGTTAAGTGATTTCTCGAATTTCCAGTTTGCAGACGACGCCAAGCTGAGCAGTGCAGTTGACACAACGGAAGGACGGTGCCATCCAGAGGGTAGGATTAAATGGGATATTGGGAAGGAATTCCTCTCTGTGAGGGTGGGCAGGTCCTGGCACCGGGTACCCAGAGAAGCTCTGACTGCCATTGGATCCCTGGAAGTGTCCCAGGCCAGGTTGGATGGGGCTTGGAGCAACCTGGGATGGTGGAAGGTGTCCCTGTCTATGGCAGGGGGTGGCACTGGATGAGCTTTAACATCCCCCTCCCACCCAAAAACATTCTACAAGTCTACGATTCATTCTTAAATTCAAAGATCTTTAAAAGCACTTCTGATCTGAACTCATCTCAGAGTATCATACCCTCAGGAAAAATCACGGCTTGTTCAGTTTTTTGCCTCCTCCCTTTTTTTTCTTCTCCCCCTCACAAATGAGAACAGAACACAGCAGAGCCCCCCCAATCTTATTTATGCTCAGGATTGTATGTATTTAAACATGGCCACGAGTGCCAACATTTTCCCCGCTAACACTGGCTTGCATCTGGCTAGAAATAACTATACTTAGTGGCTTTACCACCATAAATCTTCGAAAGTCTTCTGCATGGCTGAGCTCTGCTCATAAAATTAGACACCAGCGCGTTTTGTCTGTCTCATTAAAAGGATGTTTGCTGGAGCCGGCGCGGGAGGAGAGAGGAGTGTGTGAACAACCTTCTCAGAGCCACTGGGGATTGGCCCAAACTGTTCTCACAGTGGCACAAAGAAAGGAACGCTTAAAATAACTCCAAAGGCTCTTAGAAGGAACGTCTCTGAAGGTTATGAATAATTTTAAAAGTCTGAGAATGGAATCTCCGTGCTTACAGTAGCACACAGGGAAAAAAAAGCTAGATTTCAACAGATTATTTTTTCTGAGTTACTCTCTTTCCTCAAGTTTCAATTGGAAATATTCCATTTGTTTCCTAAATAAACACAACCCAAGACTTACAACCATTAATTCAATACTTTCCCTCTTTTTCCTCAAGTTTTAATTGGAATTAATGCATTTACTCCATAAATAAACACAACCCCACACTTACAAGCTTAAAGTCAATAACAAGCCCCCAACTTAACATACTCCTACCGTGCATTTTGGAAAATTGCTATTAAAATTTTAAAACCTACTATAAAAAACCAGTCAGAAAAGCACCACAGTGAGCCATTATAAACCAGTTTCATTTTACTTCAAATATTTGACCAGAGCAACTCGGGTTTGATAAGGTTTTAGCCTTTTCTCAACAGCCAGTTTTTGAAAGTATAAATGCAGAACACCTTTTCTGTGTGCATTCTTTCTGCATATGCAGAAAGCAATCAAGATGATTAAACAAGGTCATCGATTTTACTAAGACAAAAAAAAAGCAAAAAATCAGATGCATATTCATCAGAAAACAGAAATCACCACATGTAAGATAAGATATTAGTTGGGTTAAAAGTTCACTGAGAGCAGGAGAGGCTGAGCTCAAGGACCAGCTGGGAATGACAAGAAAAGTAAGGACACCAAGTTCTCTGCAGCCAAGATAAGCATGGTACATCAGCCCTTTTCTGGGGAAAAACCCATCAAAATAATCCCACAACCTCTCTTTCTCCCTCTGCCTCCCCTACAAGGAGTATTTACATGGCATAGGATTTGATAATCCCATTCCCCTCATTTTTCAGGATGTTAGCATTGAAAAGGCACAAAGTTTCCAAGGTGTCCTGATGGGAGACTGGCAAAGGCAGCAAAACCTGCAAAATAAACCTTTTGGCACCAAACTAAACGGGACAAAATCTTGAGGCTGGATATTGGGAAAAGGCTCTTCCCCCAGTGGGAGGCCAGGCACTGAACAGGCTCCCCAGGGAATGGTGACAGCACTAAGCCTGAGTTTAAGAAGCCTTTGGACAATGCTGTCAGACACAAGGGGGGATTTTGGGGTGTTTGTGCAGGGCCAGGAGTTGGACTGGATGCTCCTGATGGGTCCTTTCTATNCCTTTTCTGGGGAAAAACCCATCAAAATAATCCCACAACCTCTCTTTCTCCCTCTGCCTCCCCTACAAGGAGTATTTACATGGCATAGGATTTGATAATCCCATTCCCCTCATTTTTCAGGATGTTAGCATTGAAAAGGCACAAAGTTTCCAAGGTGTCCTGATGGGAGACTGGCAAAGGCAGCAAAACCTGCAAAATAAACCTTTTGGCACCAAACTAAACGGGACAAAATCTTGAGGCTGGATATTGGGAAAAGGCTCTTCCCCCAGTGGGAGGCCAGGCACTGAACAGGCTCCCCAGGGAATGGTGACAGCACTAAGCCTGAGTTTAAGAAGCCTTTGGACAATGCTGTCAGACACAAGGGGGGATTTTGGGGTGTTTGTGCAGGGCCAGGAGTTGGACTGGATGCTCCTGATGGGTCCTTTCTATCAGGATATTCTATGACTCTATGACAACACACCACCATAAGAAATCAGGCCAGGCCACACTAATTGTGTCTGGAATGGGAAGAATGCTCTTCCTCTTTCCAACACAGCTTTTTGTGACGTTTGTGGGACATCCCAACGTCTTCAATTCCCCTTACGGGGGTTTCCAATAAGAGCTGAGATTAAAAGCCTCAAGGGAAAGCCTGGATCACAGAAGTGATGTGATGAGAAGGAAGAAAAGCCAAGAGGTACCTTGAGTTTGAACAAGTGCATCAAAGGAAGAGCTTTCTGTTCCTTTAGAACTACCCTGTGCCATATATTTTAATATATATTGCAATTGTCCTCATAAAAATCTGTACAAAGCAACTTTACAGGACTTCATAGCAGCTTCTGGTTTCCCAGAGCTCTGCCAAGGAACATCATGGTGAAAAACAAGAGTTAGGTCCAGGAAAAGCCATGCTCAGATAACATTCAGGAAAAAGAAAAAATCAAACCCACACAACTTTCTGTAAACTAAAGACTCTGTTCTTAAAAAGGGGGCATTGAGTCAAAAGTCAAAATGCAGCTTTTGGCAAGGAGTTGTACTCAGAACCCAAATCCTCTTGTTATGTCTTGGAAGACAAGCTCACACTAAAGCCACAGCTTAACAGAACAAGCCCAGGTTCTCCTGAAAGTCCTTAAAAATCAGACTTCCAGAGCGTGTGCTGGAATGGCTTTAAGAAAAAAAGCTCATTTGACTACAACCCTCAGAGAAAAAAAAATGGGGAGAAAAAAAGAATTTTCATTCTGCTGTGAGAAATGGTTTGTTGGGGGTTTTTACACTATTAGTCCTGATACAGAAAAGCAAATGAAAATAATCAACTTTTGATTATTTAACTTTCATCAGTTGAAGGGTACTCAGAAATACTGAAACAGGAGACCCATTAATTTTTACATGTCAGGGATAAAAAAAAAGAAGGAATGTGGTCCATTTCTCAATTCCACTTTGCCAAAACAGGCCTGAATCATTACACTGTGGCCATGTTTATACTAAAACTCTTCTTTTTTTGCTCAGAACTTGGATTTCCACACCCAGTAGGCAACAGTTTTTTTTAAAGTACATTCCAAGCTTCCCTCAAACAGTTCCAGTCAAAACATCACCAGATTTTAATTCCGTCAAGAATGCGAGCATCTCATTAAAGCCCTGCCTAATTATAGGTAACGTGCCCAGACCACAGATTCCGTGGTATCTTTATATGGAATATTACTCAGAAGTAACTGCACCAACTTTTCTCAAAAATTCTGAAATTTCTGCCTATTTAGTGTTAAAGCAAAGAACTGTGAGTCCTCGACTAACTAGCAGAGCCTGGGAAAAAAACTGAAAGTATAAAATAAAGTCACAATAATCACTATTGGTGAGAAAGATCAACCCATGAGGAAAGAAATGTCATCAGCTCATAAGAAAATTGAAAGTTTTAAAGAAATAAATATTCCAGTCACACAAAGGAAAGCCTCAAGTGTGAGTCAAACCCAGAATAAAATAGCATTTTGCACACTGTTTTGGGGAATTTTTCTGATTCTTCTGCTGTTTCCCACTTTGGCAGGCTGCAGGTTTCAGAACCTGTAAGCACAGCAAATCACTCTGCTCCTACTCAAATAAAGCTCCAAACACCAGAGGCAAGAATTGCATCTGCTGAATGCAGGGAATGACCTTGAAGGAAAAAGGAAGGACACATTTCTCAGCAGTATAAAAGAAAAAAGAGATGGACCTCCTCGTGGAGAGATGAATTTTTAAAAAAGAGGCTTTATCAGACAGCCACTAGCCAGAGGCAAACACGCTCTGGAGCCCAGGTTCAGGAATATCCAAATAAATTGCATTCCCTGCAGCTGGAAACTGGAAAGAACAGGAAGAAAGGTAAACTCCTCACCACCACCATGCCTGGGGGCAGGAAAAGCAGAGATTTCTCGGAATTATTCAGAATCTCTTATGGAATTTTAATACATATGGCTACACGCACATGTAAATACATATTATTTTACAGCTTTTTTCTCCATCTGCTCCTTCTTCCACAGCTCCACGAGGCTCTTCCCTAACACTGCATCTTTTAAGGGATCTTGTAGATTTGCTGTATTTAAAACTGGAACTGTGCTGGTCTCTACTCCAGACTCAGTCCCAGCTGCCATAAACCTTATCAGGAACCTGCCAACACAGCCAGCCAGATTCCAGGAGCACAAATTCCACCAGGGAGTACAAAGTATATCCAACAGCAAAAGTTTCCACGGAGCATAATTGAGCACAGAAAATGACATGTTAAAACGAGCAGGAACTGGCTGGCTACGGATGTAAATTCATTCATACTTTTACTTTCTTTTTTTAAATGTCTCTGCTGCTCACTCTGGCTTGTTATGACAGGCTGAGGCATCGAAGGAGTTCTCTGTCCTCATCCTGGGCACAGAAACACAAATCCTGCCCTGGAATTACTGATTCCCTCACACACATCAAACCTGCACAAGGGACAGCCCAGCAACAGCATCCAAGACAGGGAAGGGCTCAAATTGGTAGGGAAGAGCCACAAGATCTCCTCACTTGGCTTAACACACCTTCAGTGGCTCTGCTGAACATTAAATAGGAAAGAATCTCAGAAATAGAGAACTAATTAAAATTCACAAGGTCAGAACTGGATAAAGAAAGACAAGAGATTAAGCACCTGGGAGGAAGAAACAAAAAAAAGAAGCTGACAAGTTGGAAGGGAGAGAGCATTGCCAGAAGACAGAGCTTTGGAGGAGAGGGTAGAAGACAGAAAATCNGGAAGAAACAAAAAAAAGAAGCTGACAAGTTGGAAGGGAGAGAGCATTGCCAGAAGACAGAGCTTTGGAGGAGAGGGTGGAAGATAGAAAATCACAGAATCACAGAATATTCTGACCTAGAAGGGACCCACAAGGACACCCCACAAAGGTTGGAGCAGCTGGAGAAAGGTGAACGACACAGAGAAATGCAGCTTTTTAAAAAAGAAAAAGTCAGGAGGCAGAAACCGCAAGGACAGAAGAGGGAAGGAAACAGAGGGAAGTATTTGTACATAGATTTGCATCCCTATCAGGAGCACAAGTAGATTGTGAGCCTGTCGTTTTGGCAATTCCTCTCAAACTATGACTGTGAAAAAACCCTGAAAAAAACTAAATTCAGGAGCAAATGAAAGGACTGTATTGTTACTCCATCTCAGCCAGAAATCAGGCAATCTTTACATCTCATTTCAACTGACTTAAAAGGACGAAGCAATGTAGACCAACACATCCAGACAGCCAAAACGAGTTAAGACTTAAATAAGGCGAATTTTCCAGAGCTGTAACTCCCAAAGCAGCAGCTGTGCCTTCCACAGGGCCATCAGGCTGGGGTTACACTGTGACTGTAAACCCATGTGAACCTGGGCTGCTGTTGAGCACCTTTGCTTTCCCTCTCCTTCCTCAAGTACTCATCATTCCTCCTCCCTCTCAGACCACACTGGACTAGGGACTGGATTTATCAAAAAAACTGAGAGAAAAGTCAGGGAAGGTTTGATTTCAGGTGGGTGAGTTCCCTGATCCACAGAACTCATCCACCCTGTGCTGCAGCAGAATTAGTTGAGTCCACAGACCTGCCCCTACATCTTTAGTCCAGACTAAAGTTAAAACAGACACAGAAGCACAACTTCATTCTCTCTAGCAAAACACAAATGTGAAGAAGCTTTAAAAAGGACATTTTAGGATACTTCAGCAAAATCTGAAGAGGCTTAACAAGTGCTTTGGAAAAACAGACCCCAAGCCTTTGAAGAAGCAAGACTCAATGTTTGAGGTAAAGCATGAGTTTATAAAAATGAGTTTATAAAAATGAGTTTATAAAGTCTGTAGCACATAAATACCTCACAGAAATGCCAAGGTGGATTAAAATGTGGATCACAGAGTTCTCTACAATTCTGCAGGCATTTGTACACACACAAAAGGAAAGCACCCCTGTCCCAGCAAACCAAGAGCATTTGCAGACTCTGTCTGTGACTTACATACTACCATCAGTCAAATCAAGCAATCTTAAAACCAAAATAAAATACTGAATGAATATTGCTAACGCCTCTGATAAATTCAGCTATTCATAGCCCAGCAAAAAAAAAACAAAAAAACCCTCACTGCCTAAAAGCAGGCAGTGTGGATGGAGTGAAGGACTCCTTGCCATAAATGCTCACATTTTCTGGTTTCTGGATCACAGCAACAAAACCTACATTTACCTGTCAAGGAAAAAACCTTTTTCTCTATCCCAGTGGCAGAAAGACAATCTTTTTTATGGTAATGCCAACACAGATCTCCCACATGAAGGAATGAGATAGCTTTAGTGAGCTACAGAAAATAAACACATGTCATGCCTAAAAGTAAGCCAAAGACCCTAAAAGCATCCTGAATCACTTGTTCCCCAAATTCCCCAGTCACTGAGTATGAAGCAATGCAACACAAAGAGCCAAACAGAGATTATAAACACAGAAATGTATTTTAAAATCTATTTGCTAACACATTCCAAACACATTTTTTATTAGAGTCTTGTCAAAGTCATGAAAAGAGACTTCAGCTTCAGTGCTACTGAGCTTCCACAGAGGAACACAACACAGTTTGTTAAGACTGAAATGGCTATTTAATATTTTTTTAAATAAATACTAGAATTTTACATAGTGTCAAAAGCCATCTGAAAAAAAAGGATAGTTAAACACATATACCTCAACCCTGACCAAGAATCCTCAGTTTTGCATAAAGATATCAAAGCTGCAAGCGTGCTTTATGGGTTGGTAGACTGCCAAAAATCATCTGCTAATACACCAGACAATAGCTGTATTCTGCTGGAGAACTTTCTGATCTTTTCCTCCTATCACTTCTCTTTGGTTGCACACAAAACCCAACCAAAGTGATACAAAAAATGTGATTTGAATGCTTGCATTTATATGCCAACAAACGAAGCAATTATTCACAATAAAGTAACTTTTTCAAACATGCATTTTTAATCACTGGACTGCAAGCCCTGATTCAGTGTTTCCTGTTGCCACTGCAGCACTTCAGTTTCTGGAATTCCTAAGGAGAAAGCTGTGCTCCTGCAGTGCCCGAGAGCTTCAAAAGTGCTACCAAAGGACCCAAACCCTTCTGAGCCTTGATAAACAAATGGCATTCTGCTACAATTCCACACTTTTGGATAACAGCAGGGTGCTTTCTGTGAAAATAAACCTTCCTTCCAGAGACAAAAAGATCCTGTGTGTGGTTCCAGCTTTCTGGAACGCTCCGGAACCACGGTGGCTGCATATCCCGAATCCAGCCATAAATTACACGGGATATTAGGGCGAGGCTGACACCCAACTTCAGGCAGGAGCATCCCACTCTGACCCACACCATGAGGCTCAGAAAGCTTTCCCCCTTCCCAATTCAAAGGCCTCTGCATCACACACCTGGATCTGGGCTTGTTCAGCAAATACTTTTAACCCCAAATTCCCTGGTTCTCCCTGGTTCTCTCATCTGATACTTGAACAAATCACTGACACCACGGAGCTGTCATACCCCATCTCATCATCCCACACTGAAAGAATGTTTAATCTGTAAATCCACGCAGCAATTCTGTAACCAGAGTGCTGAACACACTCAGTGACCATGGGAGTGAATTAAACATATTAACCCAGCTTCCTAATCCCCAACATTAAAATGCAGAAATTTAATTAACTAGAGAAATTAAATTACATTAAAGGAAAATATTTTAAGCTGACATTTTTACATTTTCCTGGGTTTGTATCCACAGGCTTATGACATCTTTCAGCAGAATACAGACCAAAGTGATCATAAGCTCCTGAAATATAGCAAATGCTAACAAAACCTAGGCTGGAGCAGAAGTATCCAGCCTAGAGGTTCTAAAAATAAGTTTCCATTTAAGGGGGGAAAATTCCTTGGATCAGTCTGTTACTTATTACTCAGCAAGTTACACACTCCCCAGAATAATTTTCATCTGAGGAAATGAACGCTGTGATCTTTCCCATACAAAAAAGTGTTTCAACACCCAAAAAACAAGGGGGAGAAAAGGCTTAAGCCTTGACATTCTGATTTATGGAGGACGCTGATAGTGAGACAAACAGAACTTCATCTGTCAAAGCCAAACACTTGCATTTAATATACAAACATCAAGCAGGAAATCTCATTTAAATAATTAACATGTGGACTATCCATTGCCAAAAAGAGCAGGGCAGCAATGGACTTACTGCTGAATATTTTACAGGAAATTGAATGATTAATCCTCCATATAATGACAGGTACCCACTCCCATATTTTGTTAAAAGCAAACCTTTAATTTCAGGAGAAGCAAATCACATCAGGTAAAAGGAATAATGAAACCCTCACAACTGATGTCATGTGGATTTTCTCTATTGTTTTGAACCCATGCAGAGTTTTAAATTACAAATGCAAATATCTTTTCGTAAGTTTTTGGTAAAAAGTGTAATCTGCTTGAAAGTGCTTTTCAAAGCTATCTCTAGTGAGACACAAATCATCAGTGGCTTTAAAATATTTTAATAATTTTAGCAGCCTTTTACAACTGCTAAATCAAAGTCTCGGTATATTATGGAAAGAAATATTGCTGGAAAGACCAGTGCTTTTTGTACGTTGTTTGTGAGCTTCTTTTAACATTTCCCCCATTGAAGAGAAGAAAAAATGGTTTGCATTGTGTTAGCTCCAGTTATAATTTCCAGCTGTGTCAAAACTTTAACAGCCTAAAAGCAGGAAATCCAAAGAGGAAATTCCATCGTCAGTTCCTGAATTTTGTAACTCAAATGTTCTTCCAAAAACTGGACCTTAAAGGAATTTTGGTAACATTTTCTGTAGCCTTACCTGATATCTTCCAGTAGATCACATTCTGCCTGATGCTTGGCCTGAAGTTTTGTCATCTGCTCAACCTGAATGTTTTTCAGCTCTTGTGTAACTTTCACCTACAAAAAACCCAAACAAACCCAAGGACCACTTATATTTTCTGTAGTTCAAGTCAATTTCAACAAGAAAACAAACAAACAAACCCACAGACCACTTATATTTTCTATAGTTGATGTCACTTTTCAACGAGAAAACAAAGAAACAAACAAACTGGAAAAGGCTTCAGAAGGTTGGCTTTACATTTTTAGTACTGGTGTAGTTTTCCTTTGAGCCTTGTGATCCTGCAGAGCTGAAATTCCAATACTTTAGGAACCTACTTGGTAAGTGGTAGAGAGCACCAATGGCACAGGTATTGGAAATGATTCGGTTTTGGAAAGGAACCTTGGAATTATTTCTACTTTTTTTTTATATAAAACAAGAGGTCTTGGCACTTAAGCCCTCTAGTGATCACAGGGAATTCACATATCGGCCTAAAAAATGATCACCAATATATCTGAACACATTATGCATTCATGAGGACAGAAATGCCAGACTGTTACTGCAGAGGGATGAGAAATTCACAGAGGAAGAGGGCACCCACCTCCCCCTTCTTTACTAGCCAGGCAAAAAAAAAATCCTGGATCTCATCAGCTTCTCTATTTTAGCTCTGAAAACCATGCCCCAGCAACAAGCACCCTTTAATCACATCACATAAAGACAAGTTTTTTACATGACACCAAAAAAATAAATCACATGTATGCCCCTGACTTTAAGGACAAAAAACGGCTATTTTTAACGTGAACTTTCAGCATTTTTGGTTTTATCTGTATATAAAAAAAGGCCCAACTGAAAATAAATAAACCCACGCGACACAACCCAGGTAATGGAAATAAGCTCAAATGAAATAATACAGGCAAAGAACGACACACATGTAAAATAAATAAACCACCAAACACAGACTAAAACTGAAATGACTGAAATGAAACTGGTTTTGTTTGACAAAAGCAGAGTCCATCCCTAAAATAAGAGGCTGGGAGACAAGAATGTGCCAAGGAGAGACCTTCACTGCAGCTGCCTACCAGGGCTACTCTGGGCATGACAAGGGAATCCTGTTCACGTTCCCTCCTCTCCTGGTCACTGTTACCCACTTCTCCACCTGGCAAACCCCTGCAATCTGCTCTCCTCCTCTCCCTACGGACAATTCCCAGCGTCACATCGGGAATCTCCAAGGAGCTGCAAACCATTACAGCCAAACCACCCTAAACCGGGCAGCATCACGGACGTGGACAGGCACGGATCTCAACCCCACGGAACTCCTTCCCCTGGGGCTGCACAGGAGCAGCTTCTCCGTCCTCTCCAGCTCTCCCTTCTCCCCAAAACCCGACCATTCCGCACAAACCCAAAATGACAGACCCACAGATCACTAGGGACCACCTCGAGACGCCGCTACGGCTCAGGTCTCCCAGATACCAACCTGCCTACCCAGACAAGCCACACTGGGCACAGCTTTTTTCCCAAATTTCCATTCCTGCTTGCCTCTGCTCCCAAACCAGTCCCCCCGATGGGCAGCACCCCACATTCCCACGGACCGCAGGGTCACCGAACAGCCTCCCCGACACATCTGCAGGTTGTTCCCATCGCACGTGCGAACGTGTGTGAAAATGCTGTACAATTCCGGCTGCCCCTGCTCCTGTGTGCTCCTGGCACACGCCGGGATAGTCTGCGTCCCTGGATCAACTCCAGACGTGACCTTCTTCCCCAAGACAACCAAGCCGTCGCTGTTGGCACCAACACACCACACGAGCCCCCAAGATTTCCGCGGTAGCACCCCACAAGCAGCACAACCTCAACGCGGCCGTGCAGCCAAGCCCTCCGCAGTCACTGCCCCCCTCCCAGCCCTTCCCCTGGAGAGCCTCCGCTGGAGATGGGGGTCCCTGACGGAGCGCTGCCCCTCATGCACCTCCATCCTCACCACTGCGTCCCCATCCGTGCCCTGTCCTGCCTCCCGAGCTCACTCTCAAGCCATCCCACCCCACCGCCACCCCGGGCCTCCGTACCCAGTGCCCAACACCCCCCGACATTCCCTCACGACCCACCTTG
>VZRX01018086.1:15753-47916 GCA_013398075.1 Notiomystis cincta | reverse complement strand
TGTGGGGTGCTCAGGAGGTGCCCAGAGGAGTGCAGTGCCCTCCGAAGCGCAAGTCCAGTGCAGGGTCCACACACCGGGGTTGGGATGTGGGATACAGCTGTGGCACGCCAGGGGTGCTTCCCAGCACAAACAGCCTTTCCCTTCCATCCAGCACTTCCCAGGCTGCCCAAACAAAGCGGGGCAGCAAGAGCCGGACTTGAGCTGAAGTATATAAGGAACCATCACCCCTGACAGCAGCTGGAGAAATCCCTTGAGGCTGGCACACAGGTCCTGGTGCATCCCAAGGGCAGCACACTGGGAGCAGAGCACCCGGACATGAGCCTTTGCAGGGGGATGGTTTCAACCAAAGGAAAACAAAACAAAGCTGAACCATTGAGCATTGCAGATGCAGAAAGCCCAGGAGGCAGAACTGATGCTCCCAGCCCTGTCATGTTTCTCTGTGTGTGAATTAAAACCCCCTGATCAGAGGTACTTTTGAGGGTTTTAACCCCCCTCCCCAGCACTGAAATTCCTGGCCTTTGCTTATTAGTTCTGCTGCAACGAAATCTTTGAAATATTCAAGTGCATTTGGCTGTTTCCCTTAAGCAAATTACCGGGGCAGTTTGCAGAGTGTCAGGCAATTCCCATAATTGCATTTTCCCAAGTGCTCCAGCGTTACTGCCGCTGCTCCATCACCGGCTCCTTCATTATTGATGAGCTGCTTTGCTCCAGCTCCCAGAAAATGACCCCTTGCCTTTAGAGATGCTTTAACCACCTTTAAAACTAAATGCAACTTGAATTTTCCTTTGCCCTCTAGCTATTAGTTTATTTAGTGCTGCTAATTAGTCTTAACTCTTTCTCCCCAGGAAACTTGAAATGATTGGTGAGACTTGGTGCATCAGCAGAGGCTGTGAAAATATATTGCATCTCTCTATTAGGGCTGCAAGGGGGTGGGATCTGTGTGTGCAGTCCTTCATGGAATCATGGAATGGTTGAGGTTGGAGGGGACCTTAAAGCTCATCTAGTTCCACTCCCCTGCCATGGGTAGGGACAACTTTTGCTAGCCCAGTTTGCTCAAAAACTCGTGCCCAGACTTCTGCATGCAGGACTGAGAAGCATTTTAGGTACCAGGCCTGCAGGCAGATGTATCATCCTCCCTTATCATGCAGTTGTTTTTCCACTATTTGCTTGTATTCTTCCATGAATAATTATATTTTATCTGTTTGACCACAGATTCCCTGAAGCCTGACTCATGGAATGCTGCAGGTTCGATGTGAGTCCTGGAGGAATTTGTATCTGGAATGATAAATCCTCATGGAATTGCCTCTTGTAGCTGCCCATGGCTCATCCACATCTTAATAATACTGCTGATAATCATGACAGGGGAGAAAATGAATGTGAAATAAAGAAGATTATCAAAAAGTCAACACTTTAAGTGTCTAAGTGTTGTATATTTTATCAAAATACTTGTTTTCATGGCATAATTTGAGTTTGGCATATGCTGAGCCTTTATCCCTTGATTTCTCCTTTCTAATTGCAGGACTTGAAGGCAGTTGAGTCTCATGGAATTCCAGGGTGGTTTGAGTTGGAAGGGATTCTTAAGGATCATCCAATTCCATCCCCTGCCATGAGCAGGGACACCTTCTGCTAGATCAGTTATTATTTTATATTTTATTGGCCTTTAATTTAATTTAATTTAATTTTGGTTTATTTAATTTAATTTATTTTCATTTCCTTCTGTCTGATTTCACTTCATTTCATTTTGCTTTATCTCATTTTTTATGAAGGAGGGTACAGAATAAGAGTCCCAGAGCAACATGCACCTCTCAGGGAGCCCCAACAGAGACGAAGCATAAAGGCTGGAAACCCCAAGAGCCAAATTCCAGCTGGTGGTGACAACCCACAGCTGAGAACAGAAATTTGGAGAGGAACTTTAAGCAATGGAGCTGCCGTGATTCCCATCCTCAGGAGAAGGCACCGCGTTCCATCCCGGCTCCCAAGCGGCCGCCCCGCGGTCCCGTTGGGCCTCTTCATTCCTCACATCTGAATTTAATCCCCGCAGGGGTTTGAACCTTTTTAAGTTCAAACCGAGGGCTCTCAGCTGCCAGGATGCGCTTCCCAGCGCGATCCGGCGAGTCGGGACCCGCGCCGGGCGGTGATTAAGGCGGCAGCTCCGGCTGCCAGAGCCTTGGCGGAGCAGCCGCTCCAGCAGCAAATCCCAGGCGCTGCTGATAGCGCGGATTTCGCCTGCTGACCTGGCACGAGCGGTCCTGGCACGAGCTTGGCTCGCCAGCAGAAGCGTGGAGGGAGGGGGCTGCCAACACAGCAGCTCCCGAGGAGCTTCCTCTGGGGAAGTCGGCTTTTCCTATGAAATACATGATATTTAAGTGTAGTAAATATGAATATTTAGGAATATCATAGGAGCCCAGAAGGGTTTAGTTGGAAGGAACCTTAAAAAATACCTCATTCCACCCCTGCCATGGGCAGGGACACCTTCCACTAGCCCAGGGTGCATCAAGCCCCATCCAACCTGGCCTAGGACACTTGCAGGGATCTGGAATGTCCCAAACTGCTCCAAGGAGCAGGTAAAGCTAGAAACTGGGTTTGAGATTATCTGACATCCACAATTCTGTTCTGAGTGTTTCTTCCATGCCTTCAAAGCTCATGTGGCACTGAACCTTCCAGCCTTCCTTCCTTCCTTC
The DNA here is from genome assembly GCA_013398075.1 of Notiomystis cincta. Taxonomy (NCBI): domain Eukaryota; kingdom Metazoa; phylum Chordata; class Aves; order Passeriformes; family Notiomystidae; genus Notiomystis; species Notiomystis cincta. Next base: position 45,235 of record VZRX01018086.1, on the reverse strand, counting down.
AATGAAAAGGAGAACATCAGGCTGGGGCCGGAGCCTCCAGGCTTTCCCCACGTGGGGGTGCCATGTGGATGCAAACCACACCGGTCCTGCAGCCACGGGAAGAGGACAAATGACACCTCAGCAGCTGACACTGCTCACTGCTTTCTGCCAGGAAAGAAAAACGTAAAGAAACACTAAAGGGTAAAGAAAAATAGGAAAGAAAATGTATGGGTTGGGAAGAACAAGACGCAGGAAGCACAAAATATACAGGTGGGGGAAAATAAGTTTCAGAGGTCATGATGCATTTCCCCTCATCCGTAGAATTCCTTGCTTCTTGCGTGCTTTGGCATTGCCCTGTGGAATTAAAATCCCTCTTTGGGGCTTGTTGTAACCTGGTGCAGATTGAGGGAACCGTGAAGGAGCTGTTGGGGAGCCCAGGGCATGGAATCAGCCTCCTCCAGGTCACAGCGGGGCGGAAGGACTCGTCCTGCAGCCGGGATGGCTGCGGGGGGCTGGAGGTCCGGCCGGGCTGGAAGGGAGCCCGAGCAGCCCTGCCGCGTCCTGCTTGGGCCTGTTCCACCACATTTCGGGAAGGCTGGTACACCCAAACTGCTTTGTTCCCCTTGCTCCACTGTCCTGGCCTCTCCCCATTCCTCTCTTCTAATGTTTATCATACCTGCAGGGGTGAGACTGGGATTAATTTCCATGAGAACACGTTGAAAGTGTAAATATCTCTGAGCAGGGACGCTTGGCAGGTTTATGGGGTTTGTTTTCCTCCAGGAACTGGCAGCTCTCCTGCTCCTTCCTTCTCTGGTTGCGTGTGACCAGACGTGAACATGAGGCATCTGGACATCTGGAGCAGGACTCGGTGTCTGCCCTTTGTCCCATCCCAGTATGGCTGTGCTTCCAAGGCCATCCAGGTGCTTCTTGGTGCTTTGAAGTGGATGTAGCCTCTCTGCTGACGTAAAGCCCCATCCAGTCTGGCCTTGGACACTTCCAGGGATGGGGCAACCACAGCTTCTCTGGGCAGCCTGTGACATGGCCTCCCCCACCCTCATTATAAAAAACTTCTACCTCATATCTAAACTAAATCTCCTCATTTATAGTTTAAAACCATCACCCCTTGCACTATCACAGCAGGCCTTTCTTAAAAGTTTGTCCTCATCCTTCTTATAGTCTCCATTTGATTTCCCACACCTTCCTTGGGAGTACAAGCTAGTCAGACTGACAAATCCTGCTGTAAATTGGCTCTGGCCTTATGGAGACAGATCTGATCCCAAAAGTTTCAATGTCTCCAGGTCACAGAGACCTGCTGCTGCCAGCAGCACACCAGGATAGGGCTGTCCTGTGAGCAGTCCTGCTATAAATTCCCTGCCTGGTGGTGCGTTGCCTTCGCTGCTGCTCTCCCCCTTTTCTTGTTAATGTGTAACCCAAAACTCGCCGGGGCACATTGCTGTGATCTCAGCATTATCTGTCTCGCCCAGGTCCATCCCTGCCTGCTCCCAGCTGGGGCATTTTTATCTGCAGGTGGATAGTGGTGTGTGAAGGACAGCAGTGGAGAGGGCTGAGTATCCTGGATCAGACTTTAGAGCCTCTTCCAGTGCCTAAAGGGTCACCAAGAGAGCTCCAAGGGACTTGGACAAGGCCTGGAGTGACAGGACAAGGGAATGGCTTCCCACTGCCAGAGGGCAGGGATAGATGGGTTACTTGGAAGGAATTGTTCCCTGTAAGGGTGGGGAGGCCCTGGCACAGGGTGCCCAGAGAAGCTGTGGCTGATCCTGGATCCCTGGAATTGTTCAGAAATGTGTAGATGTGGCACTTGGGGATGTGGTTTAAAGGTGAAAATGGTGGTGCTGAGTAATGGTTGGACTTGGTGGTCTTACAGGTCCTTCCCAACCTTAGAAATCTTCTATTTCTGAGGTCTCTTCCAATATGACCCATTTTGTGACTCTATGATCCTTCCAGGGCAGCTGAGGAAAATTCCACCTTGGACAGAGAGTGAATAACCACCTGAAGGGAGGTTCTGCAAAAATGTGTCTGAGAGCAGCTTTGGGGGCCAGGAGTTTCACAGGGCTCAGGGCTACTGTGTGGCTGGGAGAAGATGTGGGGAGCCCTTCTCCTCCTTATTTACAGCTGCAAAGGGACAGGGACTGCTGGATTGCTTTCTGCATCCATGGTGGATGTTCAGGAAGGTCAGGGCACATCCAGAGCAGGAGTGGGTGGGAAATGCTGGGTCAGGAGTGCTGTGGGAAGAGCTGGTTGATCTCCAGAGCAGGAGGACAATGGAGATGCTGGCACCTGGCTGCTCCCTGCCCTTATCAGAGCACTGCTCTCCCTGGGCTTCAGCTGCATGGGGACTGTATCAGCCCACAGCTGCTGGGCTGGACAGGGATGGCTCCTTTCCAGTGTTCCCCACTGGGCCACATCCCATTGCAGCCCTGGTTATCAGCACCAGCCACCCCCTCCACCCTGGCACTGAGTTGTTCCAGGTGCTTTCACATGCAGATGCCTCCATTCACCCTGGCCAGCCTTAATATCCCTTTTTCACCTCTCTTCCTACAGCCAGGGAAGCAGGGAAGAAGCTGTGTCCTTCCTGAAGAAAAGCCCTTTCCCAACCTCAAACACTCCCAGCTATGAAGCCCAGGAGCTCAGCTCTTGTTCAGCCAAGGGGAAATGCAAACCTTGGGATTTGGATGCAGCCTCAAATCACAGAATCACAAAATGTTTTGTGGAAAAGACCTTAAAGCTCACCCAGTTCCACCCCCTGCCTTGAGCAGGGACACCTTCCAGTAAACCAAATTGCTCCAACTTGGCCTTGGACACTTCCAGGGATGGGGCAGCCACGACTTCTCTGGAAAACACGTGCCAGGGCCTCGCCACTCTCATGGTAAAGAATGAAGGTAAAAATCCTGCATATGGATTCCATTTTCCCAGCACCTTTTCCAAACAAGAAATGTCTCTGTCAAGTCTTCCCCTAACACTGAGTGCCAGTAAAGGAAACAGAGAGGAATCTCCTAAGAAATCTCCTTTTGTAAGGAGACAGGACCCAGATGAGAGGAAGCACCTGGATGCAGACAGGAGGACAGGACATCAGGAGATGAATGTGTGGCCCTAGAGGTGAGCAGCCATGGAGATCTCAGAGTTACCCATCCTCTGCCAAGGCTAGGAAGGAAGTGAAACTGGACACGGAGTTGAAAGTGTGGCAAAAGTCAATTTCAACACATTTTTCCCCATCCTGTGCGTGGCCTGGCATGTTCCTTCCAGAGGGTAGGTGTGGGAAAAACATGGGTTTAGAGCTGGATCTTCATACACAAAGGGGAACCAAAACTTCCTGAATGAAGGAGAAGTGGTGGGAGTAATGTACTGATGTGTCTCCAGCTGATTTAATCCCTATTCCTCTCTATTTCCCAGAGGTAATGCTCTGGGCTGCAGCATGCTGCTTGCTGAAGCAAAGTGACCACAAAGCTCCATCCTGAGAGCAAAAGTGGTTTATCCCTGCTGTAAATGAGCAAAGACTCAGAGATCAACCCTGCTCCTGCCACTTCATCTCTTCTGCTGCTTTTTTTTGCTACTGAAATGATGTTATTTGGAGGGTGAGGCTTTGAGAGGTGGAGAAGTGAAAACCCCAAAATGTGAAGGAAAATAAGAAAGGGCCCCAGAGATTTTTATTCTCCTGAAGCATTATGGCTGTAAGACATTATGGCTGTAATTACAAATCAAAGCATTTTAACAATAAGTAATCCCCTAATTTAATATCCCAATGTAAAAATAGAGATCTATTGAGTGATTTGAGTTTTCTATGAGCTGGAATTTCTGCTTTCAGCCTGAGCACCAGAAAACAGCAATAAACGCCATACAAATACTATAATTCAGTGCTGGTTACTCACCAAAAGGCAGAGAACAGCCCCATGTTGCCCTCCCAAAGATGAGTTTGTTCCATTTTAGTGGATTATCAGTGCCTGAGAGCACTAAGTTAGGGCATTTGGGCACACAGTTTAGTGGTGAACATGGAGGGTCAGGGTGATCTTAGATGACTTTTCCAACCTTAATGATTCTGTGATTCTAAATAAGCCTGGGCTCAGCTGAGCTGGCAGCTGGGTTTAGTACATCACCTGCATAAAACCAGTCCCTCTCCACTAGGAAGACCTGTGATTTTCCAGAGAAATTTGCTTTTCCTGCTTCAAGGGCATCGCTCCTGCCCTGGGAAAGGTTCTTTTTCCCAAACAGCTGATAGGAAACAGTGGCAAACACGAGAGCCATGCCAGGGAGTGAGTGTTCATCTCTGAGTCACAGGGGAAATGAAACAAGAATTTGTGCCGGCTTTTAACGCCATGAAATACTTAATCCGTTTGCTTTGCCCATCCACAAATGCAGATCTTAAATCTGGAAAGTCACAGCACTTGGAGGCATAAACATGAGCTTGGTTAAGCTTTATATTGGCCCTTCAGAGAGAAGATGCCTATCTGGGAATGTTTGGCTTAAGAAAGCTCATGAAAAGGGCTCTAGAGCCAGGCTGGGAGAGCTGGGGATGGTTCAGCTTGGAGAGGAAAAGGTTCTGGGAAAACCTTAGAGCCCCTTCCAGTGCCTAAAGGGGCTCCAGGAGAGCTGGAGAGGGACAGAGGCCTGGAGACACAGGACAAGTGGGAATGGCTTCCCTGCCAGAGAACAGGGTCAGATGGGATATTGGGAAGGAATTGTTCCCTGTGAGAGTGAGGAGGCCCTGGCACAGGGTGCCCAGAGAAGCTGTGGCTGCCCCTGGATCCCTGGAAGTGTTCAAGGCCAGGTTGGACGGGGCTTGGAGCAGCCTGGGCCAGTGGAAGTTGTCCCTGCCCATGGCAGGGGGTGGCACGGGATGATCTTTGAGGTCCCTTCCCACACAAACCACTCCATGATTCCATGATCTGGCCAGCATTTGCATGAGCAAAACTGTGCCATGAAGCCCCACATCTCCCAGGTGTGCCCCGGATGCATTTAACCATGCAAAATAAGGATTTTCCATCCTTGCTGCTGCTGCTGCCTTGGCAGGCACATTTTGCTGCCCATGATTGCTTTTTTACATGTCCAGACTCCCAAAAATGCCATGCAGAGCTGCAGAGCAGCTCTGACTCAGCTGCTGTGCCACGCTTGGCTGCTGGCAGTGGCGTCCCAGGTCAGGCTGGAACACGACGGGGAACCTCCAAGCTGGGAACGCCCTGGACAGCCCTGTGCCACTAACGCTCCCGGCTCTGGCTCCAGGTGGCACCTGGGATGCACATCAGTGGTTGCAGGACACGGTGGCTCCACGGCTGCACAAGCTCAGGTGAACTTTGCCCACACGGAGCACCTCGTGGCCCAGGTGAGACGGATCTGCCAGCCAGGGTTGGGAAGGGAGCACTGCCTGGATTGTCAGGACATGGGGATGTTTTTTGTCTTCTAAGCACCCCTTTTCCCATTACAAAAGGCATTTCCCAGGGATAGGTGGTGCCTGGGACCAGCCTGCTTCTGATCTCGCTGAGACCTAAACAGAGCCCTCTGCCTTGCTCATGTTTTTGTCAGCCCTCTGTGGCATCCCCTTGTCCCACTCCTCCCCAAAGATCCACTCACTCCTCACAGGCTTCCTGGATACACCAGGTGGCACAGGGACCCCAAATGAGGGTGTAATTGGGTGGCACAAGGACATGGCCTATGTGCTATCCTCTAACAGCAGGAAGTGACTGGACAGCTGGGAGGAGAAGGGATATGAAGGGTTAATCCAATGCCTGGCTCTGGGCTGTTGATCCCACACATGCAGCTGCACTTGGGAGATCCTCTCCTGCATACTCCAGGGAGTCCTGGAGGGCCAGGACAGGCTCAAGAGCTCTTTGAACCACCTCCATCACTCCTGTAACCACCTGCATGATGGAATGGGAATGCTCCAGGAGTTTGGGAGCAGAACTGGGCTGAGGAGCATGGTTGGCTTGAGGGAGGCAGGGCTGAGGGAGGAGCTGGAGAGGTCCCACTGGGGAGTAGGAAAATCTCCATCCCTGGAGGCAGTCAAGCCTGTTCTTGACAAAACCCAATCTCACTGAAGGTCAGGCTTGGAGCAGAAACTGCAGATAAACCCCAAGCCTCAGTTATTCTGAGGAGCGCAGGGCTTGGTTCAGAGGTTGTGCCCCAGTTCCTGTGGATGCTGGTCCCACAGTCCTGCCCTTTATCCTCTGTCTCACTGGGGTTTAGGGTTTCTCATGGAGAGCTGAATGTCAGAGCAGAGGGCACCCATCAGTTCAGCAACAGACTTCCCACACGCCCTAAAACCACGTTGGTGTGAGATGATCACATCCCACCTCCTCATGGCCCTCATGGAAGGCCACAGAATAGTTCGGGTTGGAGAGGACTTTAAAGGTTACCTAATTCCACTCCCTGACATGGGCAGGGACACCTTCCACTAGCCCAGGTTGCTCCAAGCCCTGTCCACCCTGGCCTTGGACACCTCCAGGGATCCAGGGGCAGCCACAGCTTTTCTGGGCACCCTGTGCCAGGGTCTCCCCACCCTCACAGGGAACAATTCCTATCCAATATCCCATCTGACCCTGCCCTCTGGCAGTGGGAAGCCATTCCCCATGTCCTGGTCAGCACCAGGATTGAGCCTTGCCCAGAGCTGCCTCCTTTTCCCCCTGCTCCCAGCTGCCTCCATCCCTCCATAGCCACAGTGGGGCAGGAAGCAGGGAGCCAGAGTGTTGTGGAGGGTCACCACTGCGCTGGGGATTCCCCAGCCCGGGCTGCTGGCCCTGAGGGACAGGGCAAGAAGCAGAGAATTGTAGCATTGTATCCCAAAATAGCTGCCTCCCTACAAAGGAAAGGTCCACGGAGTGCCAGTGAGCAGAGGGTTTCCTCCTGCCACAGGAAGGTGAGTGACTCACTCCTGTGTAAACTGGAGGCAATCCCTCTCCCTGGTGATTATCTATCTGGAGAGAAATCTCCATCCGCTTCCCTTGGAAATACCTGCTCCCCAAATTATCTCTGCCTAGTGTTTGCTTATCAGATAATCTATTTGTTCTAAAAATCACAGAGCCCTGAGGGTTCTATCTGTGGCTCCAAGGCTTTGCCATGGACACTCCATGACTGACTCATTGAAAGGGACAGCTTGGGCAGTGCCTGTGCCTGGAATCATCAGGAAACACCTGCAGGCTCTCAGCTAAGGGAAGGGTCTCCCTCATGGGGTTTCCTAACCAGGAAGAGGTAGATCCCAGTGACAACTGTCGTTTCTACACAAGTCTCTGGTTCAGTTTTAATGACAGCCTGAGGTGAGTGTCATTAAATGTCATCAACTGCAGGATTCAGGGTCCAGACTTGGCTTTCATGGTAGGCTGCAGGGTGAAGTTCATGTAGAAGCAGGGAGCACCACCATCATCTCTCCAGGGAAAGCCCCACTGGCACCAGGAGCAGCCCTGGGAGATGTAGAGAAGGAACCCTGGTTTTGTACTAAGCTGCTTCAGGTACATTTGGATGCCACAGGTTTGGTCCATCCAGCTGGGAAAATGATGCTGTTCCAAAGGTTTGTGTCTTTGCAGATCCCACTGTCCTCCCCATCTCCTGTGCCGCAGACTATCAACTCCTCTTTCCCTTGGGATAATGGAATTTCTGTTCCCTTTCCCTCTCTCCTTGCCCACACATCCTCTGCTCCTTAAGCACAACTTACCTCTTCAGTTAGAGATGGTCTCACTGACACCCCCTCCATTAGGCTCTCAATTACTCTCCTCTTGTATTTAACTTGGAAACTCGTTCCTGTCATTCCAGGACTTGTTTGGACAAAAACCAAGCACAGGACCAGCTGTAAGAGCTGGTCAAACAACCTCAGTGCCTCCAAAGCTTGTTGCGCAAACTTGGGCTTTCCAAGACTGCTTGGCTGAGGGCTGGGAGTAGATTTACACAGAATTAACCATTTGACATGGGGGAATTGGCTTTCTTTTAGCTCAGGATGGTCCCTAGCTCCATGTCCAGCTCATGGAGGACGCTGTACCTGGCTGGTGGCAAGCCCACTCCTGGCCAGGGGATCCCCAGCACTGGGAGTGCACAGGCAGCATCCCGAGGCTTTTGCTCCGCGCCGGCCGCATCAGTGACTCCGAGCCAAGGAGCCAGCCTGGGAGACTCCGGATTAATCTCTGGAACGTGACCTTTACATGCTGGGAGTGGTGGGAGAGATATTTTAACTGCAGTGGCAAAGGTCCAAAGGAGAAACACCAGCCAGGCCCTAGATAACAATATTGGACTCCTGACAAGGACTCCAGCTGGGAATGAGCCTCAGGACTGGTCTCTCTTCTCAGGGGGGGACAAATCCACGTGGACCCGATTTCCCACCTTTCCTCTTTGCTCCAGCCAGGAAAACAGAGGTCCCAGAACTCTGCACTCCTGAGGGTGGGCTTCAAGAGCCCAGTTTGGGTCTAACTGGTGCGTTAAATGCAAAAATACAGGAAAATGCAATTCAAAAAAAAAACAATGACAATGGAGGGTTTTTTAAATGGAGAAGCTGAATTGCATCCATCCTCTGCAGGGAGGTTGTCCTGCCCAGGGCAGCGCTGGAGTCCCATCCCTGGAGGGATTTAAAGCCGTGTGGATGTGGCACTTGGAGACATGGGTCAGTGGTGGCCTTGGCAGTGATGGGAGAATGGGGGTTGTACCTGATGGTCTTAAAAGTCTTTTTCAGCCTCAATGATTCCATTATTTTTATTGAGAGTCGAAGCAGATCTCATGTTGGTTTTCTTCCAACAGGGTTTGTGTCCATGGGGAAACTGCTGAAGGATGACTTGAGTGTAGGAGGATGTCACCAACCTTCTCCCAAAGGGCAGGAAGCAGGATGGGTCACCCAGCAGGCTTGTTGGGACATTGGGAAGGTGTAATGGTGCCCTCCCCATCATCACCCATCCCTCAAATCCCCACATGATCAGTTTGGGCTCTAAAGAGATACTTGGTGTGATTCTTTCACCCGTTTAAAGTGAATTTAAAATAAAATTTATTTGAAGTTAATTTAGATGGACATCTCCAAGGGGGCTTCAGGCATGGGCTGGACTCACTGGGGTTGAGCAAACCTCCTGTTTTCTGGGCTGAGCTGGATAAGGATCATCTCCTTGTGTGGATTTCTGGGGTACAGGGCCATACCCTGGGGTGTCTCAGCAGGAATCTCCCTGAGGACACAAGGGTTGTTTTGGAGCAGAGGGGGAAGGAAGTGATTTCAAAAGTCCCATAGTGAGAACAAGCCTTTTTTTTTTTTGAAACAAAGAGATTCCAGGGTGGGACCCTTTGCTGGTCTCCATGGTCTCACTGCTGGGAGCTGAGAGTAAAAATAATGACCCACAAAACGACTGGAAAATGGCTTTTTCTCCAGCACCAATGGGAACTTGTTCCTGAGCCTCTCTGTGGCTTTTCTTTGCTGAGGATTTAATGGGGATCAGGTAAAAAAATGGGAGACATGGAATGCTATGGGAGCCCTGCCACTCCATCCTTTGAACCACCATTAGGTGCCAGACTGAGCTGCTGGTGGGTCAGCCAAGCAGTGACTCCACAAAATTTGGGGGTGAGTGGACCCCACAGTACAGCTGCCCATGCCCACTGAATCCCACCAAGTTGCTGCCAGGGATCCAGGCATGGCTGGGATCACTCCTGCACAGCTCCTCAGCAGCTCTGCAAATAGAGAAATGAGGAGAAAGGAGCCTTTTTCAGGAGAGCCTCTTCCCCAGCACTATTTTAGGCCGGGACAATTACATGGATGGGTCACTGCTGCTGGTTTTAGGAGGGCTTGGTTTGAGGAGATATGTTTACCTGTGTCCTGGAATACCAGGATCAGTGCAAAACCTCCTCCAGCAGCAAGTTCTGTCCTCCAGGACACCTTTTCCACCAGCTCCTGCTGTTGCAACTTGCTCAAACCATCTTGAATAAGACCTTGAATGGGTTTGTTTGGTTTGTTTTGTTTTAAATATCTGCCTTATTTACTATTTTCTAGGCAGTCCCAGAGGAAGAGGAAGTGTCATGAAATTTGGCAGAAAACTCAGCATCTCTCCTCCTAAGAAAGCCATCAGTGGGTCAGCAGAAGCAGACATGGCTCTGCCAGAGCTGACCTCGTTCAGTTTTGTGGCTTTTTTGTGACTCCCCCCCCCCTCTCTGCCTGGGCTGCAGACCAGAACCATATCTGGGAACCCACAGTACACATAGCCCGAGCCTATGGGTTAATTTTAACACATCTGCCCTGGTGTGAGGTGTTTATTTATTTATGGTCTTCCTAGAAGCAACACTTCTGGCCACAACAGGATGCTTGTGTTTTAGGGTCCAGATGAGAGGTCGTGGCAGCACCTCTATCTCTCTTTGCAAGCATCATCCTGAGGGGGGAAAATGCACTTGGAGTCTGAAAACCCCTCCGAAAAACCTGGGCTATGTAGAAGCTCAGAGGAAGAGCGAGTGGCACCTCCATCACCCTCCTGATGGCGAGGAGGAGGAGGGGAGGGACATCACATGCGCTCAGTAGGGAGGAAACGAAAGCTGTGCTAAAAAAATCCCCCAACCGCCGGTGGAGAAGAGAAAATCCACACCCAGATGGCCACAGCCACAAAGCAAAGCCCTCCCTGCACTGAAGCAACATGTTCAAGGCTCGCTGCTTGCAACTGCTTGCCCCAGAGGGCATCACAGGCACTGGGTCTCCTCCAATTCCCTCTTCCCCCAGAAGCACCAGCCTCCAATAGCAAAGTTCCCCTGTGCCCTGTCTGCATCCATTCATCAGTTCCTATTAAAGGGATTAGTGGAAAAGGGGTGGGAAAGGGTGGAAAGTGTTTCTCTGTGCTCAGCACCTGCCCACCACCACCTCCTGAGTGCTGCAGCCTCAGAAGTGGCAGGAGGAGATTCCCCCAGAGCATGTGCAGAAGAGGGATGGACAGAGGGACTGGCTGCTGGTACAGGAAATGGCCTCAAGTTACACCAGAGAGGTTTAGATTGAGTGTTCAGAAAGGTTTCTTGACTGAAAGGGTGGTCAGGCATTGGAACAGGGAAGTGGTGGAGTCACAGTCCCTGGTACTGTTCAAGAAGTGTGTGGATGTGGCACTTGAGGACACTTGGTTTAGCAGCAAACACAGCAGTGCTGGGTTAACAGTTGGACTCCATGATCTTAGAGGGCTTTTCCAACCCTACTAATTCCAGGACTCTATGCTTTTCCTGCCCCAGCTCCTACCTCCAACCAACCCACCCTATTTTGGGGCTTGGTTGGCTGCTGATAAAGTGCTCCTACGTCTCTCTCCAGCCCCACCTGACCTCATCTCCAGCACACCCCAATGGTACCATGAACAGAGGCTTCATTCTCCAGCTGCATGGGCTTTTGTTGCCCCTTAAATCTGCTGATGGGCCTGGATAAGAACATCCTGGAGGGAGAATTCACATATCCTGGGAAGTTGCAAAATCTGCTCCCGTGGGATGTCCCTCCTGCAAGCCCAGTCACACAGGGCAGGTTTCTGTGTCCCAGTTAGGTGACTGGACACCTTTCCAGCCAGGAGACAACAAAAAGTATCAAGGTAGGATCAGGCCTCAGTTTGTACTTGCATAGGTCTAGGTGAGTGCTCCCCTTCTCCTCTCCCACCAGCCAACACCAGGCAGGGCTGCAGGCTCAGCCCAACACTCCCAAATTCTCCTCCTTGCTGCACCTAAGGCTTTATAAAACAAACAAACAAACAAAAGGCAAAAAAGAAGAGATTTGACATATCATAGCTTGTCTCCAGCACTTCTGCCAGTGTCTCCCATGAGCTGCACCCATGGGTGCAGCGCAGGCTCTGCTGTGGGCAGCCTGACCTTCCCGGTCCACCCATTCCTGTATCACATTCTTGCCTGCTAGTCAACATGGAAATGTTTTGAAAGCGTCTTAGAAACCTGCCTGGCTGCCAAAACAGTTGAAAAATGAAGCCATGAAGGGAAACGTGGGGCTGCTTTCCAGGTCGGCTCACTGGGTATTGCCTCCGTCTTCTACACTACAGCTGCACAAATCATTTGCTTTTCAGTGGGATTTAAAACATCTGCCTCTTCCTTGGGCTTGTTTGAGCTGCTGTAGAGCTGAGAAACAGAGATTTGGGGCAAGAGAGGCTCTGGTTTTGGGTCCTCTGAGTGATAGGTGACCTGCATGAAGGACAGAAGTGAGTAAGGTGGGTTAGGGTTGACACCCTCCTTCCATCTCCCTCACGCCCTAACAAGTGGAGAAAAGTCAGAAAAAGCAAAAGAAGGGAAAGAAAAGGGTTTTCTTTGCAGTGGGCAGAGAAGCTGGGAAGCTCCTGCTCGCTGGAAGCTGCTGGGACTTCAACCAGGCTTGGAAAAGGTCTGATGGGAAGAGGACTCTCCATGGGACCACTTCCCTGCTCCAAAGAAGCTTTGAGAAAAACATCTCCTCGGGCCTGCTGAAGCATCCAAGCAGGCCTCTCAGCTGGCCTGGCCATAATTAATCACCCCTGGAGACGAGAAGGGCGCCTGCCTCTTGTCTTTGTTGTTTGGCTTTATTTTGTGGAGGAAGAGCTGCGGGTGTTCGGACCTTGGAGGACCAGGCGGGGGGAGACGGAGCCAGGCAAGGGCTGCTGAGCAGCAGCAACACCCTACAGGTCACAGCTCATGCAAGGACAGCAACAACTCCCTGGACATCATCCACATGTCCATCCATCACCCCTGGACAGCATCCCTCCTTTGGAGGGTGAAGGATCTGGAGGATGAAACCAAGGTGCTGTGGTTTGGTGAACCTAACCTTCATCCAAGACGTGTTTCCAAATCCAGGAGAGATGGGCTAAACTCAGACCCGGGGCAGTGCTGGGCAGCTTCACCCGGCTGAGCCTCGCTCACCAGCTCTGCCCAGGCATCTCCCTCCCTCTGGGCAAGCAGAAAGCCTGTCCTTCCTCCCTTATCAGCCCCAAATAGCTGTGATGTGATGTATTGTTTTCCCTCCTCAAACAAATTACATCAGAAGAAGGAAACAGGAATAATTTTTTTTGCTCTTTTCTGGCATGGAGGTCCATGAGCAAGATCTCTGTGCAGCACTGTGTCCATGCCAGGAGTTCATATCCTCTCAATGTTTCCTCAGCCAGCTGCCACTTTCTGCTGTTGAATAATAGATGCCATTGGTGTCCTCCCGTCCTCCATCAGGGGCTTCATGGTCCCCCTCAGTCATATCCAGGGGCTCAAGGACCCCCACATGAAATCAGATCCAGCTGGAGAAGGAGGACCTGGCTTTCACCCAGGGACACAGATGGGGAATACTCAGGGGAGCAACAGGGCTCGCTCCACACTTGCAGTGGTGGAAAACAACCGGGCCACCTGCACGTGACCCAGTGGGGCTGTTCCTGTCCAGGAACCCTCCAGCCCCCCAGATCTGAAGGTCTTTCACCCAGGTGAATGAGCCCCACTGGGAAGGTTGGGTTGAACCTGGCTACTGCTTCTCTTGGGCAGAAGCCACCTGTGGGAGAGGGCAGGCTGAGAAGGCGCTGGCCTTCCACAGCTTCCTGCAGCTTCCCGGGAGGCAGTGTTGTGCCAGGACTCTGTGGGACAGCAGTTCAAAGAAGACACGGCAAGGAGCAAACCTCGAGCAAACCTTCTGCCATGTCCTCCTGGTTCCAGCAATGATGAACAGTCCCAATATCCCGGTCCTGGCATCAGTCCCACAGTCCTAGCACGTGTGGAAGTGAGTCTGGTTTCAGTCCCGGCTCCAATCCCATCCATGGCCCCATTCCCGGGGGAGAGAGGTGGGAGGGGTCCTGTCCTTGTCCTAACTCCGGCCCCATCCCCGGGGTAGGATTTGGTAAACAATCATCTCTCTCCAATGTCAGTCCCAAGTCTGATGCCATCCATGCTCCCATTTTTGGAGGATCGGGGGGTCTCCTGTCCTAGCCCTTATCCCGGTCCCATTCCCGAGGGAGAAAGGGGAGAGCGGTCGGTGTCCTGTCCTGGTCCCAGCCCCCATCCCATTCATACTCTCATCTCCGAGGGAGGGTGCTGGAATATCCCGACCCCAGCGCTGATCCCGCGCACGGTCCCATCCCGGGAAGAGAGCTCCTGCCCCGTCCCCGGGGGAAGGGGCGGTCCCAGCCCCGGGCGGGGCAGTTCTGGCCCCGGTCCTGCCCCGTTCCAATCCCGTTCCCAGCGCCGGGAGGGAGGTGCAGCCCCACGCCCGCCCCGTCTCTGCTCACACGCGGCGGCGGCGCCGGGAGCGGCGGCACCGGGAGCGGCGGCACCGGGAGCGGGACCGGGGCGGGGGAAGGACCAAAGCCGGGCATGGCTTGGCCTCCGCCGCCCTCCTGAGCGGGGCGATCGGCGCTGAACCCCCGGCACCGACCCCCGGAACGGAGCCCCCGGCTCGGCATCGCCCGGTGAGCGCGGCCGCAGCGGGCGGGGGACCGTGAAGGGACCGTGAAGGGACCGTGAAGGGACAGTGAGGGGATCAGCGGGGGATGTGGGGATGCGTGTCCTGCCCACGACAGGGAAGGACGTGAGAAACTCGCGCATGCGGTGGGAATGCGGACACGGGTGGGGGGGACACGACACGCACGCACACAGGCACAGCGGTGAAGGGGACACGCGCGCATATGAATAGGGGACACAGGCGAATGGGACACAGACGGGTGGGACAGGGACACGCACACTGGTGGGGGGACACACACACTCCCCTGTGCACACAGACGTGAACACGGACACAGACATGCACCCGCTCACGGTGGTGACACCTGTTGCTGGCTGGGTGACATGGGTGTCACCGGGTCCCAGGGCACCCAAAGCAGGGAGTGGGGCACTGCATGGACAGAGCCGAACCCTGGCTCTCCTGCTCTCCTTCTCTCAACCCCGCATACTGCCCAGGCTGGCACTAAAACTGTCCCCAAAGCCCTAAAGTGCCCCAAGACAGGGCAGGGGGAACCGCAGCCAGCAGGGAGTCACTGGCATGGGCTGGTGCTTGCACAAATGGTTCAAACTGGGCACTCAGGGAAGCCTCCTGCTCCTTTTGCTCCTCTTTGCCTGAATAATTGGATTTTTTATGCATTAATTCACAGTAATATCTGTGCTGCTCAGTTTCTCCCTTCCCTGGGGAATTCACTGGCTGTTTACCCGTGATTTCCCGTACACACCTCTGGTTAAAGCCATGGAGCTGACTCCCTGCTTTACTCCCTGTGTTTTTCCACCTCTTTGCATGCTGGGCTCCCTATGTAATTTCTTTGTGAGTGTTTTAATTTACATTGAAATGGGTGATACCCTGATTTCAAACAGTTTGACTCCTTCTAGCTGCTCCTAACCTCCAAAACACCCTTTTTCGTGGAGCTGGTCACTGACTGACATCACTACAGGAACAACTTTAGGGGCAAAATATCTTATTTCTCTTTCTGTTCCAGTTTTCTTATCAGTTTATTGCAAAAGCCATTTGGCAACCCACTGCCTTCCTGTATGTGAGGTGAAGAGCAGCAAACTCAGCTCTGGAGGGCCACCAGCATTGGGGGATGGTGGCCGTAGCTCGTGGTCACTGCTGCCAAAATTGGGCCATTCCATTACCACCAAATTCCTCTTGTTTTCCCTCAAGCAAAGGGTGGCTGATAGACTAAGGGGCTCCAGTGCAAAGGGAGAGACCCCAGAATGTGCTGAGCCCCAAAGTGTGGACACATGCTGGGGCTTAGTGTGTTATAAAACCCCCAGAAGGATTTCTGACGGTCACGGCACTGAGTGACTTTATCCTGTCTCTGCCCAGTGCGATTTTTATCTCGGGTTGTTGACATGGAGCCAAAGCCATGAATAGTTCTCTGGCAGTGGAGCGTGCTGCTGGCCACACCAGGCTCCCTCCTCAGTGCTGGGCAGCCCCCACTAAAACCTGAGTGGGAACCTCCCATGAAGCCAACACCCTGCTGCATCCACGGGATGCTCCCTGTGGAGCAAAAGATTATCCCCCAAAGCCCACTCGGTGTGGTGCCATGGTGGAGCCCAATGCTTGTGTTATCCTGGTTGTCCCCCAGATTGCCTTTGGTTTTTCCATGCTGGTTGTGCTGGACTCTCTTGGTGTGGGCAGGAGGCTGAAGGTATCCATGGGAATGTCCCTTCTCCCAGATACAGAGTTTGTAGGGTTACCAAAAAGCTGATGACTGAGCAGAAACTGGTCCCACACTCTTCTCCCAGTTTGACTGTTGCTTCCCTCCAGTGAGCACCAGAAGGTCATGGAGGGAAAAAACCAAAGTCAAACTCCTGATAGAAGCACCACCTTTCTATCTCCAGGAAGCCTAAAGGATACAAGTGCTCTGTTTCCCCCATGGAATAAGTAAAACTGGAAGGGCTCAGGTAGGATCCATCCCAATCCCACGGGACGCTGCAGGGATAAAACAGGCAGGGAGCATCACCTTTGCTGAAGCAGGAAAGGAAGTGTTGATGAAGGGATTAAATATTGGCTAGGGTTGATGTTTGCTTCCAGAAAGATACATCCCCAGAGCCCTGCCGTGCTGGGAATTGAGTCAAGTTCAACGGAATGAAGGTGGCTTTAATTACCATTGTCACCAATGATTTTAATGCTTTTTTAATTCACTTTAAAGCCAAAGATTTGGTTAATCCCAATTGATTTCCCATGGTGTGGAGCAAGGCATGAGATTCTGGTACCCCCTGGGAAGTGAGGGCTGGAAGGGAGATTGATTCAGGGAGGAATTCAGGGAGTTTCTTGGGGAAAACCAGAAATTCCCAGAAGGAGTCATTTGTTTCAAAACAAAACATTTTATTTGACCTACCAACAGTCATAAAGTTCTTTAAAAATCACTGTATCTTTTCTCCAGACTCTCTCTCCCCTTTTTAACTTGGATCAAGTTACTGAAAAACTCTCTAGGAAACCAAAACACCCCCAGAAAAATATTTTTCATGGAGAAAACAAATTCAACTCTGCTGCTTCTCAGCCTGGCGGCAGGGGGGGAAACTGAGGCACGTGGCTGCTTCAGTGAAGCGAGTCCATTTCTGGAGCGGAGCTGCCCTCCAAAGGTACTTTTTTATAGAGACAGAAACACAGATTCTTTGCAAGGTTTCGGTTTAAATGAGGTGTTCTGGCTATTTTGAGGATGGAGGAAGGGGTAGATCACACCCATCAGGGATGAAGAAGGGATGTTGCCTGGCAGGGAGATGGGTAAAGCCCTTTAAGCTGCTTGGGTATCCTGGAAATGAATCTTGGAGGTGCCTTGCTTTGGGATCCCTGGAGAGGAGCGCTGAGGATGGTGGAGCTGGGACAGCTGGGGATGTCCTCAGCCCATGCTGGTGGCAGGGGCCAGCCTGGAGCAGAAAGGCCCTGAAGGTCACTGTGGCAGAAGGGATTCAAAGGGAAAGGGCAGATGAAAAGCAGGCAGTTTGGGCAGGCTCAGATTTCCAAGGAGACGGGCTCGGGAGCATCCGAATGCGCCGCCTGTTTGCTTTTGGTCACTAAGGGTTTGAACCACAATCCCAGAGCAGTGAAAAACGATTCCAGGTCGTTTGCTTCCCAGAGTCTCGAGCAGTTCCTGATCCTGAGCGAGGATTTTGATGAGTCTACTAAATGCCTCTGGATTAGGGCAGGGAAAACACCCACGTTCTCTGTGTGTCCGTTGGAAGGGAGTCAGGGAGGAGATGCAGTGAATGGATCGCGGTTTCAACCTCCGGCATAAAACAATAGGAGCTGTGGCAGAACCAAGGGCTGCCTCTGTGAGGTCCTGCTGGTGAATTAATCCACATTAATTATTTGGGAAGGCCAATTAAACTTCATCAGCATCCTGTGAAAACGTATTCATTGCAGCTGTGATCTTGTTGTGCTTTGTTGTCTTCAGTGACTTTGCTGCTGCCGGCAAATTCCCGAGCATGAAACACTGCTGGGATGCACTGGGAATGCAGGAAAAGGGAGCAGAAATCAGGAGCCAAGACCTTTACTTGGCAATTCAGTACCCATCCCGTGGTCTCCCTGTGGAGTGCTGCCCATCCCTCAGCTGCCCTTGACCTTCTCCCATGACAGCCCCCTCCTTTCCCATATTGACTAATCTAAATATCCTTGGCAGATACAGTTACAGGAACATTTTGGGATGCTGACTTCACGTGCACATGCCTCTGGGTACTTTATTTGCGGGCACTGATCTGCCCAGGCTCCTCTCGTCACCAGGCTCCTCTCCCATGCTGCCTTCATCCACTGGCACTGATGGTATCTGTTTCCTGGAAGAAAGCTCCAAGATCCCATGGAATAAACAGGTCCAAGGCCACACTACAGAGAGAGAGATGGTCCAGCCATGCACATGGTTCAGCATGGAGGAAACTGTGTGGATGGCTGGAGTGCAACCAAAAAGCTGTGCCTGGTCACCTGCATCCAATGTCAGAGAAAAAACTTTCCACTGTGACCTCTGAAAAGGGCCAGGAAATGATGAGGCAGATGCAGGTGGTTCTCACCAAAGCATCATGGTTTATCTGCCTTTGGTGATCACAGAAGTGTTTATCCTGCTTGGCATCGTCAGGGATCGCTGCTGCTTTCGCCCTCCCCTCGTCCCTGCCGGTGTCGCAGGCGGAGCGGGCGTTCGTGCCCCCCGTGGGCACAGCAAAGCGCAGTGCCAGCTGCCAGCCCTTGTGCCTTCACATGCCTTGGCTGGCCTGGCCTCTCCAGCTCGCTCCCTGCAGATGCCACGGGACTGGAGTCAGGGGGTGGACTGCAGCCACGGGCCCGGCGCACACAGCGGGTTTTGTCCTGGGGATTCTGGGCAAAAGTAGGGGAAAAAAGGAAAAAGAAAGGCTTTTGCATTCCCAGAAGGAAAAGGAGGGAGAGCACGACAGCAAGGACAAAGCTCCATTCAAACCAACCAGCAAACAGTGTTTTCTCCTTGTCCTGAAGATGGAGATGAGGAACTCGGCATATCCCTGGGCAGCTGGACAAGATTCCCCACCTTGGCTTAGGGATGGATTATGGCTGGGCTTTCTCGCTGAGGTCTCAGGAGCCTGTGGGAAGATGAGCTGGAATTCAGGGTGATCTTCCCCCATCAGTGCTGGCTTGTCTGCAGGGGAGACAGGGAATGCAGATGGAGAAATCCCATGCCAGGCTGAAGCCTCTGGAACTCTGTAACCCTTCCCTGTGCCTTTTAGGGCATCTTGTGTGGCTTCTCTCGGTCACGGTGGCCTGTCCAACCTCTTTCATCGGCTGCCAGGTCTGCGGGCAACCTCTCCCTGGTTGGCCACAGATCTGCAAAGCTCAGAGGGAAGGAAGAAACTGCGGAGAACAGCAGCTGGAAAATGTTTCCCCATCTGCCAGGGCTCTGTTAACCCTCTCCCTCCACAGCCACACTGCTGAGGACTGGCGGGAAGCAGAATGGGAGCAAAGCTGAACTGAATGCAGGAAAAGCAAAACCCCGAGGCCAGGACAGAGCAAGATCAGTACTGGCTCCTGATTCTCATCACAGAGTGGTTCCCAAAGTTATATTGGGGTTTTTGCAGATATTGCAGATTAGTTGGGGTGTGTGTGTGTGGTCCACCCCCTATCCTTGGGAAGTGTGACCCTCAGCCAGTGCAGTTTGTGTTCTGCTGCAAGGGGAAAGCAGCAGGACGAGGGAAACATCATCAGGGATCGTGTCAGTGCACTTCTGGACAGGTTGTTTGATCCAGTCCCTGGAGCAAGGACTGGAGTTATCCCTCAGCAAACAGCTGTCGAGGTGCTTTTTAGTACTGAAGTGCTTTACTTTGATGAGAGATCATCCAGGCTGGCAGCTTCGAGGAGCCTGTCATCACCTCCTTCCCTGCAGGATCTGAGCTGGAGGTAAGGGCAGGATAGCTCTGGATTTGGTGCTTATTTTGCAAGAAAGGGCACGGCCACACTGTCCCTCAGCATGGTGACACCAGGTTAGAGCTGAGCCCTTTACCTGAGAAGGCTGGGATTGCTCTTTTCCACCTAAAATCCTGGTGAGGTTCGGGTCAGGGTATATCCCACACACTCATTCCAAGGGCACCTTTACTCAGACCTTTTCCCCTGCAGGAGCTCCTTGTCCCTGAGCTCCTGTGCTGGATTCTTCTCCCTGTAAGCCCCCATTTCCTCAGGCTTCCCGTAAGGCAGGGAACAGCAGGGACATCAAACCGGCTGCTCTGACGGGAAGGGAGGAAATGCATTTTAATTTGATTCCTGACCCACGTACTCACTCGGAGATCGTGTGTCAGCGGGGCCCAGGGCACAAAAGGGCCCTTGTCCCTCCTCACAGACAGGCCAGGCTCTGTGTGGCTGCAGAGACCCTTTCAAGGCCATTTTTGTCCTCTGAGCCGATCAGTCCCATGCAGAAACCAGCTTTGCACAAGCAGGGCTCAAGGCCAGGTGACCTGGCCACCATCAGCCCAACACTAAACCCCATTAAAGACCCCTCCTCCTCATCGACAGCCAGCCCAGGCAGAGCCCCTGTGGTGGAAAACACGCTCCTTTTGGCAAGGTTTGATTACAGGGCCTCCGGGTGTGGTGAGATTTGCTCTTCCAGAAGGAGCTGAAGACCTCTGAAATGGGGGCCAGTCGTGAGGCTTGCTCACTGAAGTTCCGCTTTCTAATTCTTTCTGCCTGAAATTTCGCAGGACCCATTTTTAATAGTGCTCAACTGAGTCACTTCTCGTGGCTGGTTAAACACAGAATGGAGCATCTTTCCCGTTCTGTGAGGCAGGAGACCAAATTTCTCTGTGAACCTGGTGGGAAGGTTGGTTTGGGACATTGAACTGGGCTGCAGGAAATCTGAGGTGGACTCCCACATGTGGCCTGGGGTTTGTTGGTGACTTTAGAGCAGCTCAGTTCCTCCTCTGTGCTCCAGATGCAAAATGAAGTTAAATAAAACTGCCTAAATCTACCTGACCATAATTCCTCCGTGCCAGGGACTACATCAGTTGTGTCACGAACAGCATGTGGCCACAGTGCCTGTGGTCCGTGACGTGCTGCTCTCTTGAGCCATTGTCTCCATATCTTTACAGCCTCTTTGCTTTCCCCTCAGGGTGATGGAGAACCTTACGACCCCTCCAGCCTGGACCAGGATCATCAACAGCTCCTTGGAGCCAGGTGGCACAGATGACAACCCCTACAAGTGCGTATTTGATGAGGACTTCAAATACGTCCTGCTGCCCGTCTCCTATGGCATCGTGTGTGTGGTGGGGCTCTTTCTCAACCTGCTGGCCCTCTACGCCTTCATCTTCAGGATCAAGACCTGGAACGCCTCCACCACCTACATGTTCAACCTGGCCATATCCGACACGCTCTACGTGGTCTCCCTGCCCCTCCTGGTCTACTATTATGCCATGGGGGACAACTGGCCCTTCAGCGTGGGGCTGTGTAAGATTGTCCGCTTCTTGTTCTACACCAACCTCTACTGCAGCATCCTCTTCCTGCTCTGCATCAGCATCCATCGATTCCTGGGCATCTGCTTCCCGCTGAAGTCGCTGCAGTGGGGCCACGTGCGCCACGCGCGCAGGGTCTCGCTCGCGGTGTGGGTGGTGACCGTGGCGTGCCAGTCCCCCGTGCTCTTCTTCGTCACCACCAGCGTCAAGGGCGACACCATCACCTGCCACGACACGTCCAGCAAGGACCTCTTCGGCCAGTTTGTCATTTACAGCTCGGTGATGCTGGTGCTGCTCTTCTGCATCCCTTTCCTCATCATCATCGTCTGCTACTGCCTGATGGCCCGGCGGCTGCTGCAGCCCACCCGGGGCATTTCCCGCCTGTCCCGCTCCAAAAAGAAGTCGGTGAAGATGATCATCATCGTCTTGGTGGTCTTCATTGTTTGTTTTCTTCCCTTCCATGTCACTCGTACCTTGTACTACTCCTTCCGGAGCTGGGACCTGAGCTGTCAGACCCTCAATGCCATCAATTTGGCCTACAAGGTGACTCGTCCCCTCGCCAGCACCAACAGCTGCCTGGATCCCATCTTGTATTTCTTAGCAGGGCAGCGATTTATGAAGTTTGCAGGCAACAAAATGCTAGGGAAGCCTCAGAACGAGGTGGCGCTGGGCATCGTGCCCAACAGTCACCTGGGAACCAGCAGCGACACGGACACGTTCTCCAAGGATCTGAAATCCTAGCTCTGCTCTGCAGCAGAAGGGTTTATCCCAGGTGTGAAGGGAGGTCAGGATGCTCCGCAGCCCGAGGCTTTGGGCATTTGGGGTGCCTGGGCTTGCACCCTCTCTGGCATGGTCTGTGTCAAACGTTCTCCTCTGCTTGTTTTGCTGTATTTTTTTCAGGAAGATGCAGCTGTGGTTGCACACGTGAACCCTGATCTCTGGCTCTGCATCCCAGCCTGCCCCTCTGATCAATGCTGAGGTGACCAAATCTGCGAAAAAAGTCATGCCCTGAGTGCCTTGAATAATTTTCCAAAGTAAAAATGCCATGTGCAAAAGGTCCCCCTAAAGAATTCCATCTGCAGGTTGCCTGGCACAGGGCGAGCCGGAGTTTCTCTGTGCCGTGGCAAGACAGGAAAGGGTTTGGGTGGATGAAGAGAGTCAGCTGCAGTTCTGCTGAACAGCCTGATGGAAATGCCAAGGACAAATATCACCCACAGTGGGAAAGGTCTCCCACAGCTTTGCATCCCTGAAGAAATGCTCTCCCTGCTTCAAGCTGGCAGAGCAGGGATGGGATTGCCAGCTCCTGTCCAAGGGCTGGCTTCCCATTAACCAGGGTACTGGTGGACAGTCCATCCCACTGGAGTACACTGGTAGCAGCCCACTGGAGTTTTCTGGTACCATCAAGCAGGTCCTCTGTAGGTTTCTCCAGTGGGGCCAACATCTTCCAAAAAACCCATTAGTGCTTCCCAACAGCAACAGTCACCTTTTAAAAGCTTTTAGGAACCTACAGCTTCCAGCTGCTGCCTTTAATAATCATCTCCAGCTCATTAAAATTTAAGGTGAGCTCTTCACGTCCTGTTTTTAACCCCCTTCCTGGTGACTCATATTTCCAGCCCAGCAGCAAAGTTCATCCCCTTGGCTGAGCACTGCCACATCCCCATTGCTGTCCCTCAGAGGTGACAAAATTTGCCAGCACTAAACCCTGAGCTGGGGATCTGTAAGTGGTGCTGAGTTTAACCCCATTCTGCCTGGATTTGTAAAAAATGTCCACAAAACATTTCACCAGAAGGTGCTCTTTGTGTTTTTCTCTGTAATTGTTGGGCTGGAGATCCAAGAGCCAAGGTCCATGGTTTCCCTGCCAGCAGGATGCTGATTCCTCCCCCCAAAAATGAAAATTGCTTGGGCTGCAGCACCGGACGAATCATATTTTGTAAAATCTCTATTTCAGGACTAGGCAAACACATTTGGTGTTGGCTTAGATCAAGACCTCAGACCACTCCTTAGTTTCTCCCATCCTTCCTCCTTGTGACGTGGTTTGGTGGAGACAAAGCCACGCCACGATGTCACCAGTCGTGTTCAGTCACGGGTGACTGGGACCATTCAGGGTTAACTGGGAGGTTCCTGTGGTCCCAGCCCCATGAGGGGTGTTGTCCCAACCAACAATGTCACAACCAGAGGTGGCAAAGGAGGGCACCACAGGCAAAGACAAATAGGACATTTGTAGGGTGGTTCATCCCGCCCTGGAGTGTGTTTAGGATAGGATTGGGTTAAGACTGGACTTGCACCATGGCAGCACCTTTATTCCTTTGTTCTTGTGAAGGGAGCTTGGCTTTATGGTCAGGGTCATGGCACAGTCACTGGGGCGAGACAAATAACTGGGAGAAACGAATTCAGCCAGGGCACTGAACTGGTACAAACATCACTCCAGGCCAGGCCTTGCCCGGCCTGCCACACTTGCCAAAAAGCAGCGTGGACACGTTATGTGCTCTGAATAATTCAACAAAAACAGGCCCAAAGTTCCCTCCTGAGGTCCTGCTTGGAAATCCCATCTCCCTCTGAACTGACTTCGAGCCACCACCCTGGGCAGCACTACCAGTGCCATCAGGGGGGTCCCTCTGTGATCCTGATCCCCAGGTGATCCCACTGGACAGATGCAGAGCAGTTGGAGAGGTATCAGCTGGAAATCTAGCTCTAGACTTTTTTGTTTGTTTGTTTGTTTTTGTTTGTAAAAGCACTAACTTATACTAGAGAGAAAAAAAGGTGAGTTTTATGACAGTGACTGTACATTTTTATTTTTGTAACATGCAAACACATCAGATTTCTGATAGTAAATGAGTTTATTTCTACTACGAGCACTTCTCTGCTGTCTCCTCTGGTATGTACAAAGATGGGTATTGGAGGTAGAAACTGGATTGTTGAATGCCATAGAATATTCTGAGCTCCAGGTACAGCTGTCCACTCCTCTGTGAATCTTGATCTCTACCTAATTCCATAAATTCAATCTCCACTCTTGATTCAGGATTTTCATGGGGCTGATGCCACCAGTTCTGGTAAAAGCCAGGTGCAGAGACAGCTTTGTGGTCAAGGCAGGGCTTCACAGGGCACAGAATCCCTTGGAGCTTGACAAATTCAATAGCAAACATTTTTGGTTGTGTCTCCATAGTCTTGGTAGCTTCTCCTAAGCTGCTTCTGTTGAACAGTAGAAGAAATTGGTAGATTAAGTAATTAATTAACAAATCTCAAAATAATTAGTCTCCCATCCCATAGACCTTTTTTTTTTGTTTTTCTGGTTCTCCCAGCCACCCACAAAGCCACCAAGCCAGGATGCTGGAAACCTCTTGTTCTCAGAAGCTCCTCACCTTCCCCTGCAGACACCAGGAGAAGGTTTCCTGAGCCTAACCACAGTCCCCACGAAAAAATACATTTTGTTTCAATTTAGTTTTCATTTGGTCTTCAATTTGTCTTGCTCCCCAGCCTGCCTTTCCCTGGCCTTTCTCTGCCAGGACACACTCAGCTCCATGGACGTGTTTATTCCAAACTGTGGCCAAGTCACCCTGCAGTCTGCTCAGGAATACTCTGGGCAGCTCAGAGCGGAACTTCCAGGAGTATGGACAATCTCTGCAAATAGAATTTTATGGAAAGCCACTGCTTTGTGCATCCCTGGAAGTGTTCAAGGCCAGGTTGGACAGGGCTAGTGTAAGGTGTCTCTGCCCATGGCAGGGGGGTTAGGATGAGATGATCTTTGAGGTCCTTTCCAAGCCAAACCTTCTGTGATTCCATGAGTCTCTGGTTCTATGAATTCCTTCATTTTCATCCTGAAGCTGTTTTCAAATCAGGCTACACTCAATGTCCCAGCACTGTGTTTAAGGGGCAGCCACAGTCACTCATCACCTGCTGTGGGACGTGGTCTCCTGCACCAGGGCAGAAAGTTTTTCTTTGCTTACCCTTTTCAAGAACTTTGTAGCCCTTGGAACTGCCAGAACACAAATCTCAAAAGCATAAAGCCAAAGAAACAGCTGTGAGTCCCAGAATTGCTAGATTGGATATCCCAGGATGCTCCCTCCAAAACACCCCTCTTGATTTTCAGCCCAGATTTTGGGGTCTCTCTCTGGGGCCAATGCCCAGGGACCAAGGGCTCACACAGGGATAGCTTTAGCTTCTGGGATTTACAGCATCACTCTCAAATCTTTACTGCAATGGCTCTGCACACCTCATACCACCACTGAGTCACCCAAACCCAGGAATGAGAATTGAGAAACAAAAACAAACACTGAAGGGGAGCACAGAGATTGTGCAGAGTAACAAGCAGAAAAAAGCCACTCAGCCACACCAAGTGGTTACAAACCACTTTTTCTAAATATCCCTTAGCACAGGGAGCAGGAAGCGAAAGTTAAGAGCACTGATGGTTTCCTGCCAAGGAAAAAGTCCAGGCTGGAGGGATGCACACTTCTGCTGGACCTTCCCAGCATCCAAGTGGAGAGCTCTTCCTTCCTGATCATGCCTTTCGAGGAAGTGGACCCTTAATGGGACAGTGACAGGCAACAGGCCATGTTGTTACTGTAAATACTTGGTGCATCCACTTCTTTTTCCAAGTCCTGTTTCCATTTTTCTTCTGGTTTTCTGCCTTAGGGCTTGATTTTCCCAAGGAACAAGTCTGTCTGCCCCTCCAAGTAATTTCTGATCTGGTTGGCCAGTTTGATACAGGGACAGCGTCCTGTTGAGCTCCTAGGAGTTTCATGGGAAATTGTGACATGAAAGAGAATGAGCCAAAGGAATTGTCACCCAACAGCTCAAAATGGATTTAGACACCATAGAAACCTCCCTCACTTCCCCCATGCCAGAGCCTGAGGTGGCTTGGAAAAGTGTCCCTCACACCCCAGTGATGTGTGAGGGAAGGTGGCAGGCCCAAAGCCACCCAGCAGACCAAAGTTATGTTCAAACACGAGGAGATTCCCAAATCCCACAAACCAATATCATTGCAGAAATTCCCCAATATGGATGGGCCAAGGCAGCAGGTTCTCAGGGAGAAATCAAACCAGTGGGTGTTTGAAATAACACACCAATCACCCAGCTTTGTGAGGAGTTTATTTGAAGACTTTCACAGCTTCAATGCCAATATTTGCAGACTCTGACAAATAAATGCTCAGGAAAACCTGAAAGTTTAAAATACCTTTTAAAAAAAATGGTTTCTCCTCAAATACCTGTAGTTTTAAGCCCTGGCTAAGCACCAACGTTTTGGAGTGTGTTTTGGGGAGCAGCTGAATTGTGCACATGTAGGCACACATGTATGTGTTCTATATAAGTACACAGATGCCTGCAATCCCTCTTTTCCATGCTCCAGGATTGGAGAAGGGTTTGAACCCTCCTGCCTATTGCCTGATCTCCCAAGGGCAGAGGAAAGCATTCAGAACAGCCAAAACAAAAGCCCAAAACCTAATTTATACAAGAACAGCAACTGCACAAATCCTCCCAGCGAGCTGAAAGCTTCCTGGCTGTGGCTCCTTACTCATGAGATGAGCTGCAAGGTCTCAGCTTGGCGCTGGAGGCTCCCAGTTTTCCAGGACCCCCAAACCCCCTTCTTGACTGGGTGGGTTTTGTAGCCCCCTTTGAGGCTGCTGGTAGGAGAGCAAGAGATGCTCCCACCAGATCCTCTCCTCTGGAAAGGCACCATGTCACAAGCCCATTCCCAGCCCCCTTAAATCCTGAGGGAGCCTCAAAATGCCCTCAAACCACCGAGCTCTCACCTTTAAACTCGGAAAGAAAGGGATGAGGGGTTTTCAGCTGAGATCTCACCTAGTGAAGGACTTTGGGAGATGGTGGAAGGTACATGGAAGATCCTGGGCCCAGCAGTGCAAAACCCATCCTGGACTGATTTTTAATTGAGAAACAATTTATCTCAATAGGCTGAAGCTGCTGCAGCAGAGTCCTCTGCTGGTGCCAAGGGGATGTGCCAGCAGCGGGGTCCTTGTCCCCAGGCTGGGACTGTGTGTGGCACTCACAGCCACTCAAGGCAGGGTCCTGATTTTCAACCATGGGACTTTCCAGGAAATGGGGGAGTTTTCTGTTCACTTTGAAGTTCCCTTGTGTGGTTTCTCCACCTGTGATCTGTGGCTTTAATGACAGGGAAAGAGCCTAGTCAGCATCAACTCATCATGCAGTCTCCCACCTGCTGTTCCAGCTCCATCCCTCTCCCTGTGGAAAGTCTTGCTGCTCATTTAACATCTGGCCATCCTTTTTCTCAGCTGGGGCAAGTGGGTTGGAAGCTGGCTAGACGCCTTGAGGAGAGGATGGATGAAGGTGGAGGCCACTTGGCACCCATGTTGGGAAGGACCTTGGTACGTGCCCTTTATGGTGGGGCTTCCCCTCCATCACTGCCTTTGGAAACAAGTTTATTTCAGATGTCCCTGACCAGTCATTCATCTGGGCCTGGAAACTCCCTGCAAACCTCCTCTGCCTGGGAGCAAGAGGGTGGAATGTCTCTCCTAACCTTGTCCAGGTAGGCAGCTCCACCACCCCCAGCCGGAGGCAGTCCTTCCCCTGCTCCTGCTCCGTGACTTGGGTGCATTTTGCAGCCTGGCAGCAGGACAAAGTGCCACGTGGGTGCCAGCACAGCCTGTTTGCAAATAGGGTGCAGGTTCAACGCTCCTCATGGCCTGTGGAACAAGTCCATCTGGTCCCAAATGAGGCCGAGAGCCTTGGGATGGGATTGCAGAGCAGGTTGGGAACACGTGTGGGGTGTCCAGCTCTTCGGTGTCCTCCTGTCACTGCAGCCTGCAGGGCCAAGTAGGAAGGCTGCAAGAAGGGAGAGGTGCTCAGGGGATCCATACTCTTCTGGTGCTCCTTGGGCAAAGGAGTCAAGACAGCCCAGCTGGGAGTTGTTAAATGACCCCAATTGTCCCTAAATAGCTTCTGCAGCCCTGTGCTCAGCAAGATGTCCAACCCCAATGTCTCACCCTCCAGCATCCTCCGAGGATGAGCTCACAGGGCTGAGCCCTAAAAACAGCTCGCTGGGGGCAGTGGGTGGGTGGGCATTGCTGTCACTGCACCATCACCAGCATCAGCATTCCCAATCCTGTGTTCCCAAGCCCATCTGCACTCCCGTGGCAGCCCCAAACCTCTCCGGCACACGGCGGCTCCACCACGGCATCCCAGGAACCACAGAGGGTCCCAAGGAAGTCTCAAAAGCCCTGGAGCAGCTTCCCAGCTCGTGACTCCCCATCTGCTCTTCCTCAGGCAAATGAGCTCCTAGCAGGGTGGTCTGGGCTCTGGGACCCCTCTGTGATCATCTCCTGGAGTGATGGACTGGGTATGGGGAGCAGCAGCAGGGCCAGGGGCGTGGAATTTTGGGGATCGTGGGCCTGGATTGAGCAGTGTGAGGATGATGCCTCAAGCCGGGGCTGTGGGCAGCAGTGAGTGCCCATGTCCCAAGAAGCCAATTCCATGTGGTGATTAATACCCCACTGTCCTGACCCTCATCCAGACTTTCTGAGGTCATTTCCTCAAAATCCATCATCCCTTCCCAGGCAATGCTTCCCAGATGTTGCAACCCCTCTCTGCACTTCAGCATCTGGCTGGTGATGTGAGGCAGCACAAAGCCCGGAGCAAGAGCAGCACGTTCCAAAAACCCCTTGAAGCATCAAAATCCTCCTCATTACCAAAACATTTCCATTTTGTGTCCCAATTATGGTAACTCTTCAAGCATCCCCAGAAGGCAGCTGGATTGAAATGTGCTGTAAATTTGGATTTGTAGCAGCTGCTCTTCCTCCTGCTTGCCCATAGATGGAGGAAGAGCACTGCCCCCCTCTGGGTTCCTCCTTCAGCCTCCTGCTTGATGTGGCACGTGCTGTTTTGGGGGTCTTTTCCTCCCTGCTTTGGCCCTTCAGATGCTTGGTTTAAGTGGGAGAGATGTTGGCTATGACCTGCACAAGACCCCAGTATAAACCCACAAGACAGAGATGGGCCCCCCAGGACCCCATGGACCCTCTTGAGACACTCCAGGTGCCCAGGTGGCCACAACCAGATGGGCATCCAAAAAAAAAAAAGAGCTGCTTTGGAGGAGTCTGGGTCCAAGCCGTGCCAGTGGTGGTGCAATGATTAATCTGGACATTCCCAGCCCAGGGCTATGGATCCAGCTGGTGACATCCAAGGAGGGTGAATCATTCCAGGTGAGCACCACACAAAGATTTACCACCAAAGTGTTGTTCTGCTGCCCAGAGTCTGATGTCAGTTGAGAGTGGAG